>CAXKVW010000333.1:0-433502 GCA_964058825.1 Carex arenaria | reverse complement strand
TACGTTTTATTTGAGCAATTTCTTTTTCTTTTCATTAGGTTCTTCTCTTCCAATTGAGGAAATAGTAGAGCTGTCCCATAAATATGGGGCAAAGGTACTTGTAGATGCCTGTCAGAGCGTACCGCATATGCCAGTTGATGTACAAAAGCTCGGTGCAGATTTTCTTGTAGCATCTGCTCACAAGGTAAAACTGACGTGCATCCTTCTCTCTCTTTTTTATATTATAATATTTATTTGATGAATCCCGAGTAAAAATGGGTATGAAGTCTTTGTGTAGGTTTAGTATTCTTTTCAAAGAAGAGAATGTGTAGCTTTAATATGTTCTCTTTTGAAGATTTAATTGAGCATGATGGCCAAAAAAATATTTAGTTTTCTGGATTTCAAAAATGAGGAGGATTCCAATGCAATGAGCTTTTGTTGCCAAAGTACCACAACCTCATTTTTCATTTATATTCCAAAATTTGAGACCCGAATGTCAAATCCGAATCGTTGATCTTCTTCATTTTCATGAGAGGTGTGTCCATATAAATATTATAAATTTTGGAGCTCATTTTATACTAGATCATATGGTCCAAAAATGAACGCATTAAACTTAATCTATCATATTTAATAAGGTTCATTCATTATCTACCACTTGATTTAATATAAAATAAACTCCAAAAATCATAGAATTTTAGGTTGACTCATCTCTCATGAAAATGAAGAAGATCAACTGCTGGATTCTACATTTGAATTTTAAATTTTGAAAAATAAATGAAACATTGATATTGTTGCATTTTATGGTTCCACAACCTTATGGTATTGGAACCTTCCTCTTTATAATAGTATCAATTAGCTTATTCTGGAGTATGTTACCTATAAAAAGGAACATAGTATTTAGTATATCAACTAAACATATCTCAGATGTGTGGCCCCACAGGCATTGGCTTTCTCTATGGCAAGTTGGACCTCTTGAGCTCCATGCCCCCGTTTTTAGGTAACAAAGACATAATTTTCTTCAAACCACTTATTGATAGACTTTTATTCTGTATCTACATAAGCATTTTTTTCATCATTAGGTGGTGGTGAGATGATTAGCGAGGTGCTTAAAGATTACTCGACCTATGCTGAACCTCCTTCAAGGTGAAACCTACGTACCATGATGCCATTAAGGCATAACCACTGGTACTTTGTGTCACAATTTAGGTCATAAAATATTAAATTTCTTTTGTATGTTAGATTTGAAGCAGGAACTCCAGCAATTGGGGAAGCTGTAGGTCTTGGCGCAGCAATTGATTATTTATCACAAATTGGCATGCATAAAATCCATGAATATGAGGTTACTGTACCGCTTTTCTTTTTCTAATGTATTTATTTAATTTCTTGGGTTAAAATGAAATAGTAACTCATGCATCCAAAATTATGCCAATCAGATTATGAGAATAGAAGATTCGAGACCCGTTTAATACGATGGACCTTGGCACTAACTAGATGTGTTTTTTTGGCTTTTATTTGTACTATTAAAAGGATGATTAATGTTTATGTCTTGTCCCTTCCAGACCTCATAGATGTGTATACTTCTGATAAATTGCTAGGATAACCCACAACACAACACAACAAATATTAGTGCTCTTGTTTCCCTTTGTTCTTTTGAAGATTTCCAAACTAACCTTTTATGTATTTCTCTGCATATTGATGAAGTGAGAGGGGGTAGTGTTGGTACTTGAATGTTGCAGAGGGGCAGGGTTTATAGCCTTCTTGGTGACATTTCCTGTAATGTACACTGGTTTTGTTTTGTGTGTGATAGATTTGCCATCTTTGTTGGTTATATGTAACAGTTCAGATTTAACCTGACATTTCTTTTTTGAAGTAAAAGGATGTTTCTATTCAGATAAATAAAATTGACTGTTCTCTCTTGTTGACATATAAATACCTTTTTATCTTTTGTAGAAAGAGTTGGCAAACTATCTATATGAAAGCTTACTGGCAGTGCCAAATGTACGCATCTATGGGCCAGCCTCGTCAGTAGCTAGTCCCCGGGCATCTCTTTGTTCATTTAATGTTGAAGGCATTCATCCAACAGATATTGCTACCCTTATTGATGACCAGGTACCTTCTTTTGATTATTTTTGTATTGAAAGTAAATTGTTGAGAAATATCATGCATAGTCCTATGAAATTGTTTTAATCGTATCCAAACAAAAATTGAAAATTGTTGTCTGTACTCATTATTTTTATACACTTTCTACTCTTTCCTTATTTACATGGAAAAATGGTTTATGAAGTTTGTTCATGCTTTGTTTGTAGATTCAATGTAAATGAGGATTAAAAAACGAGTAATATGGATGCTTCATAATTAAATTGTGCGCAATAAACCATGTCCTGATCTCTCTTTTTTAAGAGTTTAAACATTGTTTCCAATCCTTCATGGAGATTTTTTTTTTTTTTCGAAATGCATACCAAATAAACCCATTCTGATTGATGAAAAATTGACCTTGCGTTTTTTTGGTGTTAACTTTTTTTTTTTTTTTTAATATTGATATTTTTTTAATGTAGCATGGAGTGGCTATAAGATCAGGGCATCACTGTGCACAGATATTGCATCGTGAGCTTGGTGTGACTTCTAGCGCAAGAGCAAGCCTTTACTTTTACAACACCAAAGAGGAAATCGACTCCTTCATCCATGCACTGAAAGATACTATTAGTTTCTTCAAGTCCTTCTCATGATGCCTCTCTCTCTCTCTCTTTCAACCGAGGCCTATATGTTTATAGCCTTTGATGTAATGTAGCTAGCGACCTTTTTTGGAATTTTGTTTGTTGAGTTGTTTATGTTTGTAAATTTTGAAAAATGCAAGTTATATTATTTATTATCAACTGTGACTTGTGATCTTAACCTCATAGTAGTTGCATTGTTGATAATTGCGACTTGAATCATACTCTGCCAGAAATGAGCTAGGCACATAAAAAGTGGATGAAAAAGAAGTATATTTCTTTTTCTCTTTTTAAAAGCTTGGTAGATGCTACCGAGTTTTATCACAACCACAGTACTACTTAAATTCCATCTACGGACATCAGCCTTATGCCCTTATCCATAACCCTAGCAGTATTTTAGCCAGAATAGGTGAATTCGTTCTAGCTGTACGAAACACACTTTCATTTCATTCTCTCCACAACAACCAGCAAACAACTGAAAATCTGACCTCCCATTCCAGTTGAGACATCAACCCCTTTGCTTAACCATTTTCCTGGATCGAATGTCTGGGAAACATAATAGCATGCTCTAGTCTGCCCGCAATTAAGTTCCAAGGTGCTACCGCATAAGTGCATTCAAACAGAAAATGCATGGCCGTTTCCATCTGACATGTTGAGTACATGACACATTTTGATTTTGAGTCATGTGTATGTACTTCTACTGGATCTTGGTGTAGCAGAGAGACTACATATAATGACAGTTTTTCTTTTGTAATGTATAACCGAAAAATACTCTGCTTGGTAAATTACTTGTGACTGGATCGGTAAATAGTTTGCTGAATATAATTATCCTACATTCCTATTTAATAGAGTTACTTCCTGAGAAGCTACTAGTGTTATTAAAATGTATTGCTCTTTTTTCTGAACATGGTGGTCAAGTAAAACAAAAAATAAAATGACTCACATTAATTTGTAACTATAAATATTCACAAGGCTCACAAGCTAGAAAATATTATTTTAAAATTTTAAAATAAACAACCGAACTACTTTTTTCATCTTATGTTACTTCTCTAACAACATAACAGCAAGAGGAATTGTTCAATTGATTTTCGTGAAAGACAATACGCATAGAAAAACATGAAATTTTCAGAAGAGGATGAATGGAGATGAATCAGAACAGTTTTGCAGTAACATCTTGACAAGGAATTGACTTGTCAATTTCTAACTTGTGACATTCCCCAACTAAGGAAGCAATTTGTTCGGTTTCATCATACAAACCGAGAAGAAGGCCACCTGTGTGTATATAGAAATTTTTGTGGCCTTGTCATTTTGCCGGGTTGCTAGGCACATCCTTCAAGATACAACATGCGGATTTTCCACTGAAAAACCACTGGTCCTTGTCTGTACCAGTTGCCAGTTGCTATACCTGGTACCACCAGATTGCATTTGGCAATTCAAATATTTTCCTTTGTCTATGTTCTTTATTACATACTTGCATGCATTATAGAACATATTTCAAACGATTTGGAGAACTGGATTAATTACCTGCAGACTGGATCAAGAATTATACCAGTTGCTTACTTGCTTGTACCGTACCATAAACCCGGGACCTGAAAACACAAAAGAGAAAGAACCGACTGTGGTTCAAGTTGCAAAAATAATACCTTTCACTGGTCCTAAATAGTTTAAAATTATTGAATTTAAACAATCTAGTTTAGTTCCAGTGATTAAATGTTGTGCATCGAAATTTTTTAGAGAACCCTATTGCTACATTTCTTTTTCATCAAGTACATGTAAAACTATACTTTTAATTGAGCTAGCTACGGACTCCTGCTTCAAACATCAAGACGTCAAGAACGAAAATAGAGCAAATCCGAGCAAGTTGGCACATCTAAAATTAATTCAATCTAGGAGTAAATTGTAAATACGATTATAGTTTTTAGTGATACCCGTTTAATTAATAAGACCAGCCATCCTCGTCAGATAGCTTCTCCACGTGATGTAATTTTTCTGTCTTCATTGCTTTTGCAACTCTTTCATCTTAAGTGGTGACAGGAACCCTACTCCCATGAACTCC
This sequence comes from Carex arenaria, assembly GCA_964058825.1. Taxonomy (NCBI): domain Eukaryota; kingdom Viridiplantae; phylum Streptophyta; class Magnoliopsida; order Poales; family Cyperaceae; genus Carex; species Carex arenaria. Next base: position 428,756 of record CAXKVW010000333.1, on the reverse strand, counting down.
TCCACTCATGAGAGCACGCAACAGGTTGTCCCAAACAGCTCGGCTCTCTTGCCATACATCATCGAGAACAAGAAGGAACTTTTTTCCCTTGACAAGCCTCTCAAGTAAAGGGGCCAGTTCCGATCTTTCTCGGGCAGCACCGTTCTCACCTCCTGCCTCCCGGATCATACACATTAGCACTTCTTCTCCTTGCACCTGTTTTGAGATGCAGACCCAAATTTTTAACTGGAATTCCTCCCGAATTCTCGGATCGTTGAAGATCCTTTTTGCTAGAGTGGTCTTCCCAATTCCTCCCATCCTCACAATAGCAACGACACCAACTTTTTCTCACACCCTTATCTTCTTCAATCAACCAGTTCGCTAGCAATTCCGTATCTTCTTCAATCTTATCTCCCACAATATCAGCCAGCACAAACAAGGGATCAGTCTTGTGGCTAATGATCGAGTCTACTCGGCAAACTTGATCGGAAGGTTCAGGAAAGATTTGTAATTTGGTCAAACCCAAATCAGCCTTGCTCTTGGCAATCACCTCTAGCCTCGAATTGATATCCTTGGAACTGATATTATGAGAAAAGATTGCGGAAGCAAGACATCAAATTGTAGCCACAGAGAGCATTCAAAGAAAAAGGGAACCAGAATCAGAAACGTGCTCCTTTGCCTTAGATCTGGCAGAGGTCGATGACATCATCGGCAACATACATGACATCCTTGAGCTGCATGAACCATCACTTAATGGCATTGCCCTTGCTTTGCTTCCTCTCAGCATCGGCAAGGACGCATTGGATGCCACCAACAGTCTTGTAGAGCGTCTCGATCTGGCCAGGGATGGCCAGCAACATGCCCACCTCATCCTGCACCATTTGCATGAGAAATTCACTAAACTTTGGCAGGAAGGCTTCGAGAATCATCACCATCTTTGTTGTTAATGAGAGCTGCAGTTAGTGCTCAGGAAGAAGAGAGATTGGAATGAGGATCGTTGGTGAATGTGGTTCTGGAACTAAATTTCTTTCCTTGTATATTTTGCTAGGATCAAAGATTTATTATTCCTTTCGTTCTGTTGTACCTTTTTCTTTTGATTTCCTTTTCACCTTTGTAAATTTGAAGCTCGATTAATTAGCTATCACTGGCTTGTGAAAGGTGGAGCGTAATGGCAAGGCAAGGAAAATGTGCAATGATTTTGCTTTGTGCAATGTGAACACCCATATATTTCATTCTTTGCTTCCTTTTTGATATCTAAAATTTATTGCTTGAACAACTAGTCATTTGTTACTTTCTACAAAGATAGTTTTTAGCTGGGTCTTTTATCACAGTATGTTATGATATATTTGATCATGAATTATATTCAGGGATATTAATTTGATTATATTGAAATATATATTAAATGAGTTCAGGTTGATATAATTTAACAAATAATGTTTGTTAGTTCACATCTCTTTTTTTGATGCAGTCTTGTTAGTTCACATCTCCACTCTCCAGCAATGAAATTGGAGTACATGTACAATGATTTCTGCGATCATGAAATCATCCATGTATTTTTGTAGTACATCTAGTAATTAAGATTGCTAGTAGAAAAGCTTTTACTATGTATAAAAGAGAAATAGTAAGTTGCAAGCCAGCTGCAGATGTGCATACAGCATTACAGCTTGGTTGTATGCATAATAATCCTGTTTTCACTTTTTTTAATCTAATGTTAAAAACTTAAAATATTCAGATATCTTTCTGCGGATAACATTAATCATACATAACTGTACAACTTATTGATTGGAAACATATGAAAGAAAGAATGCCACAATATTACTAAGATATTGGAGCAAAACAAAATTTTAATCAAGTTATTTATATATGTACAGTTTAATCTACCTGAGTACAATATTACTAAGATCTTATTATTCAACTACTTTTTGTTTTGTCTAGATCGCAATATTATAAGACTAATCCATAGCTATTGCAGTAGTATTCTAGTATTAATGTTTATTGTGGGCAATTTTATTTTAGCGTATCTATTATAATTATATCGTGTGATTCTCTGGAAGAAAATTATCTAGTGAGAAAAAGTTTGATTTTTAAAAGGAGATAATTGTATAAAATAAATTTTGTATTCAACAAAATTTTGGGCACGTAAATTTCATCCTCAAATACTAAAGACTTGTATAAACAATTTCCGTGCACGTATGCATTAATACATGCTAAAATAAAAACTGTTTCTCAATAACGTCCGTCTTATTGCTCAGAGGTTCTGTGACTTGGAACAAATTATCTAATGCACCCAAATTTCTATGCTCTTATTTAGTCTCAATTCTTTATCTTTTTTATCTTCATTTTCAAAGTCTGAATAGTCGATCCGAACTACTCAACATGATCTTCATAATAAAATATGTCTGGAGACCAAATTTTATATTTTTTAGATTTTTTTTTTACTATTTTTTAAGATATGTACAAAATCATTGATTTAAGGAGATTCTAGACCATCTGATAAAGTGATTTTGTACCTATCTTAAAAAATAGTAAAAAAATTCTAAAAAATATAAAATTTGGAGAGCGAATATAACTTGATAAGCGCTTTGCAAAACACAACAGGATAAATAAAGGTTAGATAATCCACAAAAACCTAAAATTGATTAAGTTGACAAAATATGTACAACCCAACCCCACCACCCCCCCCCCCCCCCCCCCCCTCCCAATCCACCCACACGCTCTCTCCCAATACTTTCCTTCAAACATCAGGCATCATATTTCCTATACAAAGCATCCAATTGAGCAACTGAAGCAAAGCATCCTGAAATGGTACAATCTGTATTCAGCTTAGCTCTTCAGTATTATTAATTTATTATTTGTTCACTGTGATAAAATTGCATCTGTGGCTGGTACAAAGGTGTAAGGATCAGTTCTTACCTTAATTGTTTAATGTGGACCTAAACCTGAAACGAAGCCTGATTAATTATAGAACCCACACTCAATAGAGATGGCAAAAGTTGCAAGTAAGAAACAACTCCAACTTTGTACCAACGGATACTGTGTATTCTTCTACACACACTGACAAGCTCATTTATAAAGCCAACATAAGAATTTATCAGGTTTGTGTAGTTAACAGCATATCTTAAAAGGAGGCCGCAATTACAAGTTTTTTTTACTTTCTTGCATGTTCTACGAATGTCAGGTGGCAAATGTACCCACTGTGGGCATTTGATAAATTTCTCATATGTACAAGTGTGCATGACCCAGGCAAAAAGGCCTTATCACGAGCATAAAAACAGCAGCTGGTTTCCATTAAAAACACCTTATGTGCATGATATCTAAGAAAAATTCCAACACTGTACTTCAGGACCCAATAAACAAGATATACAAATTTGACAACTAACCTATTTCGTGAGAACTGAGAACTCAATCTCAACCAAACACCTCTGCACTTTTGGACCCGCACAGACATGTCTTCCTCTTGGTATTTTCCTCTTCACTCAGACCATAATCATATGCCAGCTCAGTCATAGGTGCTACATGGCTATCCATGGCAAAAAAAATTGCAACATGAGGATGCCACTCGTCAGTATGACCATGTGCCATAGGTTGCCAAAACAAATTTAGCGAGCAGCTATGATTAATATAACTCGACACATTCCCCATATTTTTCACACTTACAACAAAATTTAATTTCATCGTAGCATCCCTGGGATCGTAACAAATATTCATCCTCCTCCTATCCATGGACATTGTCAGAACATGCCTACTGGAACTATCCAGTCAACAATTCGCTGAAGATAGTGTAATGAAATTTATTTTACAAGAGGTCTAAGAAGTACTAATACTTGCAAAAAAAAAATTAATCGAAATTTTAAATTTAAAGGGGGAGCCCGGCACCTCAGCCCATGGCTGTATTAGGAAATATTCAGCTCACTCTTGCGCTTTCGACCTCTACGCTTCTTGACCTCTCCAGTCGAGACAGGAGGGGTTTCCGTTTGAACAGGAGTAATCAGCTCACTCTTGCGCTTTCGACCTCTACGTTTCTTGACCTCTCCAGTCGAGACAGGTGGGGTTTGAATTTGATCAGCAGTCGGGTTTAGGACAGTTCTTTTCAACTTGGGGCTTTTCAAGACTTGTGGAGTAGGTGCACCAGAGGCACCCATTAAAAACATTGGCGGTGGCATTTGTCCAGGGGTGAAGCCCGGCGGGTTGGTCCCGGACTCAGCATTTGGTGCACCGAAGGGGGTAACACACATAAAGGAGGGGTTGTTTGGAGGTGTGGAGGTGTGAAACCCTAGCGGGGCAGGAAACATAGGAGCTAGGGTTCGAATCGGTTTTGCATCTAGTACTGTTGTGTTGTCCTGCTCAGCTTGAGTTGATTTTCTCGGCCTACCCATACTAATCCCTTGAAAAGAAAAAAAAAAGAAAAGAAACGATCTTTGATCACCTGAAATAGAGATACAGAGAAGAGTTGATAAAAATGAATGAAGTAGCGTTCCTACAGTATAAAAGACAGTAAAATTGACAAAAAACAAAGAAAAATCAGAAACGAAGTAAAAACAATTTCAAGTTTAACCAGATCTAAGAAAGATATTTTTTACCAGAGAATGAAGCACCGGGAGATAGAGCTCTGAAGAAAACCGAGGTTGATGGTGAATTGACGCTACTAGCTTAGGGTTCGGGTTTTGATGATATAAGAGCATCAATTTTTGGCAAGCATTTTCTGAGAATTTATCTAATTTTTGATGAATTAATTAGCAATTTAGCATACTAGAGCGGTAGAACCCCACTTTCTTGTCGCTCTCTATTAAAACACAGAAACCTCGGAATTCAGATCCAGGGCAATACCTGACTGAGTGCAATGAGATCTTAGTCGTCAGTTTTAATCTTATACGAATCTTGAATGGCTCCTGTAGAATTCCAACGCTTGTCTGGGACGGGGAGCTAACTGTATGTAATCGGTCAGGTACCTGGGAAAATATGATGGATTTAGCACACCGAATTCTAGTCGGAATTCGTATCTTCTACATTAACTTATTTGAGTTGATGCATCTGGACCATCCGATTTATTTTAAGATTTGTGTGAATTAGATCTGCACTAATAATGAAAGACTCCCGTGTTAAAATCAGACGGCTGGATTAGTTCCGTTTAAAATCATACGGTCGAGATGTATTAGAGATTCTCTTTTGATTTAAAGCTGAGGATACGTGTTCAATCTTTTTTTTTTTTTGAGAAAAACGTGTTCAATCTAATCGCGCGGCTCGGGCATATTGCAATGCGCTGGGAGCACAGACTATTACAAACACCTAAAGCAGGAGTAATCTTCAAAGTCACGTGATTGATTTTTTTTACTATAAATTTAATGGAATAATTTAAAGCAGGATATTGCTTTAAAGTGCACCTGGCGTAAACAATATTTCCCCTTGCTATTATTTGATTTTCGTGTCTTTCATTTTCGGTGACATGGCAAATTCGGATCCGCATGGCAGAATTAAATTCTCTGCTCTTTTAATTCTGGCGTGAATCTCAAAATAGGACTCATGTATCTGCAATATATACCGAATTTCTTTCGGTCTGATTGAGACTGCTGGTTTGCTGGCGTACCGGGTGGTCTGAGCCGGATCAAACCCGGACGGGAGCACGTGTAATTCGGACACGGTAGTACAGTCCGAGTAGAACGTTTTTTTTTAAACCCGATTCTTGTTCGTCCTTGGACCCTTGCCCGCACGGTCGGCGGTCCAGACGGTCCAGGCTGGGGGATAAGGCGGTCCGGATCGGGAGTACGAATAGTAAAATATAAATAAAAAATTACTAATTATTTTTAAACAATGTTGCTTAAATCAATTACTTAAATAAATTATTTGGAAATATCTTAAATCAATTACTTGAAAACAATAAAATATAAATAAAAAAATTATTAAATCAATTACTTTAAAAAATAAATAAAAAACAATAGATTTATAAACAAAAGCTACCCTCCTCTTTTATTCCGAGTTTGAGACCAGCTATGTAAAATAACATAAGCAGAGTTCTAACTTTTTTTGTTAGTAATTCATCTTTAAAATGAATCATTTAAAAAATAGTTGAAATGTTTAGAAATTTATAATTTAAAAAATAACCATAAAGATTAAAAGATGTTAGAAATTTATACCAACACTACTTATTTAGAAGTTGTCGTTCATATACCACATTTCGCTCTCTTTCGCACCGTCTGAATTCGAATTAGGCTTGGTCCCCCGCTCGGTACCGCTTTCTTCAGTTTCGACTGCGGATGATGTTGCAGGAGGATCTCCATGTTGCATGCAATTTTCAGCATCGATCCAATCTTTCAAGCACACAAGTCTCTCAAAAACATGTGAACCCAACTTACTGCATTTATCGGAGAGGATCATGTTTGCAAAACTAAAACAACATTCGGAAGGGACGGTTGACATGGACACGGCAAATACATCGCGAGCCATCATCGCCAGCGTTGGATAGTAGCTTGCATTCCTCCTCCACCACGCCATGATGTCAATATTTTATGGTTCGTGATGCATCAGATCATAGCTCAATAACTCATTACCGCTACGGGATGTGTGCGGGTCTTGTTCGAACTGGAAATCTGATAACAATCTACCACTGTTGTTGCTCCTTGAACTATTAAAAAATAAAAAAAATTAGTGGACAAATAATGTAGATATTATAAATAATAAAAATAAAAAACACATATATTTAAGTTCATACCTAGTGACGACACGGGACGAAGATGGTTGGTTTCGGTCGTCATTCATTCTTGAGTTGTATAAGGCAAACATCTCATCGAACTTACTATTTACGTATGCTTACACCCCTCCTCCGTCTAAATGTAGATTACTCTTGTACGTTTGAAGTATCACGATCGTGTAACACTTCTTGTATGCCGGATTGAGGCAGTTTGCGATAATGGCCAAGAGGGGTACATCTTTCCAATATTTTAGCCTATTAAAAATAAATCCAAATTTAAAAATAAAATCTAACTTATTGAAAAACAAAATTACATAACATTGTCAAAAAATAAATCTAATCTATTTTTTAACCTATTAAAAATAAATTCTAATTTAAAAATAAAATCTAACATATTCAAAAATAAATCTAATTACTTAAATCTAATTAAATCTAATTACTTAATAATTACTACAAATTACTATAAAATAAATCTAATTATCTACAAATTACTACAAAATAAATCTAATTATCTAACAATTACTATAAATTACTATAAAATAAATGTACATTCAAATCTTGTAGAACGAATCTTGCGGGATTTTGAAAAACCTTCGTAATTCCGTTTGCGGATTTGTAGAACGAATTAAATTTACAACTATATTTTTTAACAATAAATTTAAATTTTGAGAATAATAAAAATATTGAGAGAATTAGAGAATGAGAATATTATGAGAATATGAGATATTGAGATGTGAAAAAATGTGAGGGATTATGATATATTTAAAGAGGTTTCGTTTGAAGGGAAAGAATTTTGAAAAAAATTGAAAGGGAGCCGTTAGTGGGGGTCTGGAAAAAATTAAAATCTACTGTTATGATCCAAACCATTCAAAGTTTTTCATGCACATATCTCAATGAAAATCTTTTTACAAGTGCGAATCTCAATAAATATCAATGGCTGAGATTTAAATTTTTTGAAATATAACTATAACAGTAGCTTTATTTTTACTTTGGTGGGGGGGGGGGGGGGGGGGGGCGCACGGGTCACATCACGGGTTGGGTCACGGGCACGGGTTCATGGGTCGTGCACGGGTCACGGTTTGGGTGGGTCAGGTCCGGGCATGGGTCACGGGCAAGGTCCAAGCGGTCTGGGTTATGGTTCGGTCCAGATTGGACGTTTTTTTTTTTTTTTTTTCAAAAATGGAGGTCCGGATCGTGATTTTGCCCACCCGTCCAACCCGTGCACGGACACGGTCTAGTCGGACACGGATCAAGGGCGGTCCGGGTTAGTCTGGATCCCCGGAGGTTTTAGCAAACCACTATTTGAGACTAAATCCGATAGCCTTTTTCTACGGTACCTAGGAGATACAAACTCTGACATGATGGGGCTATTTTACAGAATTCACATCCTCTTCGTTACCTGAAAAAGGTAATCTTTTACAATTAGTGGATCTAGACGTTCTTTTTAACTTGGCATGAATCTCAAAGCCGAATAATATTGCTCCTGCGCTAGCCTGAATTCCAAAACGGTTGAGATTTAATATCAAATCGTAAAGTGAGGGGAATTGTTGACGGTACTTGAGAGGAGCTGGATCCATCCTACTTGAGAGAAGCTTAACATTATTATTAACTCAAGCTTTTCATTCAATATATCATCATCATTTTTTTGTCAAAAAAAATACAAATTAATTTAGAATTATATTAAAATTGTGGCTCTTAAGTGCTAATAATGGAAAAAATAAGATATCACGAAGATCTTATACATGAAAATGAGCAACCATGTATATTTTTTCTAGCACATATAATTCAGTCATTTTAGTTTATGAGTTTCAAAAATTAGAGATAAATGTTTTGTTGTTGAAGAAGACGAGGGATAGGGGACGGGAGGAGAGGGGACGAGACGAGAGACACAGATCTGAAAATCGAACGGTACAAATCTCACAAATTTTAATTTTTCACTTTCCCTCCCCTCCTCTACTCTCATCTGGAGCACGGCCTAAGTCTTTGGCTTACATAGCAAGCTAATTTAATTCAGAAATAAGTAAAATGCGACGACACATATAACTCCACTCTCTCACAGTAAAAAAAAAAAAATAATAATAATAATCCAATCGCAATGCAACAAATTTAGTTAATTAGGAAACACGATCAGGGTGTGCGATATTTTGGAAGGGAAGGATAACTTCCCTTTGTCAACTTATTGTATTAATTAGGTGAGTGAGAAAGTAAAAGTACAAAACTAATATTTAGACGAAAAATATTATCTCAACTCTTAAGATAGCGCTCTACAATCTAAAATAATCACCTAAGAACTTCTAAAGATAAAGAACATTGATACTTACCAGTTACCACAGAATATAGTACTAAAAATGAGGTTCCACTTAGCTCCCAAGCAAAATACAAAAACCTCTAAAATCATATAAAAGACAGTGGAAACAGAACCCTAAACAATCATAATATTGGAGCAAAATTCTAAACTCTAATTATAAAATAACAAAATTGAAATAGAACTCTAAACCCTAAGGAAGCTGATAACAGTTCCAGCACTAAAATTCCTGAATCGTTCCCGCACAATAACTACTTAGGAGAATCGCAAAAGCTCCACCACTGAATTTTCTTTCTACAAGTATTAATAGTTTAATTCTCATAGTGTTCTAATTTTGAACCCGGACCGGACCAGACCGCCCTTGACCCGTGCCCCTCCGGACTGGACCGTGCACAGGTTTGGCTGGGTTCACGGGTTGGCCGGACCGGACCGCCCTTGACCCGTGCCCCTCCGGACTGGACCGTGCACAGGTTTGGCTGGGTTCACGGGTTGGCCGGACCGGATTGACATTTTTGAAACCCAACCCGTTTTACCCTTGACCCGTCTCAAACCGGGTTGAACCCGCCCGACCCGTGAACCCGTCCGGGTTGAACCCGCCCTACACGCCGGACCCGTGCTTTGAGATTCGTGCAGAATTAAATCACACTGCTTTGGAATTCATGATGTGCATATATTTTGCTTTAATATTCGTGCCAAGTTAAAAAGAATGGTCCATATTGCATAATTTTGAAAAAAATTTCCGCCGTCCGAGATAAAAAACAAAACAAAAAAAACCGGTTCGAACTGTCAACTCGGTCCGCCCGGACCGCCAACCCGTGCGGGCAAGGGTCCAAGGGCGGGCAAGAGTCAAGTTTCAAAAATTTTACCCGTCCTACCCGTGTCCGTGAACCCACCGAACCCGTGCCCGCCCTGCTGGTGAACCCACCCAGGTTTGACCCGGTCCGTCCCGGTCCGCCTGTTATTATAACACTAAATTCTCAACTACTATCTCTATGCACAAAAGTATTTACATCATATTTGTGAACAATTTTTACAAAAATAATTGTCTCCCCCATCCAAATTTCCGACATGTCTCTGCACCATAAATATTTGGGGGGGACATGGAGGGACCATAACTTCTATATTTTTTGTTCCAAACAAAGCACAAACAAAGAATAGTCTAGCTATGATAGTTAACGCCAACGAATAATATGAGAGGCATATCATACCCGACACACGTTGAAAAAGTCATAAATTATAAACCAAACATATAAAATAAGCAGAATATTAATTTTAACTGTTACATGTATATATTACACCTATTTATGAATTATTTATACCTATATGAACAAAGAAAAATAGACAAAATTTATATACATCTTATACATAAGGTATCGATACCTATCCTATTATCTAACAGTACAAAATCAACCACATTTATTTGAAAAAAAAAAATATTATTCTCTATTCATCAAGTTCTTGATGTTGCATTCATAATAACAACGTTGTGAAAAACATGTAAGATCCTCGACTACAGCAATCAGACAAAAAAAAGTTTTATAAACACTAATAGTTTATATGTTTGTATCTATAGAAAAACTCTCCATTGACCTCTTCCTTCTTTGAAAAGTAATTAAATAGTAATAGAGCATCGTTCCCTCTGAAAATATTCAATTTCATTATTTTGTGACTTTCTATATGATTGTGCTCATCTCTACGAGTAAAATGACATCTCTATGGGTAAAAGTACGCTGCATATCTCCTGCAGCAGTTTTTATTACTAGATTTATATTAACCGATACGGTCAGACTTTGGTCTTCATTAAACTTAAATAATTTCTGGTATTGATTTGGTATATAATAATTTAATATTTAATTATTGAAACCTCCACAAATTTGCATTAAATTTAAAACATCTTAGTTTAACAAGTTGATACTAATTGTTAAATTTTGATCTTCTCTAATATTTTATTGTAAGATTGAAATATCAATAAAATTATGAATTATGATTTTTGGAGACATCTTATTATCATATTTCAACTGGAAGTTCGAAAAAGGTTTATTTGGAAATCATATGTAGTGTTATTCAAGGAACTCAAAAAATATTTAAATTAAAAATAAAAAATTAAATAACATATGCATGATTAATCATGCGAAACACATTTTTCTCACTCAACTTATTTTGATATTTTATCACAAAGTAAAAACAATGTCAATTTCAATTTTGACTTTTCAAGCAGAATGAACACATACTTGGGCTCTTAGTACCGAATATTATTTTAAGTAAATTTGATATCTAACTGCTTGTACTCCTCTTTTTATTATTTTTAGTGCTTTTTACCAAATTTATAATGGTGAAATATGATTTTTTTTTTTTTGAAATCATGAGTTAAAAATCAAGCCACCTAACAAATTTTTAAATTCATGTGTATATTATAAAGCTTTTTTTCATTATGTAGGTTCGAATTCATGATTTCTACGAGAGCAATGTGCTTTTGTCACTAGATTAAAGGAAGATTCTTAATTGTGAAATATGATTATAACAAATAAATCAGAGACGACTCGTTTGAATGATACATGATACATCATTTAGCGAGAGAAATTTGCAGGAAAATTGCAAGGAATTGGAGGATAAAATTTGTACGAGGAGAAACAATTTGTTGTAAGCCAGATTTTAGATACTGTAGAAAATAATGCCTTTTTTTTGTGTTAAAGTGGATGATACGGCAGAATGTGGAAATACTTGAGACAGAGAGACTATGTCTCCCCATTAATAGGCATCTTCGAAATACTTGATTATTAAAAAAAACAATATTATACTAGTAAATGCATAAAATGAATAACACAGACGAAGTTTAACATACAAAGTCTGAAATAAATTCATGATAATAAAGATTTTAACTGTCAGTCTATATTTTCCGAGGTAACAATCATTCAAAATATGACACAAAAAATTGAACAAATAAGAATTCTTCATTAAAAAAACCAAGGTAAAATTTGAAGCCAAATCATTAAGACACACAAAATACATGCGGGAACAGATATGCATCCCCAGTTTAAATTAATGACAGAGTATAATTTTGTTGGAACTAACAATAATTATAAAATCAATTCAAGACCATAACAATTTTTCAAAAGCAAAATAACCTTTAAAATAAAATAGGCTTCTGAAGGGCTAGAAACTTTTTGTTAAGTTGCAATTATACTTTCTTTAATGGAGCAGTAATGAATAGCTCTGGTATTTCAATTTATGAAATCCTCACAAAATTTAAAACAACAAGTTTGGACCATTAATTTCACAGCGCATGAAAACAATTGGCTTACCAAAATTAGTCTCATTATAACTTATAAGCAATATGCCCTCATAATATCTTCTAATATGCCATCGATGGTTACACACATTGTCTGTATATTTTATATTTCTTTCGCCATGTAATATATTTACTATTTTGTGGGAAAATATTGGATCCCGTTACTTCTAGGTCCTGTTTGGCGCGTTACTGTGCGCGTAGAAAAAAAAATTCATTCAGGGCCTGTTCAGCTGCAGCCTGGGAATGGGAATGAGTACAGAAACGGGTGAATAGTAATACGTGTGAATAGTAATACGCGTGAATAGTAATACGCCTGGGAATGGGAATGGGAATGAGTACAGAAACGGGTGAATAGTAACATCGGGTTACTGTTCACGTGGGAAAAAAAATTTAGAACTGAATTTTTTTTTTCTCGCGTAAACAGTAATACGCGGAATTGCAGCCAAACAGGCCCAGACTGAATTTTCTTTTCCCACGTGCACAGTAAAATTCAGTTAAAAAATTTGGACTTCTCAGGCCCATTCCTATTCTCCTCTTACCGCCCAACAGGCCCTACATTTCAGAATTCCTTTGGAAGATCCAACTCCAGTATATCACCCACTCGTCTCCTTTTATCTTTGCCTCATGCCCCACATTTCAGTATGGTATTTTGTTATTTCATCCTTGTTTTTCTCCGTATTACCCAATTCCAAGAGTTGGTTTAATAGCTTTCGTATCCAATACGAAACTGACACGTAACGATGTTTGATTTCAGATGATGTATAAGACCACGCAAAAATAACTGCACAATATCATGATCGGTATGGCACAAGCATTAATCGATTATCGCATTGAAAAAAAACTGCTGCCTAACGTCATTTTTTAAAAGAAAATAATATTTTTCCCAGTATTAAAATAGTTCTTTTTTAGGAGAAAGGTAAATGTTTATGATTCTTAGACACACAAGTTGTACGATTAAAAATATTTTTGTTCACATCTTGATATTCATCATGTAAATGATGAAAAAAAATAAACTGAGTTTGTCATTATCATTTTGTTTATAGAGCTTGGAAAAATATCTTGCAGTTTTGGATTTATGCAATAAAGATGGATAGTGGTTTTATTGCATTCATGCACTTTTATTTCCCTTATCTAAAACATATCTATTGTATGGTACTTTTCTAGTGTTCTTGCTCTTATGATTTTCATCGAATGGTCCAAAGATTTAAATCTTAAATATATTTTTCTCAAGAATTTATTTTTTTAGGACAAAACATTTATGTTTTCTGAAAATATTTTATTATTTCATATATTTTTTTTAAATAATGGACGGTTTGTTGCTCAATAAGTTGCTTAGAACAATAATATTTCTCTATACTCCATGCGGTTGTCATATCTGAAATTAAAAATAATTAAATATTTGGTAAGACAAAATATTTTGTAACTTCTGCCTTTGATTGTATTTTGAAAATTCGTAAGGAGAAAATTGAATACTACTCACTATTAGAATTTAGAACAAAGAAAAGAAAGGGCAACTTAATTTATTACTCTTAGCATAAGAGTATCCTGGATAATTAAATATTTAAATTAAGAATTAAATAACATATGCATGATAAATCATGCAGAACATATTTATCTCGCTAAATTTATTGTGATGTTTTGCCAAACAAGTAAAATTTTGACTTTTAAGTAGACTGAAGGTACTAAACACATAGAAGGGTTCCTTGGTGCCGAACATTATTTGAATAAAATTTGATATCTTTGTACTCGTTTTTATATTTTTTTTAAGGTAAAATAATAATCATCATCATCATAAGAAGAAAATTAAGGATGCTTTTTTATATCAATTTCAGAATTGTGCAAGAGCTTGTTTTGAAATGAATTCATGAAAATAATAGTTCAACCTTCAGTGTTACTATTCCGAGGTAATAATCATTCAAAACATGAAGAAGAAAATTGGCGACAAAAGAAATCTTAATTTGTATACAATGCAAAATACTTAAAAATTGTCATTTATGCATAAGACTATAAGAGTATAAGACCACCTTGTGTTACTATTTTGTTTTTCTTCTTGCTGCTTTTAATGTTCATTAATTATTAACGGGCCTCCTGGAGCTGCTTAACAGGTCTCTCATTGAACCTTAACAGGCTTAACAGGCCTCCATTTGTCAGCCTGAATACCCAATTAAAATGTGTCTAGACACAAATTACCATGAAAATAGAAAAGCAACATGTGAAATAACATACTGGAAAATTTACATCAATTGGCTCTATAGATATTAGTTAACGCTCATCTAATGAACGGTTTCTTAGATTCATATATATTAGAACACCTTCATTTTTACAATAAAAAATTTAAATTTATTTGTCACAGCAACAAATTAGCAATCTTTCTTAACATAAATTCCAAAATATTTTCATTCCTATCCATTTCAATTTGGCTGATATGACAAAAAATTAATCATATCACTTTTTCGATTACATGAATAGAGATAATCATATCACTTGCAAAGTAATTGCAAAAACTTACGTGACACTTTCAAAAATGTTATCCTTGAAATTAAAATTACAAATGTCACAACAGCATTTGCAATTCAAGTGGGATGGAGATGCTCCTAATAAAAGGCAAAAATAATTCATCAATTACTTATCTTAGTTTATTTTATATCACAATATTTTACTCAATATCAGCAATTTGTCTGATACAATTAAAACGAAAAAGGAATGCATTTATATGGATTAATAGTTAATTAAAATCTGGGAAAAAATGGGGTACATTTATATTAAAATATAAGATCCTTTATCTCTTTCTTTTTTTTTACCAGAAACAATCAGAATCTGAGATCAAGTGCATTGACATTTAACCTGTAGAAGTCATATTAGAAACGATGTCAATCCTATAAAGCATCCAAAGGGCATCAATGGTTGTCAGGTATAAAAATTGAGGCCATTAATGATTGTCCTCTGATATCTCACTGTCAAATACTCAAGGTTGTACATAATAATGCTAACAAATAATGCTGTAAACAATCATTTCAGAGTATATTGATTCATGGTTGTACACAATAGAGTTTGTATCCTCTGCGTAATTCAAAATTTGAGTTTGGAATTCAGGTCATGCGATCAGAATTTGAATTAATTCTGATCCATTTGGAAATTTCATAGAGTTTCTTTAACGGTCATGTTAATCCGGAACGGACGGTCCAAATATATTAACTCATAGAGTTCTTCGTACCATACGATAGATGAAACGAGAATATCAATTAAGTATCATTTTAGTTTTGGCTATATATCAAGGTAAAAGTCATGAATAAATTATTCAAAGAAGAATGAATTCTATAAAAATTTAATTTATGTAGGATTTATACTTTTTGATTTGTTGTACACTGATTTTGTTCAATTTCATTAACTAAGAGCTGGGAGCCAAATCTCCAAAAAAATCAATTATGTTTTTGTATATATACTAGAATTTTTTTTTTAATGCATAAAAACTTCCCCTATTCTTCATCTAATGCCATCAGACCCTACACTCTAGGGGTACGTTTGGATGTGCTTTGGAATAGTGAGAATAGCTACTGTTTTGAGAATAGTGAATAAGAATAGCACTAACCTTGATGGTGTAAGAATAGTGGTAACTCAACGCTATTCGGAATAGCAAAAATGTTGTTTGGATTGCATATTTGGAATAGAGTTTGGAGGGAATGAATAAAATAATAATTGTTGTTTTTTTTTTCCAACTAACTCTAATCTTTAAAAAATATTGTTTATTGAAAATAATTATAGCATCTTTTTATCCAATTTAATATCTCAAGAGCAATTAAAAATAAGAAATTCATTCAAGAGAAATAAAAAATATTTGAAGCATAAAAAAATACAATTAAATAAAATATTATTCAAGAGAATTTTATTCTAACTAGTAGCTAACTAGGTAAGAAAATACAATTGATAAAATATTTCAGTCATCATTTACATCGGTAGCAATGTTTGAAAGCAAAGTTCAACCATTACAACAAAAATAGTTCAAACAAATCTGAAATAGTTAATAAGCTACAACAACACAATACCTAAATAACAAATAATTAAAGTACAATAAAAGTGAAATGATTAATTCATTAATAAATCCATTTCTCTTTCCTGATCCTGAGTCTCGACTAGCTTGGCTGACTCTCATTGTATCGATGGTGAGAGGGCTTTCTTGGCAATCATTTTGAGACATGGGTTGTTCGACAGTGGGATCCCTCAGTGAGGAAAATGGCTCGAAATCAAAGTGCGGGGCAGCCCAATCCTCATGCACCGGCGTTTCAGGCACATCTGAACTTCCGGTTTCGCTACCGGTTGCACTGTTGGCTGTGCCAAATGCATCGTAACTTGCATTACCGTTGGCCATTTTTCCACCACACATTGCAAGCATTCGTTCGTACCAAGGGCAAGTTTTTTTATGGTAATATTGCCATCTCTGCTTATCAACCTGTATTAAATGAGAAAACAAAATTAAATTTTAGTAAGCACAGTTCTTTAACCCAAATAATATTGACTAATATTAATAACACTTTCTAACCTTAAGTAATTCCTCCCATGTGTTGTCGTCTGGTGGTATCGGTTTATGAAGATCATAATTCCAGCTCCAACCACTTTTATTAGCCAATTCTCTGAAATTGCCGAACTCCCTTCTCATTGTTTTGATTCTATTAACAACCTGATCCTTAGTTCTAGACTTGCGGTCTTTTTCCTTGAATAACTCATAAATATGCGTCCATTGAGTTGATTTGAAATTAATGTCCCTCTTATGCGTCAATAACTGCACCTCTTCACATGCATCCAGTAAGGCGCGCGTCTCATCAATTTCCCAATTATCGCCTCTCTTCGAAGTTCCCACCTCACCTTCCATTAGAGCACTCCCTTTCTTTGCCTTTGCTTTGGAGCTTGTCCCGATAGACTTACGGTTTCGATTCATGATGCTAGGGAGATTATTGAAAGTGGACAAATGATCAACATGCTTGTACCAATCTTATATATCAAATTACAAGACAATAGTAGTGATTCGGTCAATCAATACAAGTAATCATAGTCAATCATCACAAAGAAATAATAATAAGAGAGTTCATCTAGTTACACAAAATTTGCTAAAATTATCACTTGACTAAAGAAAAAGCACATCTAATGTAATATAGAGCAATTTCAGGTTGATTGTAATATAGAGACATGATACCTAGTTCAATTTTTAACATCTAGATTAGTTTAGAGGTCTCCCACAGTACTGATAGAGGCTGTCAGGAAAACACATCAACAAAATGGAATCAAGTGAAGTTGACTTTTCCTAAACAACCAAAAGGGGAATGAAATGCATCCGGATTTTCAGGTTGATTGCAATGGCATCTTCACTTAATATATTAAGATACAATATAAAATGTGATAATGTTGAAAAAGAGCAACAATAAGCAACCCACTGTCTCATCTCGTGTAGAAACACAAAAAAAAACAAGCACATCATTAATAAATGGAATGATAAGTCACAAAAATGTGACAGATTTAAAGATGGGGAGATAAATTGAAACTGCAATTAGAATAGAGGGGCTATTTCATGATTTAGGAATCACATATTTCCAGCTTCGAGATCTGGGGAACCACAAACAAGCAAACAAAGGGAGCTCAGTTTCTTACCCGAAATTGCTCTAATTAGTCACTGACGAGAGTCGGTCGGTACCAAAGCAGTGACGAGCTCTGTGAGGAGGAGCGGCCAGAGAGAGGAGAGGAGAGGAGAGGGGTTTCGAGATATCTATTTATTCGTCGTGAGGAGGAGAAGATGAAACCGGCAGCCTTTTACTCAATCTTGAGCTATATCGATGGAGATCTGAGGTTTTCTCGTTGCCTCAAACTTCATTGCTTCTCTCTCTTTCTACTGTAGGTAGTAGGTGAGTTCATTAAAAAAAAGAATGGGAAAGATTATTTTGATCCGTTGGAGCTATTCCTACTTTGAGCTAGAACAGCAGAACAGCGCTATTCGGTCTATTCCGAATAGCACTTAAACTTGTTTGGATGGATCCAATTTAGAATAGTGATGCTATTCTAAAAATAGCGCTGTTCTGAGACAACCCAAACGTACCCTAGTTTGCTTTTCAATCCTTTCTAAAATCTTGTTGATTATAAATCTCAGTGCCCTCACTATCGCTTCGGATTACAAAAAATCGTTTGTTATAACTTATAACCCTCTGTTCTTCTTTTTATTTTTTTCCCTTAGCATTTCTCTGTTTCATGATTTTATTTTACCTTGACTCAATATTTTAGCTCATTTGACCTTACCAATGAAATTTATGAAAGTGTCATCAACTTTCATAAAAAATAAATATAGACAAAACATTTGTTGGGTCTATATTTAGGCAAGAGAGAGGAAAGGTATTGCAATAATTTGAACTGTGGATTTAGTGACCTCCTAAGTAGGCTCATTAAGCCATGTGCTCTGCGCCAGGGCTCCTTTTTGTGAACCACAAGTGCACTTTAGTAGTGATTCAATGGGCTTTAATGTCCCAAATGGTCCCCTTCTAAATTGGGTATGCAATTGGGTATGCTATTATTATTATTATCATTAGAAAAATTTGCACCATCTTCAGTCCTTCAAAATTGTAGAAAGTGTCCGCTCAGAATTGAGATTGGGACAGAATAATTTAGTGTAGTATAATTTTATTTTGTAAGAAGGGTTGAAAAACATTAGTGTATGCGAAATTTACAAAATTTGATAGAACAAATTTTCAATTTTCAATTTTCAATTTATAGGAGACGTAACCCTCCTTTTTTTCTCACTTCAATCCGAACCTGATTACATTGTAAAAAAAACATTTTTTTATTAAAAGGTAAAATAATTCTATCGTTGAGTATTTAGTACCCAAGTGATTCATGTAATATAAAAAAAATATTATGGTGTACTTTTGAAGAAAATTTTCAAAATTCAGAAAGGCATCAGTGAGATGTATCGTACCATTTTGCGGTACAGTAATCTTTGAGCCCATCCAACTCGCATGCATAGGAATTTTGCTTTTCTTTTTGAACATGCAGTTAGATATTATTGGATTCTCATCTTTGTACACACCTTTTAACAATTTATCTTTAATTCTGTTTCCCGTATTTATCTTGACCTTCCCGAACATTTCGCTTGCTACTAGTACCATCGGAGTTGTTGTTTCCCTTAGTTCCCTCTCCATTTCACAGGATATGGAGGTCTCTTCCATTTCTGTGTGCAATCGCTTTTATGGACATCATAGGAATGTGAGAGAACCAGTGGTTTAAGTTCTGCAACTGGAAGTGTCCAGTGATCTGTTACTGCTGATGAAGTTGAATTCTTCTTATTCTTTACTTTCATGTCAATTCTACTCAAAGTTATTATCAATATATTTCTTTTTTTGTACTTGGAGGATGTAAAGGGAAAATCCATATACATGCAAAAAAAAATATACCCCAACATTTTTTTAAGAAACAAACAAAAGCAGTACTCAACAGATAAAAACTGAAACAGGGACAAAAATAACAGAAACTAAACAACAAACTTAGTCCCTGGTACTGGTACATAACTGAAAGGAAATTTAAACAGAACAATACTACGTCATAATGGATGGCCACAAGCAAACAAAAGCTGAAGAATAAAGAGGAGAAAAATATATGACAAGAGATACAACACTAAGTCATAAAGGATCAGAAGTGGTACAACACTTTTGGACCTGATACTGGTTACATACCAGTCACCGAGCAAGTGGGGAGGAAGCATTTAGGAGGTTTCGAAGCAACGGTTAAGATGTAAAAGCACCAGGAACCGAAGACATCATTCTCAGTCTATACCAGTGTCAAACAAGGTGAAAACACAGCCATGGCTACAGGCGTAAAGAAACTCATACCGACTGTACCAGTAACTCATCACTGTATCAGTGCTTGTATAATTTATTATGATAAATGTACTCTTAAAAAACAAAACGGTTCTTCTGGTATTCCATTTTCATCTGAATAATATCAATTATGTTATTCATTTTTTTTAAATCATTATAGGGAGAAATTCATTGTCTAACAATACCTCACTGATAAAGTCAAATGCATAACAGCAAAAGTTGACGTATATAACACATTTTTTTTTGTCAGATATATATAATACTTTTAAAATCGGATTATTTCAGTTAGGATAATTTGTCTACTAGGCAATTTAAATTGTAGTCATTCCAGATGTTAAAATAGAAAGTGTAAAGAGAAAACACCGGTTCATGAATTAAATAGAAATATGTGCCAATAACATTTCATCTCTCCTTTGGGAGACTGGGAACCAAGGGACCAACTACCAACTATCAGTCTATCACTGGTACAGCTGTCAGATCAATACCCGCTGCATGAAATTTTAATTGCAAACACGCAACTCAATTATAAATTGTTCTCGTGTATATATATATATAGTAGGTCGGATCATGAACTCAAAATAAAGAAAAAGTATATTGGTACAAATTATCTAGAATCAATTTAACTTTCTATTGTTTCATGTACTAATGATGATTCCTCTGTGTTGAACTGGTAATATTTATTTAAATTAAACTACTTAAATTTAAAACCTGCTTCCAATTAAATTAATATCCTTCTAATTAGACGCGACTCGGATCGACGCACCTTTAAAAAACCCAACTCTCTTCGTCACTAGTGAACAGAGAGTAATCACATATAAGCTGCATATTACCGTCACAAAATATCCTGCAAAAATAATATGTCACCAACCCCTCCTCACGCTGACGTGTCCACATCAGCTCCTGGCCGCCTGCTTCAATATCTGCCGAGTGTCCCTGAAAGTGGGGTCCACCTGAGTCAGAGCTCACTACCTCTAACATTTTTTATCTCACTAAATTCCATAAAACAAATGAAGTGCACCCATCGTATACGTTCAGTCTTCTCCGGTGCCTCCAGATAGCACTATGTAAGAAGAGTAGAATTAGGGTGCTCCTAAGTACACCAAGCCTCTTGTAAATTTAACTCTAAAGCATATTGAATCGACTTTAAACGATGAATTCAAACCGTTGAAATCCTTCTACCTAATGAGTGATGTGTCTACATGTGAAAATTTTAAAATTTCAAATTAATTTGATATAGAGTCAAGTGGTTAAAAAAATTCAAAAACTGAATGCATTAAAATTTATTTATAAACCTTAAATTTTTGACCACTTGACTCTATATTAAATTAATTCGAAACTTTAAAATTTTCACATGTAGATGCATCACTCATTAGATAGAAAGGTTTCAACGGTTTGAGTTCATCGTTTAAAGTCAATTCGATATACTTTAGAGTCAAGTTCACAAGAGACTTGATGAACTTAGGAGCACCCTAGTTCAACTCATGTAAGAGTCATATATTTTGCTTTAAATTTATAAAATTTAGCAACTCAAATTAAAAATTACCCAACTAGTTTCATTCCTTGCATGTAGATTCTTTTTTTTTTCTTCTTAACTCTTATATTTTTTTTCTGAGTTGTTGTAAATTGTGACAGATTGCAAAATGTGTTATCTTGGAAATGGAAAAGTGCAGTTTGTTACAAAACAGTAGAATTCACAAGCAAGATAAGAGAAGCTCAGAGCCTTTTAATTTGTTGCAGCCGATAAAATTTTGGGTTCTTTATTTGTCTCACATGCCTACAATAAATATTCCCCTTTTCATATGAGCCGCTCAAAAATTTGTTGGGAAAAGGAAAACCATCGCCCTTTTTCCACGTCAAAAGTCAAAACGTGACCAACAAGCAAAGACCAAAAAATAATAAAACAAGTCCTCTCCATTTTCTGAATCAAGAACTGGAGAAATTTACCGCAAAAAATGGAGACGATAAATTTTATGAAATAAGGAAAAAAAACAGAAATAGAATGGCAATATCTAGAGCTTAATCACACTTGACTATAAACTAATAATATATATATTTATATATTCTCTCCGAGAACCAATTTACAAAACTAACTAGCTCCCCTCCTTGATACTCTTGTAGAAGCTCAGTTTCAAGAAATGACAAACAAAACAGTGGGACTGGTGAACTGGAGACAAAGCACATGATCTTAATATATGTTCCCCCCGTATTTTAATAACTAATAACTAACTTAGTTATATAATATATGTTCTCCATATTTTAATAGCAGATAAATAAATATAACCAAGAAAAAGGTCACTGCCTTTACTCAACTTCACAGAACCAACCCAAAAAAAAAAACCTGTGAACCAAGAGGGGGCATAACCGTCAATTCGCACCAATCTCTACAGAGAAGAGGTTTGCGTCAAACTCCCCGAGGTCCACCTCCGACAAATCTGGCAATGGGAGGTAAAATTCCCTTAAATCCACCGGAAGAGGTGATTCCACCGCGCAGCAAAACCCCTCCTCCCACCAATTCCCAACGTCCGGTTCAACACAGCACGGCAACACCGAGTCTGGAGACTTGTATGGGTCCCCTGCTCCACCTTTCATTAGCTCACAATTCTCTCCAAACACCGGGTCCACGGACTTCGAATTCCACAACCCCTGTGCTAGGGGCTCAGGCTCGTAGACCAAAGGCGAATCAGGCGAAGAAGCCTTGATTGGCGAAGCCAATGCGTCTCTGTTGCCGATTCTAGTAGGCTCATTATTGTACGGAAATACCAGTTTCACGGGAAAATTAGTGATCGCCTTCTCTCCCTGCAGCTTCACTGCGAACCAATCATAAGCCTCTGCCGCTTCCTCGGCAGTGTCAAAGGTGCCGATCCAGAGCCGCTTCCCCTGACCCGGGTCCCGTATCTCAGCTGCATACTTTCCCCAAGGTCTCCTCCTCACGCCTCGAAACCTCCGCTCTCCACCAGGACCTACCAAAGGAGCAGCGATCACAGGAGCTACCTGTTTGAGTCTCCTAAACCGAGATTTCTTCTTGCGTCTGGCAAGAATTCCCGGAACGTCGATCTGGATCACATGACGCCGCATGTGAGGAGTAGAGGTCTGCTCAGACTCACTGGAGGAGGAGTCAGTGGCGTCCGGGTCGGAGTAGTGGATCCGGATCCGCCGGCATGAACGCGAGGTCAGCTTTCGGGAGTGTTTAGTGCTGTTAGTCGCTTTGGGTTGAGATGGCGCGGAAGAAGTAACCGGGTCGTCTGGATTTTTCATGGCGATTTGTGAAGGTTTGGGGTTTTGGGGATTTTCGTTTGGTGGTGTGGGTTTAAGCGGGAGATAGGGAGAAAGAAAAGGGGTCAGAGGAAAAGGGAGGGAAATGGTCGATGAATTAGTCGAGGCGAGGGGAATTTAAGGCACTTGCTTCGTTATTCCCTTTTATTCTTCCTTTTACTCTTGGTTTTCTAATACAATAGTTATAGAAGCACTTGTGTAGCGGTTATGTGCTTATTGAAGTGATTGAAGTGATTGAAGAGCTCAATTGTTCTGCAGGAGTAACTGTTTTTTTTTTAAACCCGAAATATTCCAATGTATATATGTTGTAGACCAGACACCAGAGTTACTTGAGAACTATTTATTAAATAAATTCAGTTGGTTAAACTTCGATAATTTCAAAGATTTGCTTTCTCCTAAAAGATATTTAGGTGAATTTAAACTACAATCAAGTTTTGGGAAAAGGTTTAATATTATTTAAAAAGGAAGCGATAATTGTTTAATAATATTATTTGTTAGAGATCAATGTCAGAGTGCCTAAAAGTCTAAAAGACGAGTTTGATCGTAGCATATTTTCAAATTTACAAATCACTTGGTTCAGTTCGTAGATTTTTTTTTAAGAGCTTCGTAGTGACTATCAAGAAATTTCGTAGCATTTTCTGATTTAGGAAAACAAATATTGAGAGCTGCATTGAATTTTCAACAACTTTCTAATTCTAGCTCTTTGAAAATGATTGTAATTAAATTATGATCAACAGTACCCATTTGTCATTTAAATTTATGGGAAGGTTTTCGGATGAAATATAGTTATATTAAAAGGATTTTTTTTTATGAGAGAAAGATTATCATATTAAAAAAATATTAAGTTTAATATTGGAATTTAATATTAGAGACGTAATCTATATAATGCATATGTCATTTATTTTTAAAAAAAATTGCTCATGTTTTACAGTTTATTAATTCAAGTTTTCAAAATATTTGCATTACAAGCACATAAATCTACATTTATAAGTTTCTTCTTTATCTGAAAATTAAATATTATTATCAAGGATTTTAACATAAACCTTTGTCGAGTTATTTGTTTCTTTTTTATATGTCCTGCATCCCATTCTTTCATTTCTAATTGCCACATAATTGATGTACAGATATCAACAGCTGTGTTGCTTGATCTTCCAAGAGATTTTTTTATAAATCATAAATACAAAAATTATTCTTAGGGATCCAGTATGATTGTTTGATTTTTTATAAAAACCATAAAAAAACGAGCTGGCAACTCGTTCCCTGCAGTTTTTTTCCTCACAGAACGAGTTGGTCATTTTTCTTGGTCATTTTTCAAAAATTTCAAAATTTCTCGTGCGGCCAGCGTGTTGCCTCCCTGGAACGAAATAGCAATCCGTTCTCCAAAGAGAACGAGTTGGGATCTCGTTCTGGTTTTTTTTTTTTTTGTCCAGCATAAAATATTCCCTTGAACTTACGGTTGGAGATTAACCCCAGCTACTTTGTGATTTGAGCTGACTGAGGGGGCAATATTATTGCGCTTTGAGATTCATTTCAAGTTAAAAAGAACGCTCCACATATAGAAATTGTAAAATATTATCTATTATGGTGGGCGGTGTGAACGCTGAGAATCTTTTGAGTTAATTCATTTCCACTGTCCAATTTTAAATAGAACAAATCTAGCTGTCTGATTTTAACAAGAGGTCATTAATGTTAGTGCGGATATAGTCTACATGGATCTTAAAGCAGATTGGATGGTCCATATGCATTAACTCAAAAGATTCCATTTTGAGTTAATGCAGAGGATACGAATTCACGTGACTTGGACTTTTTTTTTGTTTTAACGGCTAGAGTTTTTCCTTTGGAGAACGGGCTGCCAACCTGTTCTGGAACCAACCTGGATTTTTTGTGATGATAGCAGAGAAA
Organism: Carex arenaria; assembly: GCA_964058825.1. Taxonomy (NCBI): domain Eukaryota; kingdom Viridiplantae; phylum Streptophyta; class Magnoliopsida; order Poales; family Cyperaceae; genus Carex; species Carex arenaria. The sequence goes on along the minus strand of CAXKVW010000333.1, from coordinate 403,473 downwards.
TTTTGAAAATGACCAAGAACAAGTTGGCAACTCGTTCTGTGGGAGAAAAACTACGAAGAACGAGTTGCTAACTCGTTTTTTATGATTTTTATAAAAATTCAAACAATCATACTGGATACCTACGAATGATTTTTGTATTTATGGTTTATAAAAAAAAACTCATCTTCCAAGGCAGTTACTCAACTACATTCCCTTAATAAATAAAAAAAAAAAAAAAAAGTTAACTACGAGGTCAAACAAAATGAGTAGTATAAGCTCAGTTGTCGATGAAAATCATGAAATCGAAAATTTTAGTTGCAATCATTGAATATAACGTTAGATTTCGATTCCATAAATACCTACATAATAAGGTGACAACAGCAAAGCAAACTCATTCGATTAAAATCAAACAGTTCGATCGAGTTCGAGATAAAACAAATCATAATTCGAAGTTTTTTCTTTCTTTGGTGGACGAGTTGAATGCAGCTAGCATGCACTGTCACTTATTCCCAAGTCCCAACAAAATTTAACAATACAGAGCTAGCAAACAAATCATAATTCGACACGATTGGAGAAAGATGATTTGCAAAGGTACTGTGAACTTTGTGAAACTTCTTTTCACCGGTCAAATTTAACTGTACCTTGCCTACGGGATTCAACTCAAAAAAAATAAAATAAAATAACTGTACCTTATACGCGAAGTAACTGACGTGCAAACAAGACGATCGTTGATATCTATCCATCTGAATTATAAACGGCTGCGATTGAAAATATAAATGGCGAGGAAGGACTGAAGGAGCACTGCAGTTAGGGGTGTCAATGGGTACGATACGGGTTGAATAGAAGCATTTTCATACTCATACTCATTAAGAGTTGATCTTATCTGTTAATAATTTATTTTATTTTATCATACTCGTATCCGTCAAGATTAGTGGGTAACAAAACAGTAGTGAGTGAATAACAAATAATACTAATACAATGATTTTATTATTTTTACAAATAAATCATCAAAATCCATCATGTCATACATATTCAATCACAATTACTAATATAAAAATCAAAATACAAATATGCAATCAATTCTAACTAATAATTTTAAAAAAAAATGAAAAATACAAATATCTCTTCTAACAAATTCAAAATTCAATTTGTTAACTGAATAATAAAAATTTCAAATAAAAAATAATATGTTTAATATAATATTCTTCTTACAACAAAATACATACATTTTCTCATGAATTAACGTTGATACAGTGATATGAAAAACATAAATTTGAATAAATTGAATATAATATTTATATATCTATATATAATTTATTTTATAAAATTACCCGTTACTCCATGGGTACGAAATAGTCTTTACCCGTATCCATATCTGCTTAGCTAATAAAAAAATCTTATTTATACCCATAATTAATAAGCTAATGAAAAAAAAAATTATCTATACTCGTTTTATCGAATTCGATACAAATAGAGTAAATAAGTAAACAATATTCATTAACTTTTTTTTTTGAGGGAAAACAATATTCATTAACACCCCCTAGCTGCAGTTCCTTCGTACAGCTCAGTCAGTAGCACAGTGTAATTAGTACACACACTCAGGGGTATTGTAGGAATTTAATAAAATGGTCCGGCCTCCACAAATCACGGTGAGAGTGACCGAGTGAGTGGCCTCACCGCCTGACGAAGAAAATTGAGATGTTAGTATTAAGCTAGACACGGAGGCACGGAGCACATAAATATTTGTATAACGACAAGAAATCTAACCACTGCTATTGGGACCCAGAGTAGAAGCAATTATGCGCTCAGCGTGATAATCTTGGACTGGACGTGTGATGGAGGGATAATCACAAAATAAGGGTAAAGAATTTAACAGAGTAGCTTTAACTTTATGCAGCGCATAGACAATGGAATAAAAAAGCGCTGTATATTGTTTTGTGCTCTGCATGAAGCTAAATTTGCTCTGTTAAAATCTTTGTCCCGAAAATAATTAAACTGTCACTGTGGTCCCCGGAATTGGAGCACGTGTCCAACGGGACGGCGAACTGAAATTTAATCTGAACCGTCCGTTTTTTTATTTCCTCTTTCAAGGGCGAGTTTTCTTTAAGTTGACTGTGTTTGAGTTGTACTTGTAGATAGTTAGGAGTAGTGTTTACCAAACGGTTCGGTCCGGTCCGGTCCGGTTCAAATTCGGCCGGTTCACGGTTTCGCACGGGTCACGGTTCTCACGGTCCAAGGTTCTATACGGTTCGGTTCCGGCGGTTCTAACTTGAAATAGTTGGCTCAAAACCTTGCTAGAACCATGGTCCAATTTCGCACGGTCCGGTCCGGTTCTAGGTTCGGTTCGGTTCGGTTCCGGTCCTAGACCAACCCCTATTACCATTTATTCATTTGAATGTTAATTTTCCTTGCTTAATTTTTGCACCCATCTTATAAGATTTTTATAAATTATACACTTTATAATCATAATAAGATTTTGCAACTAAATATTTTTTTTGAAACAATGAAATATAATTTTGAGAATAATGAAAAGAGCAAAAGTTTAATAATAATAAGAATATGTGAGTATGAGGTCCGGTCCGGTCCGGTTTTGTCACGGTTCCCACGGTTCACCGGTTTAGTAGGGTCCGGTTTAGTTCGGTTCTAGTCCAAAATATTAGATAAAAACCTTTCTAGAACCTTAAATTGAATCGGTCCGGTCCGGTCCGGTTTTGAACCTCGGTCCGGTTCGGTACGGTTGCGGTCCACGGTTCCCACGGTCCGGTTCTTGAACCTCCGGTTTTTTTCAAAACACTAGTTAGGAGGCTTTCAAGTGGAATCAAATTGGAATTTGTCTTTTTTTTTTTTTTTTTTGATGGAAATCCGTATGTTTGGTCCTGGAAGTTACCTTAAAATGGAATTATGAATCTTTTGCAAATGACTTTGGTTTGGTCCTTGAAGCTTCCTTCAATTTTGAATTGTTAAACGGGCGCAAGTACTTTGATTTAATGCGGCAAGTTTTTATTAGACCCCTTGATCATTATATAATGCACGCATACAAACTTGATCATTATACAATCCACGCTGTCTATTTATGTTTAAAATAGTTGTTAGAATTTTTGTTGGATTTTTAAATCAAAACTTGCTTTCATAACGATTAATTTTGTTTGTTATGGCGTAGTGGCAAATGACAGCATTCTCTGTATAGAAGATCGTGAGTTTGAAATTCAGAAAATATTCTTTTAAGAACAATTACATGGAAGTTGGTATGCTAGATTTCCGTCTTTCTATTTAAAAAAAATAATAATATATGTTTGTCCACAGTTCTTATCAGTGTTGTAAATAACAGTATGCGGTCGTCGGACGGACGGGGTACTGCCAAGCGATTAATCGGTATGCGGCCGATTAATCGGAATTATGCGGACAATTTAACGTTTTTATTAAATTTATGTATATATATCATAATTTATTAAAAATTATTTATTTAACTCATTAAACTTATCAAATAAACTTAATTTAAGTTAGTTTTATTATTATAACATGACACTATGCTTATTTCTTTGTGACACGTAAGCATTTTGCATGTGTAAGTAACACATTTATTTAATGAAAAATAAATTTGAGAATTAAGCCTTTTCAAATACTAATAACATATTATTTGAAAGAAAGAAAACTTTCTAACATAAAATCACTAAATTTAATTTATGATAATAACATAATTTCATAAATAAACATGTCATACTAATTGAAAAAATTACATCAGTAAGCAAAAAAAAAATATGGTATATAAATAATAGAAAAATTAATCAATTTCAAAGTAAGTAAGAAGAAAAAAAAACATATATAAAAAATATTGGATGAATATCCAAGCATAAATAAAACTACAATGCATGATTTATAATCCTTATTACCACACACTATTATAGAAAAAAAAATTTCACTGGAATAAATGGGAAAAAAGGGAAAAAACGGAAAAAAAAAAGGGGAATAAACGGAAATAAACGGGAATAAACGGCCGATTAAACGGAAAATGGCCGATTAATCGGAAAAACGGCCGATTAATCGTTTTTTCCCGCCAACAGACATCCGTTAAGCGTATTCGGAACGGTTTGGCAGCCGTTTCCGATTAAACGGCCGTTTAATTGGCCGTTTTCCCCGTTTTTTACAACACTGGTTCTTATATCAGCTATTCTAAGTTACATAATTAGAATACTGCACATAAGTATATGATTATTCAATTATTTTTAATAGAGCTAACTAAAAACTGTTGGGATTATTTAGGATTTGCGGCTTAATATTTCTTTCGTTGGCTCTACGTATTTTTTTTTTTTTACAATTTAGAAGTACAAACACTTTTTCAGTGCATATGTACATTAACTCGGGAAATATCATTCTTTATTTTTTTTTGTATTTTATTCCAATATTAAGTTTATGCCAATATTATAGCATATCAAACTGATATTATCATCTTAAATTCTATATTTTTTTAATAAAGATAAAAGTAAAAAAATTTGAAGTTAAAATAAAATTTTGAATTTGCGAGTTTCTACATGATTTTTTTTTTGTCACTGTGTCAAAGTCTGCTCTCTTTTAATTTCTTATTTGGTTCATAGATAAAATAAGATAATAGTTAGAACTTCCATAAATAAAGATTTTGCCACCCCTACAAAATGATTATATTCATGTTAAATCGAACGAAACAATGATTTGCAAAAATATCCCGAACGGTTAATGTTAATTCCTTCTAAAAAAACAAGCTAAGCCACTGGGATCAATGTCGCAAAAATCCTATGAGATAATTTGTATCTTTTGACTTGGGTGTAATTTTGAAAATTACATGACTTGAATTTTTCTTTAATGGAACACCTATGACAGCTATCTAAATTGACTACATGATGTAAACAATAAAATAATTTTAAATCAATGCTTATTCTCGGATTTTTTTTAAATATAATTAATTTGGATTAATAAATATTTTAACAAAACAAGCACCATTAATTTGGTTTTTATATAAAACAGCTCCACCAATTCGCAAGATTGGTGGAGGTACAAACATGTTTGTTCCACCGATCTGCAGGATCGGTGGAGCTAAATACAATGGGTTATAAAATAGCTCCACTGATCCAATGAATCGGTGGAGCAACCGTCTTTGTACAAAATCAGTGGAGTCATTTTTGTAAAATCCAAATCAAAGATACTTGTTTCGTTAAAAATATTAAATTTGATTCTATATTTAAAAAAAAAAGGTCCTTATTCTCTGGAATGCAAGTTTGCAACGCGGCCCAATTTTAATTTTTCATCACTGGATCATGAGAAAATTGCTGATGTAGTAATTAAACATGAAGAAAAATAACTAAAAGGTTTATTTGTTTTACTCCTTATGCTCGGAATTAAGTCGTGAATTAATTATAGGATAGGAGGGGTTTTAATGGGCATCAGATTAAATCCATTCGATAACTGATTTGAGCCGTTTAATTTGCATTAATATTCACGCGGACATTTTAAGTTTACGGAGGTTAAAGTTAGTGCATATACAAACCTGCTCGCACGAGTCTAAAGAGCATCGGACAACTGAGATCGGGCATCAAACGTATTTTGATCTAATGCCTAGTGATAAATCCACCAGCAAGGAATAAGGATCAATTGATCCCTTTGTTTTTCAATTTTCTATATTTAAACATTTATTTTGTTATATGATTTAGAGTAAATTGCTATGAATATTATAAAATTAACCACAATATTTTTGTAAGTTTTTTTTATGATTGAACTCCATACAAATTTCTTGAGATTTAATCCCCATAATTTAATAGTTTGCCTTCGCCCCTGGCAGTGCTTGTTGGAAAACTCCCTACTTCGACTGATGCCCAGGAAAACCACCCGCTCCCCATGATCATTACCACATGTATTTCTTTCGATTGTACTAATATATCATGCTTACTCCAACAACAACTATTATAATATCGGCGAACTAACAAAAAATCAATTTTTAATCTAGCAACAAAAAAATATCATCTGTTTAAGAATTCATATGTTCAAAATCTAAATAAAAAAACTCTAATAATGTTAACTCAGTTGAATATGTTGAATATCTTAACTCTAACATTACTAAAAAAAAAATTCATCCTGAAATTAGAAAAAAAAAAATCATGATAGCATTTTTAGTGGTTAACAAGTGTATGTTATGTCATTTCATTTCGGATAGATCGAAGTTGAGGCTACACAAAGTGCTCTTTTGCATGGATAAAGTATATTTATGAGTTGATATCGTGAAAAGCACAAGTGATGACTTTTTCTAGAAAAATACTTCTTATATGAGTTATATCTGATTTTGACATGGTCTGATTGATTTGTGGTTTCGTACTTCCAAAACAGTGACAAAGTCGAAATAATTTCGTGCGACAATTTGACATGATGTCAATGATTACGTAATTCCAAAATTCAACCTGGATTTTAAAAAGAAAACGCACTTTGTTTGTTTCCAAATATGCCCTTCAGTAGTACCATCTCAGGGAACTGTTAGAGGGTTAAAAGTATAAAATGAAATGGGATGCTATTAGACTATCAGTACATACTGTACATTTACGTTTCTGGCGTGCAGTTAGTACTTAATGCATGTTTTTTACGGTTCCCAATTTTTTTTATCACAAAATTTAAAAATATTATTTTAGATAATGTTGTTTTGACATTATTCAAATTTGAAGAATCAATATTTGAGCAAATGTTTAATGACAAAGAGCAACATTCTCTTTATAAATAATTAAATAGTTATAGGTTAGGACTCTATCTTCTTATATCAATATCAAAAAAGGAAAAAGAAAGACATTATTCAAATTTTACTTGATTTAAATATTGTCTAGTCATTGAGAAAATGATTTGAAAACTCAAGACGATTCAATTTGAGTGTGTTATTTTTGACACGTTTATTTAAATGGGGAACGATATATTGAAATTTCATTATTTTATCAAGAGATTTTTTGTTAGTCTACAAATTAAATAAATGCACAATGCGCATGCATGTACATAAAATTCATTTTTTCAAACTTTTGAAATAAGAGTTCTATTAATTTCTTTGTAATTTGTTTTTTGACGAAATTAGACACATATCCACTGGAATAGTACCGTTGGTAATAACTATATCCACGGAAATACCTATTTCCATTGACTTAATGACAGAAATAGTTATTTTTTTATCCAAATTATTGTAGTGGTGCATCACTTTCTATATCCGACCTATGGTTCCTATTCTTTTCTAAAAAAACAAAAGAAGGTTTATTAGTTTTGTCGTGTTAGTATATTTAAAGTTTCTTAATTTGACGGATATAATATTCTAAAGAAAAATTAAAGGATAATATTGCTAATGAATCTACAAAACAATAACTTTGCACAAAATAGGCGGAAACATCCTCTAAAATTAAGTAATTTTGACAGGCAAAACATATATTATCAGTTATACTCTAGAAAGGAAAAATGTATACTATAAAACAGTCGCGATATTTTTTTTCTCTTTTAATCTAAAACAAAAGTTTCTCCAAAATGCACCGCCATAAAGGAGTGTGTCCTAAAAAATGACGTAAAAAATAGAGGTGCCAACGAATCAAATATGGATCCAATAGTTGTAAAATCATATATGTATCGTTTTTTTTTAAATACAGATAAGATTGAATATTATACATATACAGGTACAAATATGGACATTATCTATTAAAAAATAAATGTTATTAAAAAAATACAAAGCTCATAATATTTATCTCAGTATCATAGTAAATAACAACAAAAAATATATTATACGATATGATATATCATAGATATCTACTATTCGGACATGGATAACTAAAACTGAATACTATAATTGTATATGTATCCATATCCGCACAGATATTTGAATATCTAATTTTCGAATACAAATTAAAATTCGGAAAGATAATATCCGATTCATTTGCAACTCGATCTACGTAAATTTTTTTGTTTGAAATCCGGACCTATCAACCATAATCTCAGACAATTTGAATCAAATTGAAAATTCTGTGACTCCCTTAAATATTTACGTCTGAATTTTTTATATGGTAACTCAAAATTTAAATTACTGAATTTTTACCATAAAATCGGTAGCGAGAGCAATGATGGGTCCCAATATTTTAGAAAATTAAGGTTGAAATATAACCATGCACCAAATACGCTGACCCAAATTAATTACATATACATGTCTCCCAAATTCAGACCTCAAGAGGTACGGAATCCATGGTATCCGTTGAAAAGTCTGAGGCAGCTTCTGTTTTTCTTGGTCCAAAAAATTTGACATTTCAATTTATTAATGATGGTGGTACCTGGAGGTTGTCTATTTAATAAATTTTCTTTGGGACCATGATGCTTAGGCCTTTGAAAATTAACGATAATATATATATTTTTTAATATCTGACAGTGCCATATATTCTTTAAACAAATTATTTCTGAATGCAGCAAACTGCCTTTTGACATTCAATTAGACAATAACTGAGACTAATACATAGAAAAAATAATATACTTACATTAAGTCTTTGATCGAAGCTAAATTAAATTAGAATTCAATTCATTTCGTTTGAAAAGAGTTTAAAGAGATTGATTATGGATGAATCTTCTGTGATCAAAATTGGTCGAAGAAGAATTCAATTGAGATGTGATCGAAATCGGTCGAAGAAGAATTCAACTGAGAAGACATGAATTACTAAAAAATTTGATTCAATTTACCCCCATTAAAATTGTCAAACCTTCTGGTATAATTGGTTGATTTTTTTTTTTTCTATGGATGTTAGACTTTGAGTTTTCATTTTTAAGATGGAGATTCGGGCGTAGTTATTAAATTATTTTTGTAGATACAAATGAAGAGTTAAATAATTATAAGAGATTCCATTCTAATTTCAATTATGTGATCACTCACACAGAAAATATTTTTTTTAGTCACGGATCAAATACTAATAGAAAAGAGCACATAGAATTGGAAGCATACCTCCGCCTCCACCTTTTTATTTATTGATATCTCGCCATCATAATTTCTGTAGATTATCTGATAAAAGTTATGGTATAGTTTTTATGGATCATCCAATTTCTAGAACCGACTCCGCTGCTCTCCAAATAGGAGAGCACGACTCTGCTTTTCTAAATCTAACAGTTTATCTGTGCTGAGATTCGTGCAACAAAAAATTCAATGATAAGATTTAAAAAAACAGGATCCTGCTCTTCTGTTTTAACAGCAGCGGAGTCGTATCCATTAGAGATACGGTGTGGATTATGGACCGGTATCTTCTGTAGCTGTTCATAATGGAGTCTACTACTTTATGGTCTTGAAATTTACTCTCAACTACTTTGAGATTCGGGCTAACACAGAGAACTGTATTATTTGTATTTTGATATTCGTGTAAAGTTAAAAAAAACGGTCCAGATCCATTAATTAGAAAAATATTCTTAAAATATTCTCTTGTGCGGTACTCTCGAACTCTTAGATTATACTTTTGTATTGTTCATAATTTTTTTTTATATGATAGGAATTGATTTATTTTAGTCAAATGATTTAGCGGTGGATCTATTTAGATCATTGGAGTCGATTGACTCTCATTTAATTTTAAAATATTTTTATTTCTATTTATTTATTTTATATAATTTAGCACAAAATATCATAATTTTTTTACATAATTAATTCTCATAGTTCGAAATTTTTTATATAATTGATCTCATATGTATTTGACTTCCATTGTTCGAAAGTCTGGCTCCGCCGTTAAAATGATCTATATGTATATTGTGGCACGCCGTTATTATTTATTTATATGTTAGCCAACGCAAAGTCCGGTTTGATAAATTGTATTAAAAATATTCTGGTGTGAACTAAAATTAGGGATAATAAATTTGAGGTAGATACGTCAGTTCCAACACGCAAATTGTTAAAATAGAGGGGCATATTCTTGTAATAGTAATATTAATTGATATGGAGATAGTACCTGGGAAAGATAAAATTCATTATAAAAGGTATTGAAAATTTAGAATGTATAAATTTGAAGGTGACATGTCATATGTTTTCTTATTTCAAATATTCAACATCATAAATAGTAAAATGGGAGTTACAATAAAATAGTAAAATCTATTTTTTAAGCAATCAGATGAGAACACTCTTAAAAAAGAAATAACTTTTTCACTGATTTTATTAAATATATACAAAATTATAAATATCAATTGATATCAATCTTCAAGTCTTGAATTTTGATCATGCTGTAAGCCTGTAACCCAAATATCAATATATTTTTAGATCAATTTTACAATTAGACAAAAATAGAAGCTGGGCGTGCCCGATGGGCACCAAACCCAAATTGGTGGGGTCCGATGCCAGGTCGAAACCGTCCGATTCGTATGTGCTTGAATTCGCACAAATATTAAAGTGACATGCACAACTATTAAAGCAGCACATACAAATAAAAAAAAACGAATGGGCTGCGTCAGGCCAATTTCCGATCCCTATTAGACGTGTCCCACTTCCGACCAAAACTGTTTTTCACATTAAATGGACGGTGTGGATTTTGAACGGATTTTTTTACCGCAAACTTAACTACATTGCACGACTCTCAAGAAAATGTAGTTGTCGAATGTTGCACATGTAATTGGATTTTAACTCATATTTTTGTAATCATGCTATTTTTTTAAGGTCGGCATGAAGCTGACAATTTCATTAACAAAAAGTTAATTACAATAATCATGCTATTTTCATTAATTTGTTTTTTTAATGGCTATTTTCACTGGAACTTGATTGAACACATGACAATTTAGAAATTATCCAAAGAAATAAATTAAAATAAGACCGACCAAATTTAGTGATCAATAATTCAAGATCCAAAATCAAATACTACCCTAAATTGATCGAACCAAATTAACCCACCACGCTGTCGTCTGGTTTTCCTACTGTTTTCCACTGGTAAAAAAAAATCTGAACATATGCATCTGCAAAAAACAGCTCAAAATTAATGCACATGAAAACATAAAAAGGCACGTGCTTAAAGTAGTGCAATTCATAAGAAATGAAAAGGATAGGTCCCTTTTACTTCTGTGTGCACTGTTCAGATCTATGTATGATTCATGAATGAATGAATTGAATTGCATGTTGTTGCACTTTATTGCATTCTTTCTATCCTCTGTATATTTGGTCGGTTTGTAAATCTCAGGTCGGTCATTTTTAATCATCCAAGACCCCCTTCCACCCTTTTTGTTTTGGTTTTAAGATAAAAAGTTTCTTTCTTCAATGACAAGTTTTAAAACGTGAGGTTTGTGGGTCTCACAACCTATTGAAGGGGAAAAGAGGGAGAAAAATTAAGTGGGTTGACAGTCTAATGCAAGATCTAGAATAAAATAAAGGTATCACGCTGGATTTGATTAAATAAATTATCTGTTATAACCAAGTTATTTTTTATTTGAAATATTAAGAAGTAATTTTTTTTCATAGAATAATGCATTTGCAAATTAAATTTTATACTTATAGATAGGTAGTTAATTAGGATTTAAAAATTCTGGACCATCCATGATTAGTGTTTTTTTTTACCAATCTAAAAAAAATAGTAAAAGAAATTCTAAAAGTGTAAATTTGGTCTCCAATACATTTTTTGTATGTAAATCATGTTTAACCATTCGGATCGACTTTCTGAGCTTTGAAAATAGAGATATAGATTCATAACACGGATACATCTGTAATATGCATATCAATAAAGCCCCACTCACCAAAATAATAATAAAAAGTTTCAGGGATTTTACAATTATACTCAGGCAATACATACCGGTTCATCATGGCCCATTCTGTTTGGGCTTTATATTGGTATAATTGTCTTTATTTTTTAAAAATTATGCCCCTTATTTATTTGTAAAAATTTAGGTTATTGCTGATTTGGTTTTGGAACTAGATACTGTTAGTTGAGAACCTATATGGTTTTGGAACTAGATACTGTTAGTTGAGAACCTATAATCATATTTGAGGTCTCTCTGTTAGTTCCATTACAATATTACAATTACCAGTCAAATTGCTCTCGCTGGATTAGTAATTCATGCTATTTATAATAATTTTAGGTTAATTTTGTATAAACAGGTTTATTAGTTTAACAAACCATAACAAGTAATTAGTATTCAGTATTCAGTATTCACAAAAATAATGGCTAGGTTAAATGGGTTTTTAAAATGCCAGTGAATGCCAGTGAAATATCAAGCACTGTTCTAAAGACCAATTTAAGAATGTAAAATAAATATTTATAGTTGTTTAAAAACTACCATACTTCCTAGCAAGGAACTTTGCTAAATGAGGATTTAAATTTATTTGAATGTGTGCATTCAAAGTAGCTAATTATAGCATGCTAAAGGTCAAATTTACCTTACAATCATCTGAAGTTCTACTTTGGATATTACTATTTTAAATAGGTACATTGGTTGATTGGGATTTTGGAATTTTGTACAAAGAGAAATATCTTAAACAAAGGTGGAATCTGAAGGTGAACAGGAATTGAAGATGAATGATTAGAAATTGAACCCATTTGTATTTCTTTTCTTCAATGGTGACACTAATTTGCCAGAGAGAGAGAGAGAAACTTGGAAGATTGCAAAACCAGAGAACTGAGACTACGAAGAACTTTTAGGGTACGTTTGGATGCACTCAAGAATAGCTAGAATAGCTACTGTTTAGAATAGTAAATAAAAATAGCTACTGTTTAAGAACAGTGCTATTCAGAACAGTAAAAAAGTTGTTTGGATTGCATTTTTGGAATAGAGTTTGGAGGGAATAGCTACTGTTTAATAATTTATGTGTAAGATTAAATATAATACAATATAATATTAATTCAAATATTAAATGTAATATAATATTATTTTAAATATTATATTAGTATTAAATAAAATATTATATTAAATATAATATAATATTAGTTTAAATATTAAATGTAATATAATATTAGTTTAAATATTAAATGTAATATAATATTATTTTAAATATTAAATATAATATAATATTAGTTTAAATATTAATGTAATATAATATTAATTTAAAAATTAGATTAGTATTAAATATAATATAATATTAGTTTAAATATTAATGAAATATAATATTAATTTAAAAATTAGATTAGTATTAAATAAAATATTAGATTAAATGTAATATAATATTATTTTAAATATTAAATTAGTATTGAATAAAATATTAGTTTAAATATAATACAATATAATATTAATTTAATTATTAAATGTAATATAATATTATTTTAAATATTAGATTAGTATTAAATAAAATATTAGATTAAATATAATATAATATAATATAATATTAATTTCAATATTAAAATATAATATAATATTATTTTAAATATTATATTAGTATTAAATAAAATATTAGATTAAATATAATATATTATTAGATTAAATATAATACAATATAATATTAATTTAAATATTAAATGTAATATAATATTAGTTTAAATATTGGATTAGTATTAATATTGAAATCAACAAATGCTATTCCATGTTTTTGTAAGAATAGCTAATAGCAATGCTATTCTAAAAACAGTAGCTATTCCGAATAGCTCTAAAAGTCGTTTGGATGCACGTTGTTCCGAATAGCAATGCTATTCTAGAAATAGTAGCTATTCTTGTGCATCCAAACATACCCTTATTGGTTGTATTTTCTAATTCTAAAAAACAAAACATTATGTTCTTTTATTAAATGGATATCTTGCATTGCTCAATTTGATGTTAATATAAAAGAATGTCATTATTTATAGTACTGAGAGCCGTTATTTATAGTATTATCAAATTCTGTGCACAAAAATAACAATAACAATTTGACAAATCAAAACTATTTTTGCTAACAAGCCTGAAACAATTACCAAAACAATTTGGTTTACTGCATCTAATTAATGTTCTTCTAATTTCTAAACACCACACTAATATATGTTCCAAAGATAGAAATCATCTGCTCGACCGCCACGTTGCCACCTCCCTGTTTTCTTCTCTCGACATCCAATTTTAACCAATTTCTCTGTCACCAATTTGATCCTTTACCAACGGTAAAAAACTGCTCAAATTTACCGGTAGATTATGTCGGACTCCTCATCTCCGACGGGGTTGTGCTACGCCAAGCCGCCTGGCTATTTCGACAATCCTATCAACACGTATCCTTTCCCGTACCAACATAATTCTGTCTACTTTTTCACCGACCCGTCCAAAAGCACTTCGCCAGCCCCACGCCGCGTATTGCCACGCCCTGTCAAACGTCGATCGTGTCTCTGCTCCTGCTGCCTCTGGCTATCGGCCCTGATTATATTTCTCATTTTCTTAACAGCTATATGCTTCTTCTTGTTGTATTTCTACATCCATCCGAGATTCCCCGAGTTTCATCTCGACCACATTGCCCTCTCGCAAGTCAAGATAAGCAACAACTCTGGTGACTTATTACTGAGTTGTCAATTCGATGCTGCTGTCCAGGCCACGAATAAAAACACGGTTCTGAGGTTCAAATATGGCAATTTCAATATCACAGTATGGGCAACTGGTGAAAAATTCAAAGACACTTTGTTGGGACGTGGTGTTGCGCCTGGGTTTGAGCAGGGTCAGAGAAATGTGACCCTGGTTAGGTCAAAAATCAGCGTGCAGTCTGAAGTTGTCGATGCAAATACGGCTGAGGAAATTGTTGACAGGATGCATGCAGGAGATTTGACTGTTGCCGTGGAAGTATCGACAAGCATAAAGGTTACGGTTGGTGATTGGAATGTGATGAAAGTACCGGTTCACTTGCTTTGTAAAGGCATTGAAACCGCAGCTGCGAAAAGCGGGAGCAATCCTAGTTGCCAATTAGACTTGTTTCGAATGTAAGTTCTCTCTTGCATTTGACAAGAAGTATATTACATATATAGTTTTAGCATATAGAAAAAGAATAACTTGCTTCGAAATCATTTGTAAATACTTTTAATGGCTGAGAGTTCATCTCAGAAAAATTGTCATTTCTATTTTGTTACAGGTTGCTACGCCAGTTGCATCTGTTCAAAGACTAAGAGAAGATACCACATCTCGGCATAAGTTTTTTCACCTGATTTTTGTTGCCTTATTTTTACAGGAGGTTCTCTATCTCACTTTTAATTTACTATGAATTGTACAAAATAATGTTTAGTTTTGACAAGAGATAGAAAAGGTTAAAAGAAAGGAACCCAATATTCTCTATCTTGTTTTTTTCATTTTTCTTTTTTGCCCATTTATGGGTAAATATCTGACTGTTGTAATTAAGAAACTTTCGAAACTTTGGTTGTTCAGATTTCTGTAAAGCAGGATATTTAATTTAGGCATGTGAAGAAATTGAGGCCCATTTTATTCTATGAACAGGCTTTACAGCACATATACAAGGCCCAATTAGGCCTTAGAATTAGAAAGAATTTATCATGCAGTGTGTTAATAAGGAAGTACGAGTAATTTCGTTGTTTGTCAAATTACTATTTTTTTTTCTTTTCCAATTTGTGAAGGCGGTTATTGATTGACTTTTGCTACTCTATAAACACAGTCCCTCAAAGTTTTTTGAGACAATGTAATAAAAGAATTTGGCTACTCTGTGTAATAATTTTCTATAGTTATAGAAGCCGGTACCAATAGAAGTAATCAGAATTCCCATGCATCACTAGAATGTATAATTTTAATTTCTAACTTTCGGAGAGCAGCAGCACAATGGTAGAGAAAAGAGGAAGAGGAACTTGAAGAGAAAACCCTATCATGATATGGATGGGCCATGGTATTGTAAGTCCCTTGTGTATCATGACAACTTGTTATCATGATATGCTGTCACTGTTCGTGTCCGATTAAATCAAATCCGTAATCGCATTACAGAACTTGATCAAATTAGATCAGGCAGTGCTGACACTTAATGGTTTGCCATCCTCTTCTGTCTCTATGCCTGTACATGTGTCAGTGTTATCGATTTATTTAACATTGTACATACTATTTTCAATGCGAAATGCTGCACTGTTAATATAATAAATTTGAGCTGGTCCAATATGCTTTATGAAGATTATTCTCGCTATCTTCCTCTTTACATATACGCAATTCTAGTTAAGACAAAATTATTTGAACAAACTTTTCAGTGTTCTTGAATTTTTCCATACAATTTTGACATTCCCATGATTTTGTGTTATAGAGGATTTGCTTAAAAGAGACTTTGGGAGGTATTTTGTAAAAGATAAATTATAATGGGTCAGGTTAATACGAGTCATGACAAGGCCCAACCTGACAAGTGGTTGAGAGGAGGTGACAGACTGACAGCTGAACCCAACCCACTATGCCATTGTGTCGGGTCAGGTCGGGTTGGAGCAAACACGGTTGGACCGTTTTGAACTGTTGTGTCGGGTCCATCATAACTTTTGCTCATATCATAGGAGGTCAGTTTTCTTTTTCCTCTTTACTAAAAGAACCCTTTTCTTGTTACTTTTCCGGAAGCTGGGCATGATTCTACTAAGCTACAATGCTTTTACTATCAACACAGAAAATAGAAGGTTCTTTTTTCTTTTATCATGAAGGTTCTTACAAAAAGCTACCATGCTTTTTTTTTTTAAAAAGGTTCTTACAAATGTGATATATTTCTTTATCATTTTGGAAGAGATAGCATGTAATAGAGAGATAGTGAAGACAGAATCAGCATTCTGCCACATCATGAACAGCTGACAATACTGGTAAACACAAAGAATGCATCAAACTTTACCAGTAAAGTTTTCCTATAGCAGATAAGATGCGGAGAATTTAAACCGGGACCATTACAAATTTTGCTTGAATGGAGCCAGATGTTAGCAATGGGTGCATAAATTAATTGAACAGAGAATTAGTATGATCTATGTTCCTTTTCACCTCAGTTTTGATTTTTGAATCATCAAAACCAACACACATCCTCTCCATCTTAAAACCTAATTGGGCATTTTATATGAAATTGCGTTACCATGATCCCTCTTTCAAAATGGCTTCAATCAATTAACCTCTAAGATTGATTTATATTTTTTAGACCGATCCAGTTAGGGATGTCAAAAAAAAAAAACATCCCATGACTGCATACGCCATGATTATGTCACAGTACAGTACGGTACATGGGCCGGTCACATTTCTTGGCTCACGTGTCTCATGTTGTGACCATTCTTCGAAAAACTGACACAACATGTGATAACACAAGTCACACTTGATTAATAGTTAAATGTGACCAAACACAACAAACGTGACCGATTTGGACACAACACAAGTAGTCATGTTGTAACTAACAAGTTGTAACAGTCCATCCAAATTTGGTTATGACACAGCATAAATTTAAATCCCCAGATCCGGTACAACTTATGTATATCATATTCAAAACACAACAAACTCTTCTAAGAGTTGGTCTACTGTAACTCGATTTTGCACAAGATTTCAATTACTTGAAGCACGAGAACAATCATCACATAACCAAAATCATATTCCAAACAAGATACTAGTTTTCTATTAATAGGAACACAGTAAAATAGAATTTCAATTGAGTTACTTCAAACATAAATGAAAACAGATATGACTATCATGCCGTGACCAAGTCACGTCATGTATTACGATCAAATTTATTTTAATGTGAAGTGATGCGACTAATCGGGTTTAATTATTATTTTAATGTTTAAGTTAGTTTAAAAAAATGACAAAATATATCAAAAAATAAGAAATTATTACAAAATAAATTATAATTATGAATATGTTGAAAATATTGACCACGTATTAATCACATAACAACATGACCGAATCAATGTGTAACATAATGTGGCATGACTAAGATAATAGAGAACAATCATGTCACACAATACGAAAGTCACATGATATGACCAATAACGGCGTGACTAATTTCAAAAACTCATTTAAGTTGCCATAACTAATTTCAAAGGCTCATTAGTACCAACCCTTCTGTAGTTGACCAAATACCAGCGTTACTTGTTGGTACAAACCCTCCAGCATATATATATAGAAGGCACAAAATCAATTGCAATAATACTTGTAAATTCAAGTCGTAGGACAAAGGTCCAAGGAGGTTTCCCAACACTTGCGCGAATACATGCATGGCACATATCAATAGGCGCTTTGATCAACAACCCAAATATTAGGAAATGTCGAAATAGTCCCAGAGATAAACTACTTGAATAATCATGTTAGCTATTAAGCAGATCAATGAAATCACAAGATAAAGAAAAAAAGACACACAAGTAAAAGCATTAAAAGAAACTACATTACAGCATATATATTCCTCCTGACGTACAAATTAAAATAACAAGGAAACTAAGAAACAGTTTACAGCTCATTTATAGAAATCAAAATCAGTTTCAGGCTTCTTCACATTGGTGCGGTAACCCTTTTCAAAGTCCTTTGGTAGGATCACGTACCGGTTCTTGCGCACAGCGTGCATACCAGCCTCCTGACATATGGCAGTAATCTACAATACGTCATAAAAATACTTGATCAGTACAAAGATACACATTTCTGGCCTCACTGATACAATGAACTGTCAAAAGAAGAGAAAAAAATAATAATAAAAAAAAGAAATGAACAAGGTTGGTGCTTACATCAGCAGCACTGATTTTATCAGGTCTAGAGACATAGTCCTCCAAGTCCACCTCATCACCAAGGTTCATCTTAGCTGTGCATACCTGGTGGGAAAAAATTTAAATAGCAAAGAAAGGTTTATTAAGAAGAACCAAAAAGGAGAAAAAACTGTACAAAGACTTGGTTAGGGATTTTTGTAAACAAATTACCTGGAAAACAAGGCGCTTCTGACGCCTGTCAGGGAGAGGGAACTCGATCTTGCGATCAAGCCGGCCAGGACGCAAGAGAGCTGGGTCAAGAGTGTCTGCTCTGTTCGTGGCCATTATCACCTTCACATTCACTGTCTGATCAAAACCATCCATCTGCCAAGAAAAATTAAAAAAGGTCAGGAGAGGAAACAGGTACAAAATGCTACATTAACCCAAACCCATTTAACATATCATGGCCTTGTCAAATTGACAAATCTGTTTGAATTTGGGATACACAATTTTGATTTTGTTCTCTCTTAAAACTCAAAGAAAAAGTCAGTAGAGACTATGGGTGAGCCATTCATTTTAACAAAAAGTAAATAACTACGAGGATCAGCACAAGCTGGTCACATTTTTTCTTTTAAAATCAGGTCAGAACTCACACCCATCTGTAATAGAATATTCGACCCCAAATTAACCAGAACCGGCACTACTTTGGGTAGAACCAAGAGCAACCAGTCAAAGTTGAATCTGTTGATTCTAGAGGAAAAGCCACATAAAAGCTTTCTTTATAAGAACAATTTGTCTTTAGTGTTCACCACACTAGTTCTCAGGTTGAGATGGCAGGTACCTGATTCAAGAGCTCCATGAGGATACGCTGCACCTCTCTGTCAGCACCAGTTTGAGCATCAAACCGGGCTGTTGCAATGGCATCTACCTCATCTATGAAAATGATAGCAGGTGCATTCTCTTTTGCCAGTCGAAAGACATCTCTAACCATTCTTGGCCCCTAAAAGTAAGGAAAAAACCAAAGCAATACTTGTATCAAACACCCATATAAAGAAAGTCATTTCAGGAAAGCTATCAAGTATACCCATCGAAGAAGTATATTGTGAAACTTAAGGACTTCAATGAATCTTTTTTTTAATTTAAAAACAACAAATATACCTAATCAATGTATAGGCAATTACATATATCATAAACAAAAATCTGAATGAATAGTGCACACCGCTTCCAAAAAGAGAAATATCATGCATATATATGACAACTAAGCTACAAACAAAAGAAAATGAAAGATATACCTCTCCCAAATACTTCTGAACAAATTCTGACCCAACTACACGAATAAAGGCAGCAGTGGTATGGTGAGCCACAGCCTTAGCAAGCATGGTCTTTCCTGTACCAGGGGGTCCATACAGCAGAACACCTCTAGGTGGGTCAATACCAATCTGCTTGTACAGATCATGATGTGTCAGAGGCAACTCAACTGCTTCTCTTATCTCCTGTTTTTGTATATCACATCCACCTATATCCTGAAAATGAAATAAATAGCACCAAAATTTGTCAAAGAACAAGAGCACTCATAACCTCTATTCTACGGTTCCTACCAACCGTTGAACAGTACTTTCGTAAAACTTCATGCTAAACTGCTAAAGAGTTTTTTTTTACAATTTCTTAGTGCAGAAAACAAACAATTTCTTTTATTTCTGCACTTTCATTCCTCCACCAAACCCAACTTTTCTCAACCCTAATATGCAAAACCTGTGATTATTTTACCAATACTGAACTTTCAATCAGTGACAGAAGATTTTTCTGGGTACCAGTATGATCATGTTTTAGACCACCTCCTTGTTCTTTTCTAGACATTCATGCTCATGAAGTGTTAATTGAGGAAAGATTTAGCTAAACAACATCTTAGTAAACTTCCAAAAATAGGATTAACTTTAGTAAGCTTTCAATGATGAAGGATTTTTTTATGAACCCTCCACAAATCTCATTGCTCACTAATAAAAACTGTACTTGATATAAACATGAATTGGCAGTACTACAGCGGCAATGGCATCAACTCAATAAGGACAGAACTAAAAATAATCACAATCTAGAGTTTGACAAAACTCACAGAATAGGTAACATCGGGCTTCTCAGAATTACTGAGAAGAGAAATACTCGAGTCAGCCTCAGGAGGCAACACATCAACAAGCGCATTAGAGTGACGATGAAGTGCCACTGAGGCCGAGGGTTTTAACAGCTCTCTGTTGATTGTGCTTAGGATCCGAACATAGTAATTCGACCCGGTAGTGGATCCGACAATCCCGTTGTTCTTGTCGACCATCTCCATGAACTGGCCAATTACAAGTGGGACCGACTGGATCCGCTTGACCTCCTCCTGCGCTCGAAGAAGCTCTCTTTTGAGGTTCTTCTGCTCGTCCTTTACGTACTCCTCTTGTATGTCGATGAATTCCAGCTGGCGCTGGAGCGATTTCAAGCGTCCGTACAGATCCTCTTCGTCCTCGGTGGAGGACACGGAGGTGGCGGGCATGGCAGAGAAGTGGGATGGAATCTCGGTTTGCGGCGGCGAGGGCGTTGGTTTGGGGTCGACCGTCATGGCTGATGCCGCCATTAGAGGAGGAGAGAGATAGAGAGAGAGAGAGGCGAGGGTTTGAGTAGGGAGAGGACAAGAGGCGATCTGATTTGGGGGGTTTCTTTTCTTGTAGAGAAAGAATAATGCTGTCGATCGGACCGGTGAAGTTTGGTATTTATTTTGGACCGGGTATTGGTCCGGATTTTAGTGGGCCTATTGGGCTCTTGTACTGGGTCTTTTGGGCTGGTAATTTTTCAAAAGATAAAAGGGACCACTTAAATAGGCCTAGTTTACCTCACAAAAGAGAAATATATATCGATGTATATTAATCGTCAAAAGAGAATGTATGTATGTATGTATATGACCGTTTGACGAGTATATACGAACCCTTCCTTTTATTTAGTAACACGATACACGAAAATAAAAAATCAACCGAAGAGATACAAAATGGGAAACGTTTAGAGCTATATACTATTAAAGTTCACATATAATTAATGTAAACTATTTTCATATTTATTGTAAACTAAAACGTTGGTCCATATTCAATAGTTTACGAACTTTTTCCATCATGAAAATTTCTGTGGTTTTTGTTTACTTTTCATCACGTCTCCTTTGCCTTTTGGTGATCTGGTCTCCTTATCTTGATTTCGTAACAAATGGCCAATATATCATTACAATATTTCATCCTTCTCTGGATTATTCCGAAATTACTATTTTTATTAAAGAACAAATCAGTATGTCTTGTTAAAATCGATAATCTTGGAGGTGGAATTTTATTAGAATTAATTAAATCACCCATAATAAAGAAATTAAAATATTTCCCTACTTAAAAATAGCCACAATTTTATTTACATAATTTTTATGAAAAAGCAGACCGTATACATGACACATGAAAACTCAACAAATAATCTATACGTATAACAACAATATTTTTTTTTTTGAATGATGGATAACAAGAAAACTTATTTAAGAAAACATTATCGCACAAATTTCCTCTTTTTGCAATTTTGGAGTTTAAATATAATTTGGCATACACGGTTATATTTCTCTTAACACCCAAAATATTTATTTAATTTGAATTTTGATGTCATGCAATATAAATATTACATCTTAATAAAATTTAAATTACCAAAATTTTCCTTCTCACCTTTTTTACCTTCATTTTTCTATGTAACAAATAATTGATGGATTGAACAAAAGTCAACTTGTTTAAAACCCTTTAAAACCACAAGTAGTGCTGCAATGTACTTAATATAACTCAGACATATTTATTAAAACAACCAACTATTTAAAATCTGAGAAACTATTTTTTGTATCAAAATTGTACATGATTATAAGTTATTGCCAAAAAGCAAAGCAAGTCAGCGCAAAGCATACATACCAATTAATCCATATCAAACTTAACATAAAATAAATTACAAGAAATATAGAAATATTTACCTCATCAAAATATTTCTAAACAAATGGTAATACAAAAATAATTGTTTTACTTAGATCCTACTTTTGATCTAAGAGTATCTCCATCCGACAAAACATTTAGAAATTATAATATTTAAGCCACGTCACTGAGTTTAGCAATTAGAGATTCATAATTTCTAAATCACTCCATCCCAATAATTAATTATGAATTGTAATTGACGTCACGTGTCACTAAAAATAATTTTTGTGAAGAGAGAGAGTGCGCTATAATTAATTTCAGCCAATTAATTACCCAACGTGTCATAAAAAAATGTTTTCTTTTAAAATAAATTTACTAATTTAGAAACTGTACTACATCCCAACAATTCTATTAGCAATCCAAAAACAATCACTGTTGTAAATGCTTTAAATGCAAATTATTTTTAAAAAATATTTCTAAAAAAATGATACCTTTTCTTTGGAAGTTTATGAAACTTGAGTTGATTTGAGAATATTAGATAGGTGGGTGGCTTAACTCCATTTTTTTTTCTTCTCAAGAATTAACAATCTCAAGTACCAAGAAATTCAAGATAATTTAATATCCATCAAATGAACAAATAATATCATATTTTAGTTCTCCTCCAATAACTCATTTAGTAACTAAATAATTTTCTACGAGTTTATCTCCCTAATAATAATAATCTGATTTTTGATTATTTTTAAAATATATTTGTTGTCTATATAACGTTGTCAAGTTTTAATTATAGCTTTTGTGAGAATTATGTTATTTAAAAAAAAAATACCTTTTATAGAAAAGGTTTTGATTTCATTTTACGAGCAAGTATTGGATGAATTTTGTCACGCAATTTATATAGCATCAACTCCTAAATTGCATGAAGATGTGTCACACAAGTTGTGACAAGTACATTGCAATTCATATTTCCAATAAATTTATCTTGTTAAGAATCATGCTTTCCAAATTATGTTTTAAGATACACAAACATTACCCGCAATAAAAATAATGAGCTAAATCCGTGCACAGGATAAAAATTAAATACCTTTTAGGTAAGAAAGAGGGGAAACAAAAATAATGAGCTATGTCCCACCAAGCTTGGGGGATTAGTCATGCCTAAATCCGTGCACAGGATAAATTTATTGGAAGTATGAATTGCAATGTACTTGTCACTACTTGTTTGACACATGAGGTTGACAGGTTGTCACTACTTGTGCGCCACTACCAAGATCCGTTTCAAAAATGGATCCGACTCTGCTGCTTTTATTAAATAAAAGCAGGGTCTGCTTTTACCATCCAAACCATTCAAAATTTTTCATTCACGTATCTCGATAAAGAAACTTTTCCATACACAAATCTCAACGAATTTGAATGGTTGAGATGGTAAAAGCAGGTTCCTGCTTTTGGGAAATAAAAGCAGCAGAGTCGGATTCTTCAAAAATAAGAAAACTCTCAAGTAATTTAATCTTTTCAAAATGTCCTTTTTTTTTTTTTTTGAAAATTTTCACAGAAATTATGAAGTTGTAAGGAGGAATCAAACTCTCGATTTTTAGATACAACGGTTTTAAGACTTTTTTCTAGCCAACTGTGCTACTCCCTTTTTAAAATATCAAGAATCTAGAAATCGTTAGAATATTTCATTCTCTTGATATCTGCAAAAAAAAAAAAATCAATTCAAATTGAAAATAAGAAGCTGGAATCTATTAGAATTAATTAAATTTGCTATGATAAATTAACAAATAAGAATAATCTTCTATCTGAAAATAACCCCAATTTCATTTGCAAAAGATAACCACAAAAATAAAACTGTACGTACTCCATGGCCTCTATGTGAGAGGTCATGAGTTCGAAATCCAGATAGGAGAAATCCTTTGTTGTAATAACACAAAGGTATTAAATAGTTGGGTGGCTTGACCTCCAACCTTTACTAAAAAAAAAATGTACGTGCCCAAGACAAATAGACAATAAAATCTCAATCCTAGATTCATTATATGACAAAAAAAATTTAAGTGCTAATAATTAATAAGAAATAATTTAAGCATTCCGCATGCATAAACCTTTTCATTGTGTTTTTCTGAAGTTTAAATAGAATTTGGTTTGCATTGAAATATTTCTTTTAATAAATAGAGCAAAATATTTATATATTGAAGTTGAATAAGTAGTAATGCCCTATAAAATATTACACCTTATTAAAATGTAAAGCATTCCCAAATGCTTTCTCCTTTAGTTTCACATTTCATTTGTTCATTCACCGCATCATATATAGATCGACAAACCTATTACACGTACTACATTAACTTAAGTCTCTAAAAATGATAGAATGAGCATTTTTTTCTGTACAAGTTGACATGTTGAACAGAAGAAAGACCAACAAGGATATCGTAAGGACAATATGCAAAAACTAGAGATGACAAAACTGATGCTTTAGCTATCATACTTCAAAGATACTAGATTTGAAGCACAAATAGAAAAGCGGAAATAAATACATCCTTCCAATGACAAAAACTTCAATGTTGTATTAGAAATGAGACTGTCTCCTCATATGATGCAATTTGTTAAGGACACATGTTCTATCACAAATTAACCGAGAGGAGTTTGTTAAAGCTTTCACCACCAATCACTACATCTGTTAGGTACAATTTTGTAAGGTTGAGGAGGTTACAAGTTCTAATGTCGCGAGAATTTCACCTCTTAATTAGAAGTTGAAATACATTTCTGATCATTCTTGTCACATGAAAAACAAAAACAAACAAAATCAAATTAGTTTGAAATCTTTAAAAGCACAAAAAGAACGTAGAAACAACTAGAGGTCATTATGTCAATTGGATTTGAAGTAAAAATTAATTACACAAACATAAAGATATATCTCTTCTTACATATTTATACTACACTATCGATCCAAAAATAGTAGTCTCATTGATAAAAAAACTCCAGATTTGCTGATTCGAAGTGGAAGAAACAAATAATATCATATTTTAGTTCTTCTCCAACATCTCATTTGTAATTGATTAATAACAATTTGGTTTTGATTTATTTTTGTCAAAATAAATTTGTGTCAATATATTATAGTCCTATTTAGTTTCTTACTTTTGTATGGATTGTGAAATCTATAATTTGGCATATATTTTAATTATAAAATAATGACGTTTTATAGAAAAGGTTTTGATTTTTAATTTATAAGTAGGTATTGCATGAATTTTGTCACACAAGTAGTGATATATACATTGCAATTAATCGTGATAAAAGTCACATTTTCCTAATGATATTTTGCAATACAAAAAACCTTGCACAAGAATGCTAATGACATATTATTTGACCATTTGTTGACTTTAAAACCGGCCTTTTTCTCAATTTTGACGCATTTACTTGGTTTTTGTTTTAAGATTTGAGGTAATTGGAATCGAGATAAACATGCTGTCCATGTGGTCGGAATCAGACTACTCAATCGAAATAGGCTGAATTAGATCGGAAACTCAAATTTCTTGCAGTTTTTTTTGCTTAATTAAAATATAAAACGTTATTTAAAAAATTCTCACTCATTTTACTCAAAAAAAAAAATCTCACTCATATAATGTAAAGTCAAGTAATATAAGCATACAGAATAATAATACTGAGCCAGATGGAGTTAATTTCAAATTGCCTATTAAAACAAACAATATATAGTATAGTTGATAAAATAACGCAATTTAAAGTATGCATGTATGTATAATACATTTTATTGAGAAAATAAATAAAAAAAATAAAACTAGATCATATTTTGTGAAATATAACACTCAAACCGATTTAATGGTTTTTGAAAAAATATACAGAATATTAAAATTGGACCACAATGTGTTAGCAACTTTATAAAAGGAGTTCACATCCTCTAAGGTAACATAATAGTTCTATTCAGATCCAAACCGTCTGATTAGAATATGGGCCAATTCAGCCTGAGGTGGATGCCGGGAGCCCCTTTAATATTTGTGCTAATTCTGATCGAACTGTCTGGATCTAAATAGAAATATTCGGTTACCTCAGGTGATATAAATTCTTATAAAAGAAAACAGAAGTGAGCATAACGTGTTTACTATCCATATTTCTCTGCCTTGAAAGCAAAGGTGGTTTTTTTTTTTTAATGAAAAATAGGGATCAAAGTCCCTATTTATATATATTGATAGAAGTATGAAAGCAAAGGTGTTAAAGCGCAATCTAATTTTTAGTATTCTAACCCAAATATGACGTGTTTTTTTCACCCATATGTGCAATGAATCAAGGGACACGCGCCTCGAAACAAGTCCACGAAGGGGGTATTAGTAATTATTATTTATACTTGTCAGTATTTAAAAAAAAATCAGATAGAAGAATTACCTCATTGATATATATGCCCCCAACAAGGTAATATACTATGTACAGAGGAGATAAACCATCAGAACCACTCGTATTCTTCATCTTTTCCAAATAATATTTATTACTAGGTCCATATTTTGCATCCTTTAAAAGGGATAACACATACAAAAGTCATAGTACAAAGTTTCTACTGGCATTCCTTCCGGTTTATAGTAATAAAAAGTAAACACCTCTCCTCTATATATATCCATCCATGGGCATGACACACTCCACACGATATCCTGTTGACACACTGGAAATCACAGGGAGTATAAGAAGAATTGAAAAAGTGACTGGAACGCATGTGTTTACCATTGCGGGGTACTCTTTAGATAAAGATATCGGCAAAGGTAAATTTCTCGAATCGACCATCTTTATTGTTGGTGGGCATGATTGGAGTATCCGGTACTACCCGAATGGTTGCGATGAGGCAGAAGATGATGACATATCGATATATCTTCACCTTAAAAGTAAATCAAAATGTGTAAAGGCACAACTTAGTTTTGCCATTATAGACGAAAGTGGATGCGCTTTACTCTCAAGCGAAACAACAGAAATTGCAAATTTCAATGCCGATTTGGGTAATTATTATTCTACATTTGTTAATAGAGAAGTGTTGGAGTCAAATGTGAAGGATGATTGTTTTGGCATCAAAATTGTAGTTAGTGTTTTTAAAGTTTTACCGGTGGAGGCATCTGAAGTCTTTGCGGTGGGGCCAACGGCACAACTTGTTCCTCCAGGTAACATATTACAACAATTTGGCCATCTATTGGAGAATAAAAATGGAGCAGATGTAACATTTGAAGTTGATGGGCAAACTCTTAGTGCACACAAGTGCATACTCGCAGCGAGATCTCCAGTGTTTTCGGCACTATTTTTCGGTCTGATGAAGGAAAAATCAGATATGATAATTAAAATTTAAGAAATGGAAGCTCCAGTGTTCAAAGCTCTGCTTTATTTCATATATAATGATTCACTTTCTGGATTTGAAGAGATAGAAGAGAGCAACAACAAACATGACTCCATATTAATGGTTGAGCATCTATTGGTTGCAGCTGATAGATACGGTTTGGAGAGATTAATGATAGTATGTGAGAACATATTATGCGGTAGTATTGACACGAGCAATGTTGTTACCTTGTTGTCTTTAGCTGAGAGGCACAATTGTAATCATCTCAAAGCAACATGCTTGAAATTTTTAGCCTCTCCAGAAATTCTTCAAGGGGTGTAGCAACAACTGAGCAATTTCAGTTTTCTACTTAGAAGTTGTCCATTAATCTGAAGGAATCATCAGTGAAACAACAATATAATTTCCTCTTCCAGTTGCAGTTTTGTTGTTTTCCTTTTCTTTTTTGCCAAATGATAACATATCATGTACTGCTCTTTCAATTAGCTTGTTTTTCATTTGCTTTGTGTGATAATCTATGAAGAAGTAATGTCTTGTCAAAATTGCAATCAACAAAATCTGTGTTAATAAAATTTCACTGCATATGCTGGAACATAAAATATGAACTCACCTGAGAAATTGCAATGCAGTACCAATATTTGCTTATAAATACTAGGCGAATTAATAAAAATGACAAATCATAACATGAATGCTGATTTTTGATGTTCGTAGTGATACCTTTTTTTTTTTAATAATTCGTTCAGTTCTTTGCCATCAGATTTATTTTTTCTTCAACAGAATATTCTTTAATTTTTTTCAAAAAGGCATTTATATTTTGCTTTGTTCCAATATATACGAACAAACTATAGTGTAAATTTTACCACAAGTTTGTATCATGTTGATTACATACATTATTGACCAAATAACTTCATTTGGTAAGTTTTCCATCATAAAACCTCAGGTCAATAATATTATCCAGTAGTTGCTAACTTTTTCCAATAGACGATTTGATTTTTCTCCAGTAAATTGATCGATGGCTTTACCCGTTCTTAAAAAATTAAAGTAGCTCTAGGAAACTTGGACTAATGAAAATGAGATGCTCTCCTGCTTCCAAGGAAAAAAAAATAATGAGATGCTCTTGTAAACAAATTAAAGTTCCCTTGTCCAAAAACTTCCAAGTCCAACCTGGCCCAATTTTTGCATACCAGGTGTTTCATAAAATTTGATTTAAGCTCACCCGGCCCAGTTTTTGCATACTAGGTGTTTGATTTAAGACCAACCTAACCCAGTTGTTTGCATGCCATATGTTTCCTAAAATTCTTATGCTAACTTTCAGTTGTTATTGGCACATTTTATGAGAACAAGTCACCGAACTATTTAATATCTATAAAGAATTTTTCTATTTAAATTTTGAACTTGCGACTTTTTACATAGAGTATTGCTTTCGCCACTAGATATGGATGAATATTGGATATTTATTATATAATAGTCGAATTTTATTGGTATGTGTTAATTTTGCGAATGTGAATATGGATATGAATACAAAACATATATTAATTGAATACGGTTATTAATATAGTTCCGATATGGAAATGAAACTTGCTTAAATTTATGAAATATATATATTGAATATATACTAAGTAAATTTTTTGATACAAATATCTTTAAACAAATAGTAAATATTATCCTCACTCGACATCCTTCTGGTTTGCGCAACGCAGGAGTTCAAGCACTAGACTGTGGCAAGTAATGATTCAGAATCGAGCAATTATGGCCTGTAATGTGAAATAGTCCTTGGGAGATAGACAAACTTGTCCTGCTTTTGCGCGACCATGGTTCAGGGATTGGCAAAGTTTTTTTTTCTGAAGAAAAAGGAGGTCTAGCCTCAAATTTTCATATATCGTAGGTTCAAACCCGAGGTTTAAACCTATATGCATATTACAAAGGAAAATAAAATCAGAAAATTACCTGAATGCTTAAGAGCAGCATTTGTGTAATGTTTCTGACAAAAGGTAAAGAAAAGTAGCAGTGAGGCAAAGTTTGCCTGCACCAACACGGACCCAATTACAATCTAAGGCAGCATCACTTTTCTGTTCTGGCACTCAATCATGGGATATGAACAAGCTGATTGTTTTTGCGGGGACTCAAATTGCAAGGGCAATTGCGGATGAATTTATGGGATTAAGCCTACATCACGGACTCAAGAACAAACTCATGTTTACATGGGCAACAAATGAGGAGTTTACAGTGAAAAGAGTGTACCAAATGTTCTGCCATCTCAGGCCATTGGTCAGGCCATCAGAATCCCAACATCTGAGAGGCTTGTGGAGGAAAATTGGAAAACACAAGGTGTACTTCCGCGGGTAAGAATGTTCTTTTGGAGTACATCAGAATCCCAACTGTGGCAGCCCTCTCAAGATGCAGTACATGTTCTCTTCCACCATGCACGGGCAACATGGTTTGCTTCACCACTTGGCTTGCGTACATCACTCCTGCAGCAATCAACCCTCCAGGAAATTCTGATTCAGGTATGGTAAGATTTACAACCATCTCAAATTGCTATGTTCATGTCCCTTGCTTGGGAAATATGGAAAGCAAGATGTAAATAAATCTTTCACGACAAAGTTTGTAATCCTCTGAATACGGTTAATCAGTGGTCCCTCAAGCATTCCTCGAATCTGAATTCAATACC
Organism: Carex arenaria; assembly: GCA_964058825.1. Classification (NCBI taxonomy): domain Eukaryota; kingdom Viridiplantae; phylum Streptophyta; class Magnoliopsida; order Poales; family Cyperaceae; genus Carex; species Carex arenaria. The sequence continues at coordinate 373,050 of CAXKVW010000333.1, read as the reverse complement.
ACCAAAGATACTGTCACAAACCCAGGGTTTGAACTTTGAACGAAGGGGTATCAGTATCAAGGAAAGAGTTGGCACTCCATTATCAGTCTTGAGTTGATGGTTCTTTCGACCAATCTGAGAAGGGGGGAGCAGCTTAATTATGTCCTCCAAAAAGATGAACAACTGATCAGATATGAGATTAGGGCAACTGACAGGGCAATCTCACCCTTTCACTCGGAGACAATTGCACTCTTGATACTTTGATAGCAATACAGGCTGCTGCAACATTTGAGATCGAACAATGCCTCTTCATGACTGATTCTGAGCTACTGGTTAAAACTTTTCAACATAGAGACTGCAAAAACCAACTCCTTGCTGCTGACTGATGCTCATGCTCGCAACTGGTACGCATTTCAAATCTTCTGAAAATACACCCGTCTGTTTGTATATACCAAAAGAGGAGAATCAAAGAGCCCACCTACTTACTAATATGGGGCGAACGGAACAATTTTCGTATGCTAGATGCACGTATCCTATCTTTCAAGATCAATGAAAGCTTTTTCTGAATTTAATTTTACTGGCCAATAGATCACTGTAGTACGTAGGTGTTGGATCACTATGGTTACTGGACAATTTGTCATGTTTGTAATAACTTTGGCTGGTAAATGAAATTTGCCTTAGGGCGTTCAACTAAAAAAAAATAGTAAATATTATAACAAAATTAAAACTTACAAAATGTATCTTATTATAATGGCAAACGACACAACTTTTTATAATAAAATTTAAACTACAAAGTATATATCTTGCTAATTAGATTTCATTTCCGCATTTTCAAAATATACGGATACAAACAATTATCAGTATCTTTATCTGTATCCGACTTAATTATATATTCAATATTCAAAATTCAAAATAGATTGTCCATTTACCGTAAAGTTCTATGCCTTTAATATTGTAATACACTTGGAATTAATTTGAAGATCCTTATTGAATTTATTGGATAACGAAATGGTAGTAGGTAAATAATGAATAATACTAATATAATAATTATTTTTATTATTTACTAAATAAAATATTATAACACATTCATTTCACACATATACACGTGTTTCAAAGGTCTAAACTTTATTGGAATCTACTGGAATTTATTTATGTATGTGTTTTAATAGTTAATTAAGTGTAACACAACTACCAAATGTAGTTGGAAAATGGACATTCATTGCTCATTCACACATACTATGTATATAGTTGGGATATGATGAGTTGGGAAGTAAGAGTCTTGTTTTACTTCACGCTCAAATCTCCGTTTTCAAAGTCCAAACAGCTGATTCGAATTGCTCAAAATAATTTTCATATTGAAATGTGCTTATGTAGGTATTGTGCTACAAAATCGACGCTCGACTCAACATTTTAAATGTGATTTAAATTTTGTTTGGAGTCGGCACCCGTAATGCTACGAAAAATTCACAATCTTCTTTATTTATGCCCATAGATATAATATCTAGGTTCGTGTCTTGATTATGAATGTAGAATGTGTTAGGCACCACATCCATCAGAAGAGTTGATCTCTACTGGCTTCAAAAAATTTATTTCAACAATATTACTAGTTATAAAATGAGATAAATAGGCATAACAATAAAGAAACGAAGAAGAAAAGGAAAACAAAAATAGAAAGAAAGCAACTAAAAGAAGGTGGAAATTATTCGAAAATTTTCAAGTCACGCTAATTTTTCATTCGTCATGATGATCTCTTCAGTGACTTGGATGGATGGTTTAGAATGTTGAGAATTCAGTTAATAGAATAGCATAACAGGTTTGTCACTCATAATTTATTTTAAAGCTCATGCTATTATGATTTTATGGGAATGTTTGTGGAATGCATATTAATTTTTTTTTCTTTTCTGTGGGCTGAATTCAGAACATTTTTTCTCTTCTTTTGTGATTTGGATACTCTAACCAACCATGGAGATGAAGTGAGGATGTAGGAGGCTATATATAGGTGAAGTTTAAAGCCTCTTGATACTCAAAAATGTTCTTAAGCTGCTGCATCTTGGCTTGCTCCACATCTGAAGTTGTTTTGAGCAAATAAAGCATATTTGACTGGGTTTAGACAAAAGAAGTTGTTTTGAGCAAATTAAGCATATTTGAATGGGTTTAGACAAAAGTTATGTAAATGATTGAAATATAATGATTCTAAGGCAGAAACAAAAATCCAAAACATGCATACAGATGTTTAGCAAGTTTTACTTAATTTATATAACCATTTTAACAAATCATAATTATGTTTAACGTCAAGACGAAGTGGAAACATGGCAGTAGAATTCTTGCTGTCTTCTTTGCTTCATTTCAGAAATTTGCATCATTATTAGATCAATTTCAAGAGAACAAAAGCTAAAAATTTGCAACTAGGATGTGACTAGACTAACCATTTTTTTTTTTGTTTTTGAAAGAGTACTTTTTTTTTTTTTTGAAAGAGTAGACTAACCATTTTTAATATGCCATAATGTGCTAAATATATTGCTCCCAATCTATTTTTTTCGCTACTGAATTTGCTACTGGAAAAAACTGTGCTGCTGGAATTTTTTTCTGCTGAATTTTCCCAACTGCTGGAATTTTTTCTTATATATGAAATGAAATCAGAAAAATGTCCTTAATATGTGTAAATAGAGGCAGATAATTTAGGGTTTTAAATTTGAGATCTCAAGTGAATAGTTTTTATATAGATTAAGGAGTTTGTTTTTGGTTTAAGTAGGATGGTAGCAAATACTGATACTCACTGTACCCTTAGATTTAAAATGTATATTTTCTCTGAGACGTACGTATGAAATTGCTCCTTTAGTTTGCAGTACGTATAGCAGGTTCAAACAAGGCCTACTCACAAAATTAAATAGTATACATTTATAATGATACATGTACAAGTTCACTGGGTTGATGTGCCGAAGTACTTAAATGAATTTTTACCACTTGATCATTACCAAACCATTATTATGGCACTCTACTAGTGCGTTAGGCTTGTTGATAATGACTCAGATTATTAAGCATCCAATGATTACTGCTAATTACTTTCTAACTTCTAGGCAAATAAATGATACCATACATATTTTTATATATTTTAGATTACTTCTGATATGGAGTTATCTTAATTTTATTGCCATGTTTCGTTGAGAATAATTGATCCCCATGCAGTTTCTTTCCCTCGAAAATGTTTTTTGTTTGAAACTAAAGAATGAGATTGAGAGTTAAACAAATATAAATATTTTGATACATTAATTTAATTAATCTTTCTAAGATGCAGAAACATGAAAACTTCATATCAGGAATAATATGAGATCACCCTTTTAATATTGTAAAACTTCATATCAGGAATAATATGAGACCACCCTTTTATTGTAGATAAATATATGTAACAAATTTAAGTCTCTCAAATTTTAAGTAACAAATATATTTGTGATGATATCATGTATATACGTATTAGGTGTTGTGATTTGTAACGGAAACCTACTTCTTTGTTCTAACTTCTAAGTTTAATAGAGTATAATCTGCCCAGCAACTTTTCTCTTTGAGCATGTTTCCATCGGTGAATATATCACTTTTAAGGAAGATTACTTTAATTAATATCTTAAAGCAATATCATGTGGAATAGACAAGAATTATGCTGATAGCACGTTGGTCTTTTGACTTGAAATGAGAAGGAAAGCAAGAATCCAACTGAAAAGAAATAATTAATAAGTTGTCCCTTGACTGATTATACCACTTGCACAAGTAATTTGAATGTATATTTTATAATGACAATTTGTCATATAGCTACTAAATTCATTCATGAGACTTTTCTAAATTTTTTTTTAGACTTTTTAATGTAGTGCGATAATGCACGAAGCTTATGAGATGTAATTTTTCTGAATTTTTGTAACATCAGAAAATATGTTTACTAATTCTATAACACTTAAATAATATCATGTGAGCAAAATATTATCCTTTACATATTAAAAAGTTTCAATTTGAAAATGAAAATAATATATGCTTGATATAAATAGTAATGTCTTGCAAAGTAAAGCATCAGTTCTACGATCTGCACATTTAAAAAAAATATTTTAATAGTTCACAATTTTTTTGAAAATAAAATTCTTCTTGAAAAATGCATTTGTAACTTACTAATTTTAGCTATATATGTCTAAAGGAAAAACAAGATATGATTTTGAATGCAAACCGATATTAATTTCATACGGCCCGTTAATATGCACGACGCTTCAGTGAATTAATGTCACTCATCGAGATTATTAAAACCAAATTAATTGGCTGATCCTCATCCTTATTTTGGATATATATATTTAGCTCAACTTTTAAGAGAGGATACAAGAAAGAAATATATTTGATAAAATTCTTACTCGTAGTTTCGAGTACTAATTAACAGGGCCGGTCTGAAGATTTTGGGGCCTGGGGTGGGGAAATTTTTTGGAGCCTTTATATATATAATTTTTTTATGAGATCAAGTAATACGCTTCTATAAGTACTTCAATACTATATGTTTATAAGTCTTTTTTGTATTTTTAAAGTTCAAACAATAGATTTGAACCGTTTAATATTATATTCATATTAAAATGTACTCGGAAGTATTTTACAATTTTTTGAATTTTTTTTACTATTCTTTAAGATAGATAGAAAATCCATTGATTCAGAAGATTCTGGATCATAAAAAACAATGATTTTCTACCTATTTTTCAAAATAGTAAAATAATTAAAAAATGGGATAAGGTTTGGTCCAAATGGCTTTGGACCCGACACCGCCCAAAGCCTCTAAAAATCGTACAATTAAAGTCCGAACAGTTGATCCGAACCGCTTAACATGATTTTCATATTAAAATGTTCTTAGAGACCAAATTTTATATTTTTTGGAATTTTTTTACTATTTTTTTAGATATGTACAAAATCACTGTTTTTGGACCGTTCAGAAACAGTGATGGTGTACGTATCTAAAAATAATAATAATAATTTCCAAAAAATATAAAATTCGGTCTCTGAGCACATTTTAATATGAAAATCATGTTGAGCGGTTTGGATCGACTGTTTGGACTTTAATTGGACAATTTTTAGAGGCTTTAGACCGGGTATGAAAATCATGTTGAGTGGTTTGGATTGACTGTTTAGACTTTAATTGTACAATTTTTAGAGGCTTTGGAAGGTGCCCGGTCCAAAGCCATTTTGACCAAATCTTATTCCTTAAAAAATATGTAAATTTGGTCTCCAATTACATTTTATTATGGATATCATGTTGAACGATTTGGATCGACTATTTGGACTTTTAAAAACGCAAAAACAACTTATAAGCATATGGTGTTTAAGTACTTATGGAAACCTATTAATCGGTCTCATTTTTTATTGACATGTCAATAGGTCATACCTATTTACAAAAAAATTTGGACTCTTTATATAAAAAATTTGAGCTTTAATGTTTTATTTATTTTTAATATATACAAAAAAAAAAGTTATATACAAACTATTTTTTTTTTAGGGGCCCCTTGAATCTTGAGGCCCGGGGCGGTCGCCTTGGCTGCCCAGCCCAGGGCCGGCTATGCTAATTAAATACATTATCACAATTTAACTAGATGCAAAGACTTAAGCTAATATTTATCTCAGGTTAATAAAATATATCATACTACATATTTAGATATTTAAGGCTTATCAAAGTGAGGGTTGAATATTTATTCCTCTGTCACAACAAATAATGTGATACTTGTCTTACAAAATAAATGCTAGAACAATGCATTTTTCAATTCAATTCAAGACGTACTAGTTAATTAAAATAACTAGTCCATATCATAACTTCAAAATTTTATCTTAATTTTGTGAGATAATATATCTTTGAAATATGTTTTTCTCATTATATTCGATTTTACAAGATAATATATTTGAAAATATATTTTATAATATTTTCATGTTGAATAATGTTCAACTTGTAGAGTACATATATAACTTGAAACTAGACAAGAAATAACACTAAGCGAAAAATTCATTTGCGCTGCAAAGCATATATATATATTTTTTTTGCAAATGTTTGAAAATTACATTCTTAATTCATCATTGACTTTCTAACCTGCGTTTGGTGCAACAATATTATTCGTTTTCAAGATCACAATTTTGAGGGTCTACAACTTAGAAACAAAATATTATATTTTCTTGCCCACATGGTATTAGCTGTTGTAATGTTGTTTATTTAATGCATGCAGACTACTTGGTAGCACCTACCAAAATTATTGGTGCTTAGTTTGACCTTCACCAACTCTAATCTAATGAAGGCACCTAATTATGACTCTAAATCTTTATATAAACAAAACGGATCGAGAAGCTAGTTTTCAACCGAGCCCCTGCATTATATATAATAAATTATATGAAATAAATGATTATTCCTGAGCCTGGAATTGCAGAAATAATCCACAATGTGTTAGTCTTTTTATAATTTAATTATTTATAACTAATTGCTTAACTAATTGTTGCAGAATGTAGTTCTGGAATAAATTTCTTTCATTAAATATATATTTTGATCCCATTCTACTTCTTTTATTGAGTAAATGACACGTTTCGGAAGAGTATTGCTAGCTAGGAGTAATTTGACCTCCTTTTATTTTGCCTGCTCTGATCAGGTTAAACAAAAGAGTAGGAAGGATATAATTTTATTCATCTTAATCGAAATCTAAATTAAAAATTTAATAGATAAAGAGAAGATTACCGTAGGATTAGAGGTGCTACTTTTACCCGATTATCCGGAACCGAACAGGATCCGAACCGGAACCGACCCGGATCCGGTTCATTTGGGCAGGGTATGGTTTAAAAAATATAACCGGTTAAATTATGGGTACGGTTACAAATTTAATAATTTAATATCCAATCCGGATCCAAACCGGAACCGATGTTGTAATGGGTAGGATATGGGTTTGATTTTATTATCCGACCCATAACCGAACCCGACCCGATACCCGTATAAATACTCGATAAAACATATATTAGTTTTGCATATTAATTTAATATCCGATCAACAAATGTCACGCCACTCCAATAATCTCGTTTGCATATTAATTTTTTCTATAACATTTATTGCATATATCATTTGCCTTATATCCTCCCCATAATTATGGAAATTTATTGCTTGATATGTCTTTTGAAATAAATCTCATTAAAATAAAAAATCTGCCATATATCCTTCTTGATCTTTTGTCAACCAATATTTTACTTTCTAAAAATTATATCTCTTCTTCAATTTTTTAATTTCAAGAACAATAGTATATTTTTTATATTATTTATGAAAAAAACAATAATATAATTTTTATTTTGCAACCGCCTTTAATTTATATTATAATGATTTATTATGTGAGATACTGAGATGTTTAAGAAATTATAATTATATTTAAATGTAAATGATTTCTCAAATACTTAGGAGTTGTGACATATACCCGTTCCGAATCCGGAACCGCTCTAGATCCGGACCAAACCCGATAATCTACAAACAAGTTATGGGTATCTATCTATCCGGAACCGAAAGACTAGACCAGAAATATCTACGGGTAGATAGATATCCGGATCCGGACCCGATCCGATTTGAAACAAATAAGTGTATGGATTGAAATTTGGACCCGAACACTTTTAGGGTACGGATCCAAATATAATAGTATCCGGACCCGACCCGACCCGATAGCACCTCTACGTAGGATGTAGTTAAAAAAAATCGTAAAGTATGTGGATTATGCGACATTAATTGTAGAGGTAATGATACATCGATACCAGTGCACTTTTAATAATATATTGATAGGGCCTGTAATAAGAACAGATTGGAACTAAGAATAAGAATAAGACTAAGCCTCGGACCTCTAATCCGGGTCAGGCCGAAGCCGAAGAGAAAGTTCCGAGCTAAAGATTATCTCTAAAATACCATGTACAGTACAGGGCTGAAGCCAGCTCCAGCCGGGTCCCGTGTCGGAACTGGATGAGATAAGTAGGAGTTTGGTTCAAATCGGCCTGACAAGGCCCGAACAAGACCTAGTCTAGCATCGGCCCAGTTTGGCCCCAGCTTATGGTCATCGCTGTTGTCTCCATCAACAATAAAAACGGTGTCATCACCGCCCGTATAGAAGGCTGAGCCTATTTAAGGCGCTGAGCCTCATTTATTACGGGTTGGTTTTTTCACACATACAGAGGTATGATATGTTAGAGTTAAGTACCTCTCACAACCCAGCCATTATTAGTACAACACACCACCATCCAATCTCAGCCCGCTGCTATGAAGCGGGACGAACCCAGAAGTGAAAAATCCAGCAGTACGATCCGCTCCCCTGGACGAGACGTATCATAAAGTAATTTAATGGCATAGTTAGAATTTTCATCAGGTAGACAAATGAAATTATTATTATTTTATTTAAATTATTTATTATTAAATAATTTTCTTTGGAAGCCAAATCGGTAATTGACCAAATCACTTAGGGTCTAGGGATCTATTTTGATAAATTTTGAGATGTTATAGTATATGTACATAAGAAGTATTCCGAACATATATAATGTGTATGATCGCCATATATAACTCATGATATTTAGCATAATATACACAGAGATATTTAGTCAGACAAGATTTATTTTTGTATACGTATGATATATTGTACTATTAAATATAACTGTGCTTATTATCTTTATCAAGTATCAATCCCAAACATCTCATATTTCAAAAATAATGAAAAGCAGTACTGTTCTCTTAGCAAGAATTTAAGTGTGCATCAATACTTCTGAATAATTATTAAGTTTATTTCAAATCAAGGTATTATGTAATTTTGTTGAATGGAGTGTTATCGTTGTGAATTCAAGGTATTTAATTAGTTATACTAGTATTTGTTTAATCATCAGGCTGAGTGGTAAAAATGTTAGCATAATTTTAATCGGTTTGGCATGATAATCAAGATTGGTAATGAAATCAATGTTCTCAGCTAACTGATTTATTTACTGATTAACAAAGGGAAGAGACAAGCGCTATATATGTTTTTACAAAAAAATTACAGCACGTGCATCACATAATTCTGAACCGTACATTACACAAAGAAATAAGTATGCATTGTGCGTTGTAAGATGAACAAATATGCATTATGGGTAAGTTGAATTTGAATTAAAAAAAATACTATATTTGAAAAATAAAATAATAAATTGCTCAAATTCTAATTTAAAATTAAATTATATTGAACAACTAAAATTACTTTTAAAACATAAGCTCACAATTCTCTCTCGCATCATATTCAATTTTCTTTTCTCAATTCATTAGAGTGTTATTTATCTTATTAAAACCCAAAACATAAAATACTTCATATTAAGTTATTATCAATATCTTGCCTACTTTTATTTTTTTTTTCTATTTTTAAAACAACTATTGCTCAATCCTAATATTATTACAACTCTCTGCTTTCATTTTTATCTAAAGCTAACCAAACCAAAATGTATTTTGGGGCAAACAATAGGCATATAATATATATGTTGGTTGATAATTCATACGAGAAATATGATATCGATAACTCCGATCAGATTGTATATATGATGATAATATTGTGATGGAAAATTTATTAGGAATGTTATGCAAGAACTTATGGTTGTATTTAATAATTTTCAAGGGACAACTATAAAGAAAAAGTGCTACTGAACAAATCCCAAACTTTTTTAATCTAAAAAAAATGTGTGCTTCTTGCAATATGATGGGAGAAACTGTTGGCGCATAAGCGCACCCTTAAACCTGCCCTGGGACCATCCTATACAGAAATAAAATAAACAAAATCAAGGCAGCGAAATTATCTTGTTCCATCTTAAACGGGCTGTTACTCGACACTCGATTGAGATCAGAGACTTGAACACTTGAACGCTGAACATGAGATCTCAGATCCTTCCAAGACTTGTAGAGCTGCCGAACAGAATCCGTATCCGAATTGCTATTCGAATTCTCTCTAATGTTCAATGGAGAGACAAAAGAGAGGCTTAGTGGCTAATCCTAATGCTAATATTTGATTTCTCAAGGAATCAATGTTATCTACCTTATAATTTCTCAAGAATCAAATTATACTCTGCTGCCTTGGTGACCTTGCTTATTTATAGTGATAATATGGCGGTTTCAAAACCGACCTTAATTGCAACCGACTTTATGCAATATAAAGGTCTTAATTGAAGTCGGTCAATGGTCAACCGACTTTATTTTGAGAGCTTATCAATTAAGGCACCTTGCTTTATATATATGTGCCGACTTTGATATTCTTCAATAGTCTAGATTATTTCATATACGCCTTTTCTAATTATGGCGGCAAAACTTCTTAGAAATATCTAGATTATTTTAGATCTTTAATTTATTATCACACTTAATTGTAATATTTATAATCGGTCCATCAACAATTAGAAATAATTATCCTGATATTTCTACACATATTTTCGGTCCATATCCTTATTTTAAATATATACATGCCTAATTAATGTCACAAATATTATACTGAATTTGATCACATTGTTAGGCATTTAATTGAGATAGTATACAACCTATAATTATATTACATAGTAGTCCAACATAATAATTAGATTTAGACGTCTCCAAATCTAACAGAAACGACGTAAAATATTAGTCTTCTCCAATAAAAGGTTCGGATTTCATAGGTAGATATTACATATATGAATTTGTCACAATAATGCGACGAAATATAACCACCATCAACATATATATAAGACATGGTAATTTGTCATACTATTGACAATTTGACATAATAGATAATATATATGCATTTACACTTTCAGTTATTAAAACGCTTCTTAATTAATATTTGAAATCATGCATAAAATTCATAATACATATGCATTCACACTTTTAGTTGTCAAAACGCTCCTTTTTGAAATCATGCATTCACACAATGCATTGCCCACATAAAAAACAAACAAATAGGACTAATTTTTGTTTTTTCAAAGGGAAAATTTCTAGTGTGCTCATGTAACTCTTGAAATATTTCAAAACCGTACGTACATAAACCTCAGCCAATTTCCCCATGAAATACATCAAATAATTTTGTTAGATTGAATGTCCATATGATAATAGCCAATTTTCCCATAAAAACACTCTAATCTTCAATATCCCATTTCATCTTCTTCTTTTTCTAAGGAAAGACACTGTAAATAAATGATTGATAGCATATCCGAGTGGTTTGACAGCTGGATTGGCTCTTGGGAGACAAATGTCTTTACAAGCTGTTGTTAGTATTCAATGACAGTGATACACTAAAAAAAACCGAGTAAATTGACTAATCGGAAAGAGTGGTATAATTTTCTGATTTGTTGTCGTATTCAGCAAATAATTTTCCAACACATCCAGACAAAAATAACAAGATAAATTGCATGTGAGAACATCACAACAGCTAGCTCGGGTACCACACCTAACCCACATGCAACAAGCTGCATGTGGTGACATTCACAAACAAATCAAACATTCACAAAAAACTGCATGTGCCTTTGATAAATTAAGTTTTGACAGACGCAAGCAATCAACTTGAAGCATCTGAGAAATGACATCAAGGCCACCGGTAATCGGGATCTATCTCGGCACGGAATACTCATGTGTTGGAGTCTGTCAGAATGGACGTGTGCACATCATTGAGAACGATATAGGAAACATGAGAACCCCATCATGTGTTGCCTTCACGCCTGACAAGCGGCTGATAGGTGGAGCTGCTGAGATCCAGGCCGACAAAAACCCCACCAACACCATATTCAGTCAGTACTCAGTACTTCTAGTTCTCCCTGTCATGAACTTGTTAATCAGATCAACATATGAATTTGGTCTTTCTTTCTTTAATTGAAACAGCATTTTCTAATACATGTCTTTCTTCTTGACAGACATAAACCGTATGATCGGTAGGCCCTTCTCCGACCCAACTGTGGAGAGTGACAGAAAGCAATGGCCGTTTAAAGTCATTGAAGGCGCCGGTGATAAACCAAAGATTGAAGTCCAGTACAGAGGAGACAAGAAACAGTTCCTCCCAGAGCAATTATCCGCCATGATCCTTAAAAAAATGAAGGAGATAGCAGAGAACTTCCTCAAATGCAATGTCCAGGATGCGGTGATCACTGTCCCTGCCTACTTCAGTGACTCCCAAAAAATGGCCACGAAGGATGCCGGTGAGATCGCAGGGTTAAAGGTGCTAAGCATCATGGATGAACCCATCGCTGCTGCAATGGCTTACAGATTTGCGAAATTCTCTACTAAAGAAAATGCCCTTGTTTTATCCCTCCGTGGCAGCAACTTAGATGTCTCTGTGCTCAAAATAAAGAAAGGGGTGTACGAGGTCATGGCAACGGCTACAGACATGCACCTTGGCAGCAGGGACTTCAACAACCGTTTGTTGGATTACTTCCTCTTGAAGATGCAGAGAAGGTACAAGAAAGACATCAGAGACCCAAGGAGCATTAGGGAGTTGCGACGTGCCTGCGAGCGAGTAAAAAGGTCTCTTTTTGAAGGAGATCGCACGTTGGCAAATGTGGATGTACCTGGCCTCTACGAAGGCATTGTTTTCAATACGAGAATCAGCCAGGCTCAGTTCGAGGAGATCAATATGGATCTCTTCGAAAGGTGCATGAAATGTGTGACCAAGTGCCTGGAGAACGCTCGCATGGACAAGACTGCCATCGACCAAGTGATGCTTGTCGGGGATGATACACAAATACCAATGATTCAGCAAATGTTGGAAGAGCTCTTTCGTGGAAAGGAGTTTTGCATAAGCACTAACCCCAATGAGGTCGTGGCATATGGAGCAGCAATAAAAGCCAGTAGATTGTGGACATGGCCTGCAACTCCTGAAGGTAATTTCCTACGCATGTTACAAGTCAATATAAATTTTCATGAAATTTTGTACAATTTCATTAGAAACTAATCTTACAGGATATTTAAATATAGATAATTTATAATTAAATAAATATATATTATTATCTAGCTATAATCTTATTTCTTTTTGACATTAGCGACAACATTAATGATACAAGTAATAAAACATTCGAGGTCTCTTGAAAGGCTGTTATTATTCTATAGTAAATTTTTGGCTACGACTCCGGGTTAACCTCATATCACTAGATTGACATACTGGACTGGGATTGGGGTATGTTTTCACATATACCTCAATTACTTTGTACATACCTTTAGAAAAACTCATTGTTTGATTGTACAGTACAATCTAGACTTCATCATTATGAACTGAAAACAGTTGGAACTAGATTTGTACTGAACCAGCAGTCAGCAGACATGCTAATTATGGCTTGAATACTAAAGTCATACTGACCCTGATTTATTCTCAAATTATGACAAATAGTCTCCTTTATACCCAAATAATCCAGTCAAGATAAAACATCACCACCAGTGTAAATGGATACCACGAGATTAATTTTGGTTGAATAAAACAGAAACCTTAAATTATAAATTAACTAAATTAATTATTAACCTACTGAAAAATATAAATAAAATTGAAAAAAAGATAAAATTAAAAAAGAAGAAGAGAAAACTGAGAGTAGAGAAGAAGAAGAGAATGACAGTCAACCGAGGAGAAAGAAAGGCAGAGTGAAAAAAATGAGTTGTTCTTGGTTGTTCGGGCATTACAAGGACCATGTCCACTAATTAAATTGATGGATGGACCTGTTAATGGGTGGGTCGCCAATTCAATTGGCGGATTGGGTAATTTTTTTTTTAAATAGAGTTATTTAATTTTTGTTTGGAGATGGTAAAAATAAAAATTTCAGTCCATTCATTTATATCCAGCTGTTTTAATTATAATTATAACTTATTTCGTGTAAAATTTCGTGGAGTGTAACCTGCCAATATGGGACCAAACATGGAAATTGTAAATTTTAAAAATGAGCGTTACATTTAGAAGGAAAAAAAAAATACTTGTATCAAAGAAATTAGAAACGGAAAAGCTATTGTATGGAAGAAATGTGTTCTTATATATCCAGTTTATATGTTTCGTATATATATCCAGTTTTTCTACACATAGTCAAAAGCTATTAAATATAGAGAAGAAGTGTGTTGTTTTTGCCAGGACTTTCTATATATTTGTCTAAGTGTTATCTATTATTTGCGCATCGTTTATGGTAGAAATTCTGAACTAAATAATAATTACAACTCTAAACAGCTGAAGAGAGGCCTGCCCATCAACTTGAACTTTTAGAGGCCCACAAACTCATAGAACAACTAATATGTGAAGGAGATGTCGCTAAAAAACATTCAGAAGAACTAATATCTGAAATACATGATGCTAGAAGACTTTCAGAGGCGGCTCAGAAACGCGTAGAACAACTAATGTCTGAAACAGATGATGCTAGAAAACTTTTTGAGGCGGCCCAGAAACGCACAGAACAACTAATGTCTGAAAGAGATGATGTTAGAAAACTTTTAGAAGCGACACAAAAACTCACAGAACAACTATTGTATGAAAGAGATGAAGCTAGAAAAATTTCAGAGGCCGCTCAGAAATCCACGGAACAACTAATGTCTGAAAGAGATGATGCCAGAAAACATTTGGAGGAGGCCCAGATACAAATGAAACAACAAATATTTGAAAGAGATGAAGCTAGAAAAAAAGTTGAAGAGTTGCGCTGGTTGATAGAGCAGCAAGCTCATCATGGCCAATGTGTAGAATGCTTCATTGGATACAGCTATTCAAAGCTCCAAACTGCGACCAATAATTTCCACGAGACATTTAAACTTGGAGAAGGTGGATTTGGCAAAGTGTACAAGGGCAACCTCTACAATACTACCATTGCCATAAAGATTCTGAATGATGGGAGCAATCAAGGAGCAAAAGAGTTTCAGCAGGAGGTATTTCTCACAACGACTATATTTTTACGTATTTACATGACTAGAATTCAAAAGCAACTTTTTTATAGTACAAAACAGCGAGGAAAGAGGAAGATGAAGCCTATTCAAACCCTTAGTATAAAAACACACAACAAAATTTACAGTCAGTTTGAACCATTAAAATGTCTTGATGGCTTTTTTCTGCCTGCTCATAATTTAACTCTAACATCAGCTGATCTCTCAAATACCTCACATCTCAAGTGTATATTTTTGAAGAATAGTGGAAAATCCACCAATTTCATATTGAAACCAAAAGAGTTAGAGGTGAGGTACTTAAAATAAGTACCTACCAATTACAACTTACATGCTGAATAAACTATCAAAATAAACTATCACAGAATAATCTATCATAGGATTACTAACTCATAACATAAAGAAGCCAAGTCTACTAAGAACAAAAAGTTAACTTGTTCACTGCACCAAAATGTACTAAACCAACAAAGTAACCAAACAACTTAGTCTAAATGATCCCAATCAATAGAATCGGCATCCAGTTGCCCTTCTCCAGACATTGGGCTACCACTTCCAGAATCCTGAGTTTCCTCGCTGGATCCTTCCTGTGCCAGAGACAGCAGCAACTCCACGGCCTCCGCCGTGTCTGGACTGCTAGCTGACTCCTCCGATAATTGGTATGGCAGGTCTTTAACATCAGAGAGAAGCATTAGACTTAGTTTTAAAAAAGAGTTATTTGATTTTGCCTTACACCAATGTGAAGCTAAGGATATGATCTTAGCTCCTAATATTTTTAGAGATATAGGCTTAGTTACATTAAAACAGATCCGAATTTTTTCTAATCATACAGTCCAAAGTACTGTCCCTCTTAAAAATTCAAGCATCAGCCTATCCTTAAGAGGAATGACTACATCAAGAAGCCACAAATCATCTAAGCATTCATAGTCAAATAGGAAGTCATTAAAAGAGGCTATCCATTCCCAAATTACCCTTATATAAGAGCAGTGAACAAAGAGATGATCAACTTTCTCTACATGATTGTAGAACACACAAGTCATGTCCCCAGTCCAACCTCGAACCACGAGGTTGTCCTTAGTCAAAATTTTATTCATTTTAACCAGCCAAAGAAATATTTTTATTTTTAGGGGTATGTGTGATTTCCAGATTGTTTGATATTTCTTATTAGGTATGCCACCATACTCTAACCATTTATAAAAAGAATGAACCGTAAAGTGTCTGTCATTAGTCCATCTCCATATTAATCTGTCTGCCAAGTCAGAAGACAGAGTAAAGTGTAGAAACTGATGTTTAAGGGATTGCCATTCTGTCCGATATACCCCAGTCAGCTGTCTGCAAAATTGTAAATCTAAATTTGTATTTGAAAAAACCTATGCCACTGATATAAATCTATCAGTGGTAATAGAAAATAAGTTAGGATACGTATGTTGGAGAGCATTTTCAGAATGCCATCTGTCTAGCAAGAAAGCTGTCAACTTGCCATCCCTTATGTGTTTATTTAGACCTAGATCAATAACTGGATGATCCTTTAAGATTGATCTTCAGAAAGGAGAATAAATAGAAGGACTAGTATTTAACCCTTATTTGCTAAGTATTATATCTTTCCATCGTCCTTGAACCGAAGGGTCAAGAAATCTAATCTACCATTTAGCAAAAAAAGATCTATTCATTAATTTAAAATCAAGGATTCCCAAGCCTCCTTGATATTTTTCCTTACACACTATATCCCAAGATACTAAAGAGTGCTTTTTCCTTGTTGAATTACCTCCATGCCACAAAAATTTTCTTATTATTTTCTCAATTTTATGCCGAATTTTGGCCGGTAATCGATAAATGGACATCCAGTACATGAGTATGGCTGAGAGAACAGAGTTAAGAAGTGTAACTCTGCCTCCTAATGAAAGCAGAGAGCCCTTCCAACTTTGTAATCTTTTTTTCAATTTTGTCTAGTAATGGTTGCCAATCAATATCGATAAGAGATTTATTGTTAATCGGAACTCCTAAATAAGTTAAAAGTAATTGAGCTACTTTACAATCCATTACAGAAGCTAAGGAAGCACATTCATCTGCCGACAAATTGAGTGCATACATTTCACTCTTATCATAATTTATTTTGAGACCTAAGACATTCTCAAAAGCCATAATAGTAATTTAATATGGTCTAGTATAGCACTATCTGCTTTAAGAAAGCGTAAAATATCATCTACAAAGTGCAGATTCATGACATTCCCGATATTTGAGAAGTTTTCTAAACCATCTACAAAACCTCCTAACTTAGCCTTTTGTAAGATTTTATTGAGAAACATCTCAAGTGTATAATTGTATGTAAATAAAGAAATGATAAACCACCACCGATTAAACTAATGCAATGTACAGAAAGAATAGTTCAAGAAGACAAGAACATCAAATTACATACATATATGTTCTGTAGTATATTTAGGTAAAAGTAGTTCATCCTTTGTATTGGAAATATGGATAGTTTTTTATTTTTATTTTTGAGAAAAGGGAAATATGTTTAGTTTATACTTTTTAAGCATTCATAACACGTCAATGGAGACTTTATTTTTTCCAATTAACCAGAAGTTACTTATTTTTAACATCATAGGTTGAAGTTCTAAGCAAATTGCAGCATCCACACCTTGTGAAACTCTTAGGGGCCTGTGCAGAGAACCATGCACTTATTTACGAGTACCTACCAAATGGTAGCCTTCAAGACCGTCTAGAATGCAAAAACAACACTCCACCTCTCTCATGGCAAGCACGAGTTCGTATTGCATTTGAGATCTGCTCTGCACTAAGCTTCTTACACTCTAGCAAACCTCATGGTATTGCGCATGGTGATCTCAAGCCCGACAACGTCCTTCTTGATTTGAACAATGTTAGCAAAATCAGCGATTTTGGCCTATGTCGTCAACTTAACTGGACAACCAGCACAAGTCGACCATTCCACAAAACAAATTCTCCAAAGGGAACATTTGGTTACATTGACCCAGAGTTCATGACAACATTGACGATGACTCCTCAAAATGATGTTTATTCATTTGGCATTATGTTGTTGCAGCTTGTGACATGCAAAAACCCAGCGTATATAAGGGAATTGGTGGACGAGGCACATAGGAAAGGTACATTAAAGGCATTAATTGATGTTTCGGCAGGTCCCTGGCCATTTGTGGAGGCCGAGAAGATGATCTCATTGGGCCTAAGATGCAGTGATGAATTGAGAACAAATAGGCCTGATTTGTCGACCGTAGTGTTGAAGGAAATGAAATCCATGGCAGATGTTGCTTCTGCAGCACAATCGTCCTGGGTAACTTCTATATTTCGTCGGTGATTTTGTAATTTATACCTTTCAATACTAGATTGTTTGTTTGTGCCGGTTCTTGATGCAGGAGCACCTGAATCAGAAGCATAATTTCAGCAAGCAAATCAGCAAATTATTTACTTACTTTAATCTTATGGTAATATTTTCTATTTAGATTTTATTTCTGAATTTTGCCTCTGGACAGCAGCCCCCTACTGTCTTATTTCTTCTTTAGTAATTTGAATTATTTCTATAATATGTTACCAAATAATAGCAACTTTCCTATTTTATTTTCTGCATTAAGTAGTAGCTATATTACCCGGCTTGTGGGGGTATAGAAGAGAATTGTTTTGTTGGAAACTATTTATGTTATAAAAAATTAAGGAGAGATGTTTCTCCCCTTTATTTTGGTGTTCTCTCTATTTATTTCTCTAAAGATTATTGGTATCACAAGCCTATAGAACAATCTTCTGTTCTGCACAGCGTCAGTTCTTCATATTTATTTTAATTGTTGACGGAAACTAGTGCACAATGTAGCGTCACACATAATCCAGTCAACATCGAACTTTTTTTTTTTTTTCTTCTGTGTTTGTTTAGATGGAAAGTGTGGCTGGATATATCTTTCCTTGCCTATTGATAAAGGATGCTCTCTATTCTATGAAAGTAAGTAATTGGAAATTGTATGATGTACAAGAATATTTTCAATTAAATAAAATCGAAAGAGAAGGGAGCTTCATGGGAGTGCTATGTTCTTTAGTTTTATTTCATTAAAATTAACATTAATCAACTGACTTAGCCAAGGTACGTAGCAAGTTCATTTCGTCAATATTATGTAAACCTCTGATTAATAATTATGAATACGAAACTTGGTGGATGTTTTTTAGTTTAATCGAGGGTTAAAATGTCCCCTTGTAAAGTTGTAATGCATTAATTACATTTATTGTTTATTCTTCATGGTTGTCTTTTGCTTGCCAGATACGCCCTTCATCTGTTCTCTTTGCTCTTAACATCGATTACCAAACAGAAAAGTGTTTCAGAATCAGCTTGTGCAAGTCCGGTGGGTGAGAGGAGTACGAGGACAGCACGTCGGTCGGTCGTTCTTCTCTCTGGGAATGAGCAAAAGCATGGACTTATTACTAAGGGTTTTATCACAGTGGATTTTTTTAATAATGCTTCTGTTTTTTTTTATTATTATGAAATCCAGAAGTGGTAACGAATTCAACCATTGTAAATATATATATATATACTCTGCTCTCTCCTGTATTTTTTGGTAAATCCGCTGTGCTAACGAATTCATCCATTTTTTATTTTCTATTTTATTTTTGGGATAAGGTTCGGTCCAGATGACTTTGGATAAGACACCGTCCAAAGCCTCTAAAAATCGTATGATTAAAGTCTGAACAGTCGATCCGAACCGCTCAACATTATTTTCATATTAAAATGTGCTCAGAGACCAAATTTTCTTTTTTTTTAAATTTTTTTACTATTTTTTAGATACATACAAAATCACTATTTTTGGACTGTTCAGAAATAGTGATGTTGTACGTATCTAAAAAAATAGTAAACAATTTCCAAAAAATATAAAATTTGGTCTCTGAGCACATTTTAATATGGAAATTATGTTGAGTGGTTCGGATTGACTATTCGGACTTTAATCGTACGGTTTTTAAATGAAAGCCATTTGAACCAAATCTCATTCCTTTATTTTTACTATGCCAAGAAATTTTTTTTTAAAAAAAAGGCATAGCCCATTTTCATTTGATATGAAAATATAATTATATGCAAGAAGAGTATCAGGTATCTCTTTCAAAAACTAAAGTCCCACTCTTGGACCGAAGAGAACACAAAATCAGGCCATCTGAGAGTATTAAACACCTTATTCTAAACATCCAATCCTTAGAAGTTGCTAAGTCCCAAAAAAAACCCAAGTGAGCAAGGGCATAACCAAAGGCTAGGTTGTTAACTATAAAACCGAGGTACAAAAAACTGCTGTTGTATAACATCACAGGGAAGGTGGAGTCACGGTATCCTGGTACGGTACGATCTCCATAGGCATGAACTGAGCCAGCGGTATAATATCCTCCTCCACTGGCAGCCAGTCCTCCACCACTTGCTGCACTGATTGCTTGATATTTCCTGCCCAATAACAAAGCAAAATTTTAATTTGTAAGATAATAGATTGAGCAGACTTGATTGGGCATTTATTAAAACAACTATCATTCCGGTGTTTCCATAAAGTCCAACAGACCGCACTCAACACTACTAAGAACCCTATTCGTTCTGGTACAGTCAATAACATAGTAAACTGAATTATACTATCAAAAGAAACCCAATTATGCATATATGCTTGGCTTTTGCCAAGCCAGAACCAAATTCTTTGAGCTAAAGGACATGTAAGGAACAGATGACTAATGGTTTCATCACAAGGACAAAACTGACAGGTTTGAGGTCCAATCCAGCCTCTAATGACGAGATTGTCTTTAGTTAAAATACTATTATGCACTATCAACCACATGAATACTCTAATTTTTGGTGGTACGGGTATACTCCACCACATGAAAGATTGTAACTTAGGAATGACACCTCGAAAATTCAGAAAATGATATAAAGAGCTAGTAGTAAACTTCCCTGTGTGATCCCATCGCCAATTCAATTCATCCTATGTAGTGGTGAATGACCGAGTACTTATCAAACTAAGAAGCTCAGCCCACTCATGAAGATCATATGCATCTAAGGTCCTCCTAAACCTAACAGCCCTACCTTGAGAACAAATGACCTCTTGCAAGAGGATGTGCTTAGTACTACATTTTTTAAACAAAATAGGATGCCTAGTTGCTAAAGAACAATTCCTATCCCACAGATCTGTCCAGAACCTACATTGTGATTGCGATCCTGGATTGAATTGGATGCTAAGGTTTCCTATATTTTCTAAATTTGAGATTGCTTTCCAAAAAGGTGAAGGAGGAGCATTACGTTCTATATATTGGTAAATAAGAACAGATTTCCAAGTGCCACTACATGAAGGGTTTTTTTAATTTCCACCACCATTTCAACAGTAATGCAATCTTCATTTCGTATAAGTCCCCCATCCCTCCAAATTTTTTTAGCAATGCAAATATTGTCCCAAGGTACTAATGCATATTTTTTCTTTTTTTTCTGTTCCTTGCCACAAAAACCTTCTTCTAACCTTATCTAATTTGTGTATGACCGTAAGAGAGACTTTATAAACAGATAGGTCATAAAGTGGTACAGCTGATAATACTGAATTTAACAAGGTGATTCGACCTCCAATGGATAGTAATTGGCTTTGCCAACTAGGTAGACGGGCCTCTACTTTATCTATTAAAAATTGCCAATCACTAACAGCTAACTTCTTATTATGCAGCGGTAATCCTAAGTAAGTGATGGGGAAGGATCCCCAGTTATCTAAAAATACTATTAAAGTCAGCAGTTTGGTGATCTACGTTTAATGGATACATTTCTATTTTTTCAGAATTCATTTTGATGCCCGAGAGTGCCTCAAAACCCATCATTGCCCACCATGCAGACTCAATATTCTCTTCTTGAGCAGCCAAGAAAAGAATTGTATCGTCCGCATAATGACAATTTGTAATACATGTATTTTCTAAGCATGCAGGTCCTATACCAGTAATAATATGTGCTCTTCTACCTTTATTAAAAATTTTACTTAATGTATCATCAGCTAGGATATACAAAAAAAGGTGATAACGGGTCCCCTTGGCGAACCCCTCGTTTACAATAAAAATACTCAGTTAACTCCCCATTAATTGTCAAGCAGGATTGTGAGCTATATAACCATTGTGTCATCCATTCTATCCATTTCTGTCCAAAATTTCTGGTTTTAAGTACTTCCAAGAGGTTATCCCGGTGGATTTTGTCGTAAGCTTTCTCAAAATCCACTTTGATTACAACCCCTTGTTGTTTGGTGGCTTGGCAAGAATGGATGATTTCCTGGCTGACGATCATGTTATCCAAGATATACCGGTTTTTAATAAAGGCAGCCTGACTTGGGTCTATCAACCTATGAATTACTTGTTCTAACCTAACAGTAAGTAGCTTTGATAAAATTTTAAAACTACAATTAACTAAACTAATGGGCCTAAATTTCTTAATGACAGTAGCCTCTTTCACCTTGGGAATCAAGCAAATGCATGACTTGTTAATTTTATGTAGGTCTAAAGAATTTTCATAGAAGTAGTGAGTCAAAATCATCAAGTCATGTTTTACTAGATCCCAAAAAAACTGATAAAACTAAAAGGTAAAGCCATCTGGTCCTGGGGCTCCATGTGGCTCTGAAGCAAAGACTGCTTGTTTTAATTCATCCTCTAAGAAGGGTTTTTCTAAGTCCCATTGTTCAGAAGACAGTAACTTATCTTCTTCAGCCCAAAAATCAGATGTTAAATGAGCATATTTAAAACCAGGAGTTCCTAATAAATTCTTATAATATGCAACTATATGTTTCTTAATATCTACCAGATTATTCGTAAGGTGGCCATCTATTTCTAAGGTGTTAATTCTATTTTTCTTAGATCGATGAGTGGCTAGTATATGGAAGTATTTAGTGTTAGCGTCTCCCTCTTTGAGCCATTTATTTTTGGATTTTATTTTCCATTGTTCCTCTTCTTCCAGATAAATTTCCTCCAACTTTTGGTTAATGTTAACCCACTGTTCACTTTCTGCTAGGGTAAGATCTCGGTCATCTCTAATAAGTTCTAACTCATGAAGTAATGAATTTAATTGTTGTTTTTCTCTTCTTTTTTGGCCTTAAAATTTTTTGCCCATAAAAGTTTTTTGCCCAACCTTTGATGCGTTTCTTAACATGTTTGAGTTTACGGTTCCAACTTTGGGCAATGTCAGGAAGGGTAAGAGGAAATTCAGACCACCACTTAGACATAAGTTAGACAAAGTCATCTTGTTCCGTCCAGATAGGATCAAATCGGAACACATGAGGGGTCTGGTGCGAATGTGTGTTGGTGTGGACTAATAACGGACAATTATTTGAACCTAGACAACTAAGATCTCTAATAGAACTAGAGGGATATTGTTGATCCCAAGCTAGAGATGTAAACACTCTGTCAAGCAAGGCAAATCGGTGTCCATTTGACCAAGTATATTTCCGAGTACTTAATTTGTGTTCTATCGGAAAGTGACCACTAACAAATGAATTGAATTGTCTACTAATTAGATAATCAAAGTTAGTACCAGTTTTTTCATCCCTTTTCCTAAGAGCGTTAAAATCCCCACACAGGAACCAGATATCGACACTAGTATTTTTGACCTGTGTTAATTCCTCCCAAAAATCTAGTTTTAAAGACCTAAGTACTGGACCATAAACTACTGTAAACTGCCACTTTGTATTATCCAATTTATTTTCTAAAAGGACATCCAAACAGAACACATGTATCGTATGGTGCAAAATTTTGACTTTGTTACTGTCAGAACCTACTAATATCCCTCCTGACCTCCCTACTGACGGTACCCAAACCCAAGTATCAAGTCTAGACAATAAAGATTTAAGGAATCTATTAGTAAAATCCTCTTTTTTTGTCTCCTACAAAGCTATGATATCAACCTTATGATCTCTAATTAAATCTTGAACTATTTGACGTTTTCTACTAGAATTTAAACCTCTACAATTCCAATTCAGAATATTCATATAGAAACCTGAAATTCACTAGCATTACTTAAGCTATCAGTATGTTGTCCATCTACATGCCTACTGTATTCTAATTCACCTACTATGTTAACTACATTCTCAATATTATGTAAATTGTCTACTAAGTTATCTACCAGAGAAGAATCTACAGTATTCCTAAAGGATTGTATCTGTGAGAGAGAAAATACAGTAAGTTGAGATTGTCTAGGGGTACTTAGTAATTGTCTAATGACTATTTCAAATGTCGGTCTATCTAAAGTACGAAGATAATCAATGATCAGTTTGCTATCAGTATCTACATTTCCAAGTTTAATGCCATACACCTGAAATAATTCTGCAATTTGTGCTACACTAAGTCTATTATAAGGAAATCTATGAATTAAACTCATACCTGTGTTGGTACTGCCTTCTCCCTTCTTTCTCTTATGCGCCTTACTCATTGTGGAGTCTGTATCACCCTGCACTGCCACCCTTAGGCTATGTCTTGGTTCAGCACCAGCAGGGCGGCGTCGAACAGCCTTCTGTGGTTTGCGGGTAGTGGTGTCCTTCACTTCAGGTGTGGCCACATCAGAGTCAGACAAGCAAATTGCTTTAGCTGGAGTAGCTCCTAGCAGATTTGTGTGTTTTTTGACAGAGCTTCGCAGGCGCTTTTTAATACCAAAAGGGCCTGGTACGGTGCTGTGTTTTCCTTTACCAGCTGAAGCTTTGTGAATGGCGAAAGCTTTCTTTTTTCTTCCCCATGTAAATTTTTTGGTTCTTTTGGCCATTGTTGGGGTACTAGAGACCCATTTCACATATTTTTGGACTGGAGCACTAGCCTGTATGAGTAAACCTAGTCTAGCAGCTCTGAAGAGAATTGGTTCTTCATTTTCACTAAGCATTGCGGAGTTTTGGATGCTGATAGGTGGGGTAGTGACCCTTGCATCCCTTTTGGGCTGAGGAGGTGCTGTACCTTTTTCAGTGACACCCGGGGAATGCTTGTCCCCAAGTGATGGATCAATAATGGGGTTCTCAACTATCGTTGTTATCTCTGCTGGTGGTTCAGGAACCATTAAGACCGGCACTGGTATTGGGTTGGGCACAGGTTCAAGTGCCTGCGTTGGATCAAAGACTAAGCTTGGACCAGATCCATTAGAGCGGAATCGTCTGGTCCAGTGTGCCAAATCCAAGACAGCACTAACTATGTCATCTTCAAGAGTAATCGGCATGTCAATATGGTTTTTGCCTTTGTCAGAAAAAATTGGGCTCTTCTCAGTATTATCTCCTAGATTAACCATCCTAACACTACCTCCTCCATTCCTGTGAGGTGGTGGAGCAACATTGTTGGTGTTTCCCCGAGGAGGGTCAGGGGGTCCCAAATCTCGTCTTTCACTTTCCCCCAAATTCAGTTCCATTCGGGTATGGTCTTCCCCTCTTCCTACCAGCCCATGCATTCAACGGTTTAGTTTTTTCATTCTCAATTTCAATGTCAATTTCAAATTTAAACATTGTCCCAGTGGGGTCTCTGTATGGAACCACATGAGTCAAAGGAAGTAAAGCTACATCACACACAGCAAGTTTGAGTCGGACAAATAGGACATCATACCCACTCTGGGTAGCACTGTCAATTTCTTGCACACATGCTCCAAACGGGTTCAAAATACGATCATACTCAGAAAATTCATCTAGAAAAATTGGGAAGTTATAAATCCTTACCCAGACTGTTTGAAATGGAGATCCTTCACTAAAACTTTTATCCCAAGCAATGATCAGAAATTGCACATCCCCCAGACGCAGCCAGCCGCGGGAGGCGACCAATTCAAGCCAGTTAGGATTAGGAGCTTTGATTAAGTATTTGTACTCATCGAAGACTGATGCCACCCAGCCATGTTGCTTAAACTTTTCACGAAGGACATTCTCAACCTTCGTCGGTCCCCAAGCCGCAATGTCGTCAAGCACAAAGCTCATCATCAAGTTGGATTCGATCGCCAGTGAGCGAGGTGTCGCTTCTAGGACTACTAGCGGCGGTTTGATCGACATCGGAGCTTGTGAGGAGCGAGGTCGAGGACCTAAGCGAGAGATCGGAGATCTAGGGTTAAGCGGGGGCGAGATGTGACGAATCTGAGTACACTCTGTGGCTCTGTGCCCTAATCCGTTACAAGCGAAACAAACTTGTTTGTTTCGACAAGTCTTCGCGATATGCCCTTTGTCACCACACTTCATACAGATCGGACGGTGTGGTGTAGATCTTGCTCGAATCTCAGCAATTCTCCTTTTCACAATCAGCGATCTCAATTCGACACGAGCCGTCTGATTTGGAGCACGCAGCTGTGGTTGAGATGTATTGAGAACTTGACTATACAATCTGCGTGACTCCTCTGTGGGCCCCGCATGTAATTGATTCGCCATTAATGGCGCAGATGGTGCGCCATGCCTAAGCAAGAAAGTATCCCGCAAAAGGCCCAATCTACGCATGCGGGCCGTCGTCATACACGAATCTACTGGTACCTAGAACAAGAATTTTTGTTTTCTCCAGTTTCCTCAATTCGAATCTCTCTTTTTTCTTTGATTTTGTATTTTTTTGGCGATTTTATTTTGCTTTTTGGCGACTCACTCAGATCGCTTTTTCTATCGCTTTTTCTATCCCAATGGGGAGACGTTCTAACTCTACCCTATGCCAAGATAATAATACGCTAGCTTTATATCATAAAAAAAATACTCCTCTCTCTTCTATTTCAACCATTGTTTTTTAGACTAGAGTAGATTAGCATAAGCTTGCTCAAAGACCACACTTCTATATAGCAAATTTATTTTGGTAATAATTTTTTTTTACGAAACAAACATCATTATTTAAAAAATAAATCTTTTTGATTCCCAAATCTTTTCGAGCATTATGTGTCTTTTTTATTTTAAAGAGCAACAGACGGCACTTCTCTTTGATTTTAAAGGGCAGATCGAATGTGTCTTTTTTTATTTTAATGATTCCCAAATCTTTTCGAGCACACTTCTATATGGCAAATTTACATGTTTCTTAATTGATATTAGCTATAGCATTTTTTTATTCCCAAATCTTTTCGAGCAGTATGTGTCTTATTAATTGAATGGAAAATAATAAATTGAAGATTGCTTTTAATTTTGAAATTTTCTTTTCTGAACGTATTATTTTCCTCTTTTCCTATTTTTTTGTCTTTTTCTGTGTGTGCGTTTTAATTTCTTATTCATATGATCTCTTCAGCCAGTTTCTTTAAATTTCCTTCTATGTTGATTTCTTTCTTCTCTGTTTTTTTTTTCTTCAAAAATTACCTTCAAAACTTTCTAAGGTTATTATTTAGGAAGCTGATATCAATACCCGCGCTACAGTACCCGCACTGTACCCACACTATAACTACCATAACAACTTGGGGGGACCGCAAAAACTTCAGGATTGATTTTTTTTCCAAAGTATTAATGTCTATACACGGAAGTATTTATACCGATGTACGAAAGTATTTATATCTATGAGATGAACAACTTTTACGTAAATAATTATTTTCCTATCTAAATTTCTCAAACGTACCCACACCATAAATGCATGGTGAGGACCACTCAAACTAGATAAGGGACCATACACGCCTATTCATTTTCGTCCATATTTCTGACGATCTGTGAGGAATTTTGCAAATCTAAAATCACTAATGTCTTCTACGCAATTTTCTCTTTCAAATGAGATCCATGATGACATACTTTCGAGCTCGTCGTCACACAAGTATTTATACCTACACTTACAGTATTTTTTTACATATGACACTGGATGATATATGAAAGTATTAATATCAAGTATTCTAAGTATTTATACTTATGTATTGTATTATTTATATCTATGTGGTCAACTATTTTGTTAGAGAAATGTTGCTAAGTGTTTTTTTACATATGAATATATATATTACACTAGATAACATATGAAAGTATTAATATCAAGTAATACAAGGATTTATATATATGCACTGAAGTGTTTATATCTATGTAGTCAACTATGTTTATCTGAAGAAGATTGACGCGGGGACAATTGAGGAAAGTTGATGCAGGGATGCAGGGTCCCTACTACTTCATTTGAGAAAGATTGACACGGGGATCATTAAGAAATGAAAAAGAGAGTGATCATATCAAGTGACGCACACAAGTATCAATATCTTATTTTGTAAGTATCAATTTCTTATCCTGCAAGTATTTATATTTATAAAGGCTGACGCTGGACGAGTGTGGGGACTGAAAAGGGGGGGGGGGGGCAAGTAATTAGTGGGGACCATAACACATCATGCCTTTAATATACAGTGCGGGTACTGTAGCGCGAGGATGAAAATAATTATTCTATTATTTATTAGACGATGAGCGAGTGCATCCAGTGCGTGGACGTGGGTAATTAGAGGATCAGTAATTGCTACGCACGGATTTCTCCGTTTGGTCCGGAAGAAGAGAAAAGTTGGAGGATCTGACTGTTTGGGAGCCTTGTTCTCAGGGTTAATATGGTTACTTTTTCTCGGCCGCTTAAGGCAAAGGTGACTTGTCTTGTCTACACATAGTAGTTTCTGCCATTTAGCATCACCTCTGTGAGGTTTTCATAGTTTTGTGACATACTGATTTTTCTGACTTACAGTTGCTGGTGTTGTTGCTGATTTTTTCTGATTTACAACTGCTGGTGTTGTTGCTGATTTTTCTCTCCTAAGTTAGGATTTTAATCCTACTCTGATACTATGTTGATTTTCTAAGGTTAAGACAGAGAGTTTGAATGAGAAAATATTTGTTTCATTCTAAAGCTTCTATGTTACAGTATACTCCTATTTATATCTAAAAGAGAGAAAAAGTAGAGTACACTAATTCTAACGGGTGCCTATACAGCCTATACAACAGTACTGTTCTAGCTAAATAATAGAAGTGGTATTTATTGCTCCTTTTATTTCCAACAGTAATCAGTGATGTAAATCCTTAATGGGTCTGAGGTTAATTGGATCTTATTCTTCATTATTCTCAACAAGTTGTCCATTAATTTGAAGGAATCATCAGTGAAAAAACAATATAATTTCCTTTTCTAGTTGGCTTTTTCACCACATGATAACATATCATGTACTGCGCTTTCAATTAGTTTGTTTATCATTTGCGTTGTGTGATAATCTATGAAGAAGTAATGTCTTGTCAAAATTGCAATCAACAAAATCTTTTGTAACTGCAGTTATCAATCAAATATGGGCTAGACCCTTATTTTTCCTCAAAAAAACAAAATCTAGGTTAAAATTTCACTGCATATGCTGGAACATAAAAACTGAACTCACCTGAGAAATTCCAATGCAGTACCAATATAATTGCTCATAAATACTAGGCGAAGTAAAAAATATGGCAAATCACAACATGAGTGCTGAATTTTGAAGTTTGTAATAATACTTTTTTTTAAATTAATTCAGTTTTTTGCCATCAGATTTTTTTTCTTCAACAGAATATTCTTTATTTTTTTTCGAAAGGCATTAATATTGTGCTTTGTTCCAATATATACGAACAAAATGCAGCGTAATTTTACCACAAGTTTGTATGATATTGATTACATACATTCTTGACCAATAACTTCCATTTGATAAGCTCTCCATCATAAAACCTCCAGCCAATAGTATTCAGTAGTTGCTAATTTTTTCCAATGGACGATTTGATTTTTCTCCAGTAAATTGATTGATGGTTTTACGGGACGAGCTTGGGTCCGATGCCCATCGGACTCCAACTAGGTCCGATGGGTTCC
This sequence comes from Carex arenaria, assembly GCA_964058825.1. Classification (NCBI taxonomy): domain Eukaryota; kingdom Viridiplantae; phylum Streptophyta; class Magnoliopsida; order Poales; family Cyperaceae; genus Carex; species Carex arenaria. The sequence goes on along the minus strand of CAXKVW010000333.1, from coordinate 343,493 downwards.
ATAACCATTCGATTCTCTTTAAGATTTGTGTGCACGTATATTTAAACGAACATGCACGGATATTAAAGCAGAGCGCATGGATCTTAAAGCAAATTGGACGGTAATAGAATCCATCGGACCCAAGCTGCACCTTGGCTTTACACATTCCTGAAAAATTAACCCAATATAAATGTTAGTAGCGCTTGGAGTAATGAAAATGAGATGCCCTCCTGCTTCCAAGGAAAAAAATGAGATGCTCTTGTCAAACAAATTAAAGCTCCTTTGTCCAAAAACTTAATCCAAGCCCAATCTGGCCCACTTTTTGAATACCAGTTACCAGGTGTTTTATAAAATTTAATTTAAGCCCAACCTGGCCCAGTTATTGCATACCAAGTGTTTCATAAAATTTGATTTAAGCCCAACCTGACCCAGTTGTTTGCATACCAGCTGTTACCTAACATTCGAATACTAGTGTTCAGCTGTTATTGGGATTATTGTAGGTAGGATGATGAATTGGATATTTATTGTATAGCGGTCAAATTTTATTCGTATGTGTTAATTTTGTGAATGTGAATATGGATATAAGTACAAATAGAATTGGGTATGAATTCATTTTACTAGTAAGTTACTGGCTTGTGTAACTTTCATATTTTAATAAAATGTGAGCATGACCTTCATTTTTTCTCAAAACAAATCAAGTGCAGAATGCATTATTGAGTTGATTCCTTTTTCTTTCATACATGCATTCTCTCTTATAAGAGATAATTAAATCCGAGTAAGCTTGAATTCAAATAGGTTTATACCATAATTATGGAAAATTGGATATAGCACTAAGTTACCTCAATTTTAGTTTTCGAAAGACTAAAATTGGATATAGCACTAAATTCCTTAAAGTGTTCATTTAAAACAACAAAAGAAAAAAAAAAAGAAAATTAAAACAACAAAACCTGAAAAAGAAATAGAAGTAAGGTTAGGGCTGCTAATGAGTCGAGCCGGCTCGCGAATCAATGAGTTGAGCGGCTCAATATTTCATAACGAATCGGCTCAATAAATTAATAAATAAGGTAACAAACTAACTATATCATGTAAATAACATTCATATTAAACATAAAATACAATCTAGTCAAATTTAAAAAACTTTGAAATTTGAAAATTGCAAATTTCAAATTGTTTCGAACTTCATTTTTTTCCAAATTTCAATTTTTTTCAAATTTCAATTTTTTTCAAATTTCAAGTTTTTTCAAATTTCAAGTTTTTTCAAATTTCAATTTTTTTTCAAATTTCAAATTAATTTCAAATTTCAAAATTAAATTTGATTTTAATTTCAAAAATCCCGACCTCCCCTCTCAATCTGGTCCATCCGATGTGCTTTAAAAACCGTGCAGACAAGATCCAAATTTTTAATTTTTTCAAATTTCAAGGTTTTCCAAATTTTTAATTTTTTCAAATTTCAAATTTGAAAAAAAAATTGAAATTTGAAAAACTTTGAAATTTGAAATTCGAAATTTTTATTAAATAAACAGGCTCACGAGCTGAATCGTATTGTATTGTTATAACAAATTTTAAGATAATAAAATACAAACATGATTTATATATATGAATCCAGTAATTAAGGTATATCATTTTCCAAATACATATGTAATTCAATAAAACATTGGATTTTTTTTTTTATATTGTAATCTCTTTAAATGAGCCGAGCCGAGCCGAACTTTTTTCTTTCAAAAGTGAGCCGAGTTAGAGCCGAATAATTTTGCTTCTCTCATTGAGCCGAGCCGAATTTGAGCTGAACCTTAATCGATAGCAGCCCTAAGTAAGGTGTGAAAGAAATAAAAAAATAAAAAGAAAGCTAGAATTTCTTTAGTTAACTTGCAACTTCACTTGCCCCATTCAAGAACCAATTATGCAGTGTTCATTTAATATTACAATCATCATCCTTACCATGGATCATTCATCTGTACGTATGCATCTCTCTCACCCGTCATAATAAGAAGCAAAGTGTAATCTTCACTAGTCGCACCTTGTTATATGCAGGTCGCTAATTAATTGCATCAGTGTAATTACCTCAGTCAAAAAGATTGCAATAGGGTAAACTCATTTCAATGTGGATGCCTCGCCTAATTAATCTGCCCGGTGATTAATCTATTCGAAAACAGGTGTTTAACTTTTTCACTTCCTCTTTTACAAGAATCTGAAAATCACTTAATTGAATTAAGTATGAAATCACTTTCTCGATCTCTGTTTTAGTTATTTGAGAAAATAAAAGTCTTGAAAATATTATTGTCATTTTGAGAGTCAATGTTTTCATTTGAACTCATTTCAATTGTTCATACCTGTAAAAAAATAAATATTTGAAATGGTTTTTAGTAACAAAAGTTCATATCAAAAGAAATAAATATAATAAAATCAGCAATTAATAAAGGATGATCTGGAGTGTTGATCTATTAGAAAGGAAGGGCTTTCATGTAATATTTGAAACTTTTTCAATTAAAAAGATCATAAATTAAACTGAAATTAATATAACAAAATGAGAAAGGAAAATATGATATGGAAATTTTTTATCAAAAAAGAAGGCGTTACCTTTTTGAAATGTTAGCTAACAGTGTATCTAATTACACTGATTTTTAAAAGGAAGTCATTTGTGTCAGTATATCAGAAAAAAAAATGAATATTAAATTTTTTTTGTGTGATTTTCCTCTAATATCTTTATGGCAAATTGGCAATTGGTTTATGTCCCACTGTCAAAATAATATCGGTGATACTTCTTGCATTGGTATATTTTTTTTTTAACTTCCTTTTGTTAAGGTGCTGTAAAAAAACGTCTTCTCCAGTTCTACTGGTAAGGTAACCATGCATGTATAATTAATTATAGTGAGTACTTACAGCATGAACTTTGTCACACACAGTAACACCAGGTATGATTATGCATGGCGTACATCTAATTTGGATGAAATTTATCACACTTAATTAATGTTCTACATGCAAATATACAAGCAATTCAGTATTATTATTTTTATGATCTGATAATGTTTTCCACATAGCAGTCTAAATATACTGAGTTGGTTAGGTACAAAAAGATTTAATGAGCTAGCTAGATAAATCAAACTATAATATTTGATCCTTTTCAAAATTAAAAATATACTGTAATCCAAAAAAAAATCATCTTATTGTGACAGACATTATGTTTGGCATGCAGTAAGCTAAAGTAAATATCATTAAGTGAAAATTAATTCAGGTATGTTTAAGATTAACTAGTAATTAATTAGTCGATCAGAAATTTTGAAGCTCAACTTATATTGGTTAGATAATGTTGAAAATTTGTTATATTGCATCCATGCATGTTTCTTAACTTATCAATAATGAACAGATATTAAGCATTTAATTTTTCTTGTACTCCAGTATCTCCGCCGTAAATATCATTTACAGGAAATTAAAAAGAAAAAGTAGCGTGTCATAACAAAAATGCAATCTTGGATATATAACAACATGCATATTTCTTCTTAAAACAACAACAACATACATGCATTTTTATATTGTAAACAAAGTTCCTATATTTGTCAGTGAAAGGTCCCAAAATAGCAAACACTGAAACACTACATTTATAAGAAAATTAAATAAGAAAATAAAGCGCTCAAATAAAGTAGTTACTAGTTATTACTGAAATTAAATAAATTAAAAACCTACCGGAGGCAAACTTTTCAGGTTTAATTATCCTACCAATCAATATATAATTCAACAATAAGAGGATCCTTTTATTTGAGCATCACCTTCAATTTCATTTGAAGAAATATTCCAAAAACAAAAGGCTTACATGACATGATCACGAATATAAACTTGAATCTCACATCCACTATATACATTATATTAAAGAAATAAATAAACAACACCTCCAGTAGCCTTAATTAAGTAATTAACTATTCATCCAAATCTGCGAAGAGCATAGGTGCTAGATTGAACACTATTAATCCTTCAAGTGCTAAATATATCTAACTTCCATCAAAAGCTTCCAACCAACAAATATGACATATATATATATCAAGAAAAGTTTTAAGATATTGAAAACCGCCTTTTCCTTGGTGCCTTTGCCACAGCCACATCGACAGACACATCATCAGTTATATGCAAAGTATCCTTGGATCCATGTCTAAAAGGATTCAACTTACCAATAAGCTTCTTGGAGAAAGACGAGAAAAATGTTGGTTTCTTTGATGGTGCCGCCAAGGCCTGTACATATCTACTAGACCCGCTTCCCTTCTCGAAATTAGAAACAAGCGTCTTCATGCGTGCCAACTCTGATCTTAGTGTTTCATTTTCTTGCGCCAATGAAGCATCGGCTTTCGCCTGGGTGCGCACCGCCTCAGCTACTGGCAGGTGTGGTGGCGTAGCCATGTTGACGGCCTCTTTACCGCTACGGACCTTAAGTTGGTCATAGTAGAGAGCACTTAGGACTATCTGGAGCGGGAGGCGCTTGTTTTGGCTTGCGTGGAGACGTGCCTCGTATGACAGTCTATGTGGATCCAGGACACTGCATACCTTTTCTCTCTCTATTTCGTCGAGTCCCGGATGTGCCTGGTTTTAATAAAAGCAGTTTATGTTAGTGCGGAGAAAAAAAAAAACAAGGTGCTGGTTATGAATCTAGAATTTCTTTTTGGTATATTGCAAGCGTTATAATTAATTATGGTTATTGATATACTATACTATTATAAATCTTGACTCCCCATAATATGAGCTAACATGATTTTATATTAGTGTACCTATTGTTCTTTAAGTCAATTAAACAACACCAACCTTGAGGTATATATCGACAGCACGATACAAATCATCGTCATACTTTCGAGCTGTTTTAGGTATGGCACCGGAAATTCCGACAAACTTGGAAATCGGCATCTCTCCATCAGTGGCTATCTCTGCAACAAATGCATCCACCATGTGAGCAACGTTCTGCATGGCCGCAGAGCAGAGAGCAGCACCGCCACCATAGAAAATCCCGGATAAGCCACGGCCAGAACCTGCCATTTCCCTCTCAACAAACCCAGCAATTACTTTCCTCACACTATCCAAATCAGCAATCCTTTCACCTGACGGATCAAGTGTGATGGTCATGAGATCAGAGATGGTTGCATTGTCGAGCAGAGAAGAAATTCTCTTTTCGAGATTTTCACGGCAGGCAGGAGAGGCAGAGATGGCAATGGCTCTACAAAGAAGCAAGCAAAAGAAACTGACAGGTAGGGCCGCAGTGTCATTTGGTGGGAGGAAAGAGACGATGCACTCGAGGTGGGTCCGGTGGTGAGATGTTAAGGTAGTGTTGGTGGGGAGTGTAAGGTTGGTGTAAGTGGAAATGGCAGTGGCGATGGTTTTTGGGGAGGCGGAGCAGGACTGCATGGCAGTGAGAACTTTCTCGAAGAAGGTCGGAGAGAGGCTTGATAGCTCGGCCGCCCACCATTCTGCGGGAGATCTTGACGGGAAGGTTGACTCCTTGCATGCCTGAATAATGAATTCCAATGAAATTATAGTTATATTAATTTGCTAATATTATACCAATTATTTAGTTTATTGATTAATAATTTAATATTGAGTGGTCTGGTCATCTACCAATCATATATTTTTTTGTCGTGTGTTCATTTTCCTTTAATTATAAATATAAAGCATGTGTAATTAAATAGTTAGAAATTCTCCATAATGCTTCTTATATTTCTTTTAGAGTAAGTAAAGTAAATTCCTTGCTCCACTTTTAATTAAGTTGTTAAATGATAAGTAAATTAAAAATATGTAAGATGAAGTAACATGTGAGTTAATTCAGAATAAATTATTTTATTTATAAAAATAAGTTTTACTCCACTTTTAAGTTGTTAAAAGAGGAGTGAAGAATGTATGGATTAACTTATTCCAGAGATGTGAATTAATTTGGAAGAAGTTAATCCATCTTTATAGATGGAGTAACTTCACAATTATTATGCATGTGGATCCGCTAGAGTCACATTTATCTTTCGATTTTCTCTCTTTATGACTTAAATAGCAATCTCTGACCAAATATGATTAATTAATATAATTTAATATAATTTAATTTGAAGTGAGTAATTTAATCCTTCTGTAACTTTACTCCTCATGCATTAATTCATTTTATATGATTGGCCATTCATAATCTTGGTACCACAAATTCCTCAAACTACATCTGACCAGTAATCATACTATATCTGCTGCACTAACCTTCAATCCGATGACATTGACGCACCGCTGCACGAGGCCGATTTCATCAGAAAACGGCAAGAGCTCCTCACACGATCTCAGAACAGCAACCGCACCTGGCAGCGTCTTTAACGCAGCCTTCTCCAAGAATTCCTCCGCTCTCAAGGCCAGGCTTGCTTCGCCGTGTTCCTCTGTCATTTCCAAGTACTCTGCAGCACACCGCAACGAGGCTATGTTGTGCACAGTGATCTCGAAGTTCACTCCATAGCAGAACTTGGCGACCTGGTCAAGCGCCTCGGCACCACCTGGCATGTCGGAGAGGTCGATCGGTACTAAGGCTGAAGGATCAGCTGCCTCGTGCACCTTCTTTCGGATGTACCCGCTTTTCGGAACCATCATCAGCTGTATTTTTTTTTGCATTAGAATTGAAGATTTAAAAAAATGGAATTAAATTTGCTCCTAATTTAAATATTCCTGATTTTTATTTAAAACCAGAAGTTTCAAGACTTAAGAGTATAATTGCATAAAGATGAATATTCAAAGAATTACATATTAGTCCTCAAGTGATGGCAGGAACGTACTGTCAAATTTGAGATCCAGCTGACAATCAAATAACTTGCATGGAGAAATTTGGTACAAATAAATAGAAAGTGTTTACTCAGACAAATTAATGCACATAAACAGAGAAGTAGCCCATGTGGCATTTAATGTTTGCTGTTAAACTTGATAACAGCTGGTATATTTTGTGGTCTAGATTAGCTAGCTAGTTGCTTAGATCTAATGGTGATGGGTTGATATTTGATAGTGATGGAGGTTATATGTTTTGGTTGGATAAGTGGATTTAGGGGTAGTTTTCAAGTCTGATTTTGTAACTTAGCTGTTTCAGTTAATTAAACAGTTATCAAGCCTTTTACAGAGAACTAAACATCACTCATGCTATCTAAAATTTCATTTCTCACAGAATTCATATTTAAAAGAGGATAGTAGAGAGATTTACTTTATGGAGAGGGAAAGATGAAGTTCCGACTTCTACAATCAAATCTATCGGTATATCTTGCGAGAAAACCCTGAAAATATACAAGTGCAGAACACTTAAATAATTTTCATTATCAATGTAACAAACTATTGAAAATAAATCACAAGCTTTTGGTACAATTCCATAGCAAGAATTCTAAAGTTTCGTTACTTGTTAGCAATTGATTACTAAATCTCACCATTGAGTAGTTCTATCCATGGAAGGAGAAAGTTGAGAGCAAGGAAAAGAGACGGCCATCAAAAGAGCAAATTTCTCCTTCTCAGTAGCTCTCTGATCCTTTTCTTTTTAAAAGGTGAAAGAGAAATTCTACGGATATATAGAGATTCTTGATTGATTGATGTTGATAATTAATTATAATCACGGAACTACAATTGATTTTGCATGGTGGTCCTTTGTTGAGGAAAAGTCTCAACACTTTATTGGTACTTGATTTTCGTCGGCTTCTACTTCCCAGTCCACACTTTTTATCCACACTAGGGATTTCTGCGGCGAAAAAGATGCAATATATCATGTAGCAAGTCTCTGACAGGGGGTGTCGTTACTATTTATTAGTACTTTATTATATAGGTGGAGAAGTACACATGAGTACTGCCCTAATTAATGTTCACAGAGGAAGTGTTGTAGAGGATTTGATGTGGTTTGTCTACGATGGTGTGGCATGGGTCCATGGCTGCCACCAGAGCTCTCATGGCGCTTCTCGGCTTGGCTGATCGGCTCGGCTTCAATGATCAGCATAGCCAGCTTATGTGTTCCATTTTATTAAATAATGGACATGTATGAATATACTTTACCAACTTTGATAGGTTTGATACTTGGGCCTGGATATATCCGGTCTAAAATAAAATTAAGAGGAAGTTCTAAGTTGAACAAGTGGACCGGATCCGCTGTACCCAGAATGTGGCACTGAGCGTGCCACGTCACCTCCGGTGGCATGATACAAAGGGATAACATGGTGGGCCCTACGGAAATCGTTTGAAAGATCGTGCAACAAATAGTCACCTTCCACGTAATCCTACTGAGGACCCTACCACTTTCCTATAGTAGGATCAAATAAAAGGATTTCATTGGTGAGTTATTAATTTATGGAAATAAATCTGCTGAGATTCCAAAGGATCGCAGGAAACATCTTAACCGTTCATTTATTAGAATACACGAATCTTTAAATAAGTTATTTTTCATGAACGAATCTCGAAATATATGAACGGTTGAGATCGAAATAGCAAGACCCTGTGATCCTTTGGAATCGCAGCAGATTTATTTTGAAGCAGAAGTTGGCGTTACCGTTTCCGTTTACAGTTTAGTGACAAAAGGTGAAGCGTTACACATTGGATAACAGTTCAGATTGAAAATTATATGCAAAAAAAGAAAATAACAAAGCAATCCAATTAACACTTAAAAGTGTGCGTTGTATTGTAACGGTATTATGCTATATGAAATTTACGAATTTGAAAGGTTATAAAAATGTATTGGAATGAAGTTTGGTTGTATTATAAGAATAGTTTAAAAAAAATCTATTTTGTTTTCAAAATATCTACATATATATAATCTATTCAAAATTTTGTTATTCATACCATGTTATTTATAAATTTATATTTTTCATTTTTTTTTGTATAAATTATCAATTTAAGAGGAGAGTTCAAATCAGGGGCGGATCCAGGATTTTTGTCTGGGGGGGCAAAAAATATTGAATTGGGTTCAAATCCATTAACTAATTAAGTACTTAATAAAAAATCATGCTTTAATCTATACTTTTCAATACTCTGACTTGTAATTTCTGATATTTTAATATATAATTCTAATTATTAATCATAACACAAGAAATTTTATTTTAATTTTAACCCGAACAACAAATTAAAAATCCAGCAGGGGACAAAATTTTCCAGAGAGGGGCAGAGTCGATCGAAACATTCTGACTTGCACTAAAACGCAAAATCCAGGGGGGTAGCTGTCCCCCCTGGTTGCACTTGGATCTGCCCCTGGTTCAAATGCCTCATATCTTCCGTACCTCACATCATATATCTCCGTTTCTAAATTCAAATTATCGATCTAAACTGCTCAACATGATACATATTAAAATGTGCTTGGAGATCAAAGTTTATATATATTTTTTTAAATTATTTACTATTGTTAGATAGGTTCAAAATCATAGTTTATGATTCATCCAAAAATAATGATTTTATACCTATCTAAAAAACTGTAAAAAAAAAAATCCAAAAGATATAAAATTTGGTCTCCAAGCACATTTTAATATGGATATCATGTTGAGCATTTCGGATCTACAGCTTGGACTTGGATATAGAATGTGAGGCAGAGGCGGAGGGATGTTGGAGTTATGGAGGTCCATTGACCCCCATTTATTTTCATAATTTTCATAGTTATACACAATATTCTATATAGTTTTGACTAAAATGCTGTAAATATGTAAATCTGACCTCCATTTGCAACAAAAAAAATTTAGATGATTGAACCCCATTCACATTTAACCATCATAACTCGAAAGTCTGACTCCGCCCTTGATGTGAGGCACGATGAGGCATTAGAGCCCTTCTCATATTTTAATATATTGTTTGAATTATTAAAAATAAACTATATTCGAACATTAGTCTGGATCAAACTGAAAATTTGCATGTTGATTTTTGTAAGAAATTGATAATAAACACACGAGTATATTGGAAGGATGAAGACTTCAAAAAAATGAAGAAATTGATAATAAACAAGTGAGTTAGAGGTACGTTCTTCTTTCTTCGAAAGAGATTTGTGTAGAGAGAGACAAGAGCTTCGTGGGGGAAAAAAATTGACTCCAGTCGAATTATTATTTTTTTCATATTTTTGTGGTGAGTTGGGAAGATTGATGGAAAAAAAAATAGAAATTCCACGTACAATACAAAAAGGTTGCCGAATGCATTTTGAAAATCTTTTCCCACAGAATAAAAAATCAGGTAATTTTCAATAGAATGTGAGCCATATATCCGAACAAGCCCTAATTATCTATAAAGCAATACCATATAAAATAAACTATACAATTAATGATTTTTTTTTAGTGCAGTTCATATCTTGTAACATTATATGGATTTAATAAATTCAAATAGGTCATTCATTTGCAACTTTCAGAAAAATATTATGAAAAATTATTAGTAAAATCTTTTTTTTGTTTTGTTTTTACATAGCCAATTATATCAGTGTACCAAGCACGTCAATATGAGAAACAAAATCAAGTTATTTTAAAAGTATGGCATATTGTGATCCATATCAAGAGGTCCTTTAACAATTAATTTGTACTCTATCCAAAAGTAAAGTAGAAAATCCAGGGAGATATGGATAAGAAAGGAGAATAGAAAGATCTATTAGTTGCCCAAATAAGCGCAAAAAAACAGTATCTATTACGGTCAAGTAAGCATTAGGAATTTGTGGATGGGGACTAAGAATTTGGATCACAAGGAGCATTTTGCAGATATACCCCAAATTTTATGAATTTATCGCCATTTATAAATTTATTCTACCATTTCGACATCTCAAGTACATACATCGTTCTAATGCGTTCCAAAGGAATTTTTTTTTTTTTGGCTAATTAAACAAATTCAATGCGCTGCAAAAGGAATTTTCTTTTTTACCACCCCCAAGAAAAATAATAAACTAGTTGTGCAACATTAATATAATAGTGTCCTTGTCATATAGACAAGTTGTGCAAAGTACCTGAAAGTATCATATAGATATAGACTAGTTGCATGTGTGACCCGTTAATGATATAATGCGGTACCTTCATTAATTATCTGAATTCATTACATCTATATAATAGTGTCCTTGTCATATTAAACCTATTTTAAAATTTGCAACATTAAGGCAATGCTCTTTGTGTGGGAGGTGTCGGGCTCATAAACTCGAAGCAAAAGTCAGTATTATTGATTATGTATTTTGTAGTTTGGCGAGAAAGATGCAATCGGTGTTTTGCCGACTCCAACAAGACTATGGATGAATTGATGGAGGAGATTTTGTGGCAATTAAAATTCTATGAAAAAATTGAACCGGTACTGAGAATACAGGAGGTCAACCCTAATGGGGAGGCGTCCTGACAGGCTGACGGAGCAAAAACCAGGAGGAACATGGTTGTTGTACCTACTGGTAATCCAAGAATTGAGAAACCAGTGGTACCGAACTGGTACGGGGACACCCGGCCACAATACTATTAAATGCTGGGGTTCTCTGGTGGAAAATTGATGCACTAACAAGAGATAATGGGTAGCATGAAGCTGCTGGTACGAAACTGATTGGTACAGTGAAAGAATGAACCAGGGACCTCATTTACAAAATTTACAGCTTTCTTTTTCCTTTCTTTTCTTTATCATTTTTCTATTTTCATTCTGGTACTTTTCTGTTTATGGCTCAACTGTTTGAGCCCCTTATCTTTATTGTGTTTACTCTTATTACAAAACTCTTGTAATCTTTTTATCATGATCAATGAAATCAAATATGGGCGCGACCCATATTTTTTTCTCAAAAAAAAAAAAACACTTATGTACCATTATCCCACATAATGTTTATAGCTGGCATGAAATTAGGCTCCTAAAAATGCACAACTTTTTTTGGGAAAAGAAAAGACCATGAAAATGGAGGTTCACAATGCAAAAGAACACCACTCCAGCTTGAAAGAAAGTAACAACCTTGTCCAGCATTTGCAACTTGCAAGAGGGTTTACTTCTTGGAATGATGCTACTCAAGTTGCACAAAAGATGAGACTAATGTATGGTCTGGTAGAGCTCTGGAGCTCAAATGCACCATAAATTTGATACATTTTTTTTTTCTGTCTGAAAAATTGTGGTGTTCCCTCTTTTGAGTGGGCCCCACTAAACAAAAGAAGCCGTCAATGCCATAAATGAGATGATGATGTCTATATTTTTTAGTGACATCCTATGAAGATTTTAATAAATAGTATTTTTTTTTCCTTTTTTGGTTTCTTCCTAGGTTTATCTTATGGGATATCAACCATTGACATACCTTAGTTTGACATTTCAATACCTTTTAAAATAAAAAAGTAAAAAAATTAGAATATAAGCAATTAATTTCTAGTTGCTAAAGGTATGGGGTTCTGTTAATTTTACCTATGATTTTTTTAGCAATTTAAATATCAATAACATATGATTGCCGAGTATAGACTGTTGTAAATACGTACATTTTGACGAGTAGTACTAGAATATTTTTAAGCTCACCAAGCTCTCGATAAATTTAATTTCAAAATCAATCAGATTGACTTCAAATAATAAATTCAAACTGCTGAAACTAATCTACTTCACAAGTGGTAGGTTTATATACAAAATTTTCAAATTTTCAAATTATTTAGCATAAAGTCAAGTAGTCAAAAAAATTATAAGTTAACTTTAATGCATTTATTTTTCGAACTCTTACCTTATATTCTAAGTTAATTTGAAAATTTATAAACTTTAAATGTAAATGTGTTACTCATGAATTAGATCGGTTTTCAACAGTTTGAATTCGTCATTTGAAATAAATTTAGTAGATTTTCGAGTTAAGTTCACCAAGATATTTGGTGAGGTTAAGAACATCCTAAGTTCTAGTTAGTTTTGACTCCACGGCAAAATATGAATGAAATGTCATTTTTCATAAATATTATATATACGTATCATATATAAACAATGTGTTTTTTCGCGTTCAATTTTTTAAATTGATCGTAAGATAATTTTACTTTCATAAACCGTAACTATTTATATCTTGTACTGTTGTACATGATGAATAAATAGAAAATGAATCAATGTCTCATTTTTCTTGCCTCATCAAATTAATTCGGTACGCAGTACCATTTTAAAAGAATCGTGGCAGGCCCATAAGATTGTTTGAGGCTTAGATATTTGGGCTTTATTCAAGGCCTAACATTAAAAATATACAAGCAATAAGTGGAAAAATGGACCCCAAATTTTTAAATATTTATTTAATTTGTAGAGTAGAACTAGGGTGCTCTTAAGTTCACCAAACTTATTTGCGAACTCAACTCTATCTATCAGATTGACTTCAAATGACTAATCCGAACAGTTGAAGCTCTTCTACCTTATGAGTGATGCATCTATATGTAAAAAATTTAAACTTTAAAATTAATTTAGTATTAAGTCAAGCAGTCAAAAGTAGAAGGTTTATAAATTAATTTAATGCATTCATTTTTTAACAACTTTTGACCACTTGACTCTATACATAATTAATTCCAAATTTAATTTTTTTTTTTTTTTTGCACGTAGACGCATCACTCGTATGGTATAAGAGTTTCAACGGTTTGAATTCGTTATTTGAAATCAATCCGATAGATTTTAGAGTTAAGTTCACAAAGAAACTTGATAAATTTAAGAGCACCCTAGGTTTACTCTTTTTTTTTTTAGTAAAGTTAGAAGTCAAGTCACCTAACTATTTAATACATTTGTTATTACAACAAATGATTTTCCCATCTGAGTTTCAAACCCATGACCTCTTATATAGAGACCATATGCCTTTGCCAACTCTAGTTTTACTCTTAATTTGTATGTTGAGATTCCCACCTACGTTAATCAAATTTCACATAAATATTTCAGGACTTTATACTCGTTGGACATACAACAAAGATTGTTGTATTTGAGGAGTGAACTACATATGGTCATATTTAGTTGTCACTTAAATTAAATTAAAGAATGATTAAATTACTTCATCTTACTTCTTTGTTTTACATTTTGTTTGACAACTTTAAGTCATAAATTATCAATTAAATATGAGAGTAATATTAATAAGTAAATCTCTGTCTCTGCAATGAGTCCTACAAGCATAATAAGTTAATCTATCTGGAAGGTGGTTTAACTTACTCTATTGTAACTCCATCTTACTCGTATTTAACACCTCATCTAACAACTTTAAATAGGAGTAAGGAGCTTATTTCACCTCTTAATTTTGATTGGTTTTCTTCTTCCATTTTCTTAATTCACATGCCTCAATAACTTAAGTTTTGCTAAATTGGTTAATTAATTGGGTATGTTTGGTTAGATTGAGAATAGGCTATTTTTAGGGTTAGGCTATTTGGAATAGCCTATTCGGTGTTTGGTTGGATTAGAATAGTTATAATAGTGAATCTAAACTTTTTGTTTTATTAGAATATACTAGGGCTGCAAACGAACCAAACCAAATCGAACCTGCCAAGGTTCGAATTCGAATTCGTGAAAGTTCGAATCAAACTAGTTCGAAATGAGAACCCAATTTCGAACTTAAGACACAGGTTCGAATTTGATTCGATTAAGTTCGAACTAATTTGGTTCGATTCGTTAAGGTTCGAAATTGAGACATTCACAGATTCACAGTTTCATAGATTTGTTTAGGTTCGAAATTCAGGTTCGAAATTCGTTCCAAAGAGAAAATTTGTGGTACATCTATCTCACAGATTCAGTAGATATTAAATGTTCACAGCAGCGGCAACTTACCAGATTGAAAAAAATAACGAGTTCAGTAGATATTAAAGATGAAGATCAAATGTTCACAGCAGCAGCGGCAACGGGCTCAGTAGAATGAAAAAAATAACGAAAAGGTGAAGAAGCGACAACTTATCAGATTGAAAAGTAGAATGAAATCAAGTATTAAATCCAAGAACGAAGAAGGATCGCTGATTGAAAAGAATGGAGCTCGTCACTGAAAGGGGGATTTCTAGGGTTTTACAACAGCAGCGGGTTTAGCTAGATCTCTTTCTCTATGGTCTCTAGAGTCTAGAGTAAAGAAGAGGAGAAGACAATATCGGGTCGAATCTGGCCTGGTCGCCTGAGCTTTTAAGAAACGATCAAAGTCGGAGGTTGGAGTTGCGCTGCTGAAAGCGAGAGTGAGAGAGGGCTGAGAGGCTAAGAATCGGGGTTAGGAAATGGGGAGAAAGAGCAACTAGGGTTATATTTTGATAATCACAGACGGTCTGGAACTCTGTATTACGTGCATCTCCGCATATATTCGAACCTCTTCAGGTTCGCGAATTATTTCGAACGAATCTGTGCAGATTCGAATTTGGTTCGAAATTATTTCGAATCGAACTGGTTTGAATTATTTCGAATCGAATTTAATTTCAAATCGAATTTTTTTCGAATTCTTTCGAATCAAACATGAATCGAATTACGAACTACGAATTTTTTATGCACCCCTAGAATATACTATTCCTAACAGTTTTGAAATTTGACTATTCTAATAAGACAAACAATAACTATTCTTGATTTGACTATTTTAGCTATTTTTGTTTTGCAACCAAACATATCATATACATTTGAAGTGTTTAATGTGCCTATCTTCTATCTGAGAATTACAAATAGATCCTTATTCTAGTCTTTTTGGTCAAGGTTTTAACGCATGTTTGGATTGACTGAGATCTGGTAAATATCACAAACCCCTTTTGAAAAGCTGAGATTCGAGAGGAGATAATTAGATCAATGGATCATGATTGATGGGATCTAACTAGCTTTAGTGATCCAAAATAAGCTTTACAGCCTTTTATGATTCCAATTGAGTTGTATAACAGTCTTTAAAAGTGTCATTGAGATTAGAGAAAGATCTGAGAGCTTCTGCTCTTTTTTTCTTAAATAATATCAAAGTAAGTGTGTTTTTTTTTTATAAACCAGGGTTGTCAGTTATCAACAAAATATTTAACACAATCCATGACACCACTCAGCCATATATACTTGATTACATGTTCAGGAAAGTTACAATATCTGAGAAAAGTATATGCAAAATAAAAAAATTATATGCTACATAAACAAAGATTTATTAGTTAAAAAATATACTGACAAAAAGAGGTACTTGTGCTGTGTTAGGTAAATACCAGAGAAATGATTATGATCTGAAAAATCAAACATTTGTAATTTTGTATGCTACATAAACAAAGGTTTATTAGTTAAAAAAAAATATACAGACAAAAGAGGTACTTGTGCTGTGTAAGGTAAATACCAGAGAAATGATTATGAACCCCAATACATATCGTGGAGTTGAGATATCCATTCATTACAAAAGATATAAACACCAACAAACTAACGATTACAATTTCGGCTTTTTGGTACCATTTTGGTTCTGAACTGTTCTATAGCTGGTATAAGTTCAACTCAATAATTATTTTCATTTTCTTTTTGCTTAGGGTTTTCTTTTTTGTTGATTTTTGCACAAGATAAATGGTGAGAGATTTTGCTTACAACAGATTGCGGTAAAAGCTTGATGGAGTTTAATTCCAAACATGATACAAACCAAATTTTTATTAATCTAGTTAAACTGCCTCTTTAACAATCAACAGAAAAGTACATATATTTCTCGTCCATAAGTTAATAACTTAATATCATTTTCAACTATGTTAAAAACCATATCACTCCACCTAAAACCCAACTCCTCATCTGTACTAACAAGAAATACCATTTTCTATTACATAATATCATTTTCTATTGACTAACAAGAAATACCATAGTAACCCATAAATGATACAGATCTCTGAACTATCAAACCCCTGACTTGTCAGCGGTTCTATGCCGCCTCCGACTCCTACCTTCATTCCCTCCTTGTACCTTCCTTCCCTCGGTCTTCTCCTTCTTCCTCCCTGCACCGGGTCCAAATGTTGTCATTCGCACCAACCCCCTTGAAATATACCCCAAAAATGCCTTGGCATTCTCCCCTCTCATCCCTCGTTTGATAACCTCCTGTTCCTTCTCTAACTCTGTAATTCTCACACGCATTCTACCGATCTCCAATCTCAACTCCCTGTTCTCCCTCCTCAGTGACGCGTAGTTGTCTCTCGGCGAAACAGGTGCGCTGGGGGCCCCACTTGTCGGGATGATTCTATGCGAATAGGATGTGGGATTGTCCAACAGGGCTGATTTTAGGCGGAGCTGTTCATAGTACAGAATGCGTACCGATATTTGTACCGGTAGGCGCTCGTTCTGGGACGCATGGTTGGCGGCATCTATTGAAAGCTTCTGACAGTCAATCAGTTTGCATAGTTTAGTGCACTCTGATTCGGTCAGAGATGGATGTGCCTGGAAGGGAAGATAAAATCAAAAGATTGTTAAAAATAGCAAGTACCTTCATGTCGTATGTATAAATGTGACAAAATTTATATCTATTGCAAAGGTTCTGTTAATACTAATTGCAATACGGTGTGGATCATAAGCATGAAAGTAATGCTATCAGAATCAGTACAGCAGTACCATATAAGTACTGCTATATCCATGTACCGACTACTACACATACTCTAGCCATTTAACTTACCTTGAGGTAAATATCAATAGCTCTATACAATCCATCATCAACTATGCGCGCATAATCAGGCAGCAGCTCAATAAATGTCATGAAGTTTTGCAACTTCAAGTACGGATCGGGTGCAATTTCAGCCAGGTACCCATCCATTAGCCTCCCGACTTTCAAAACTGCGGCATGATTCACCGGCCCGCTAGTGCCCTCCGATTCATACCCCGAATCATCTCCAGACCCCTCCTCCTCTATCTTCTGCAAAAAGTTCACCAGGATTCGGTGCACTGTGTCAACATCATAAACTGAGTCACTCGATTGAATTGAAGGTATCAATAAATCATCCAAGGAAACCATGTCTAATTGTAGCCCGATTCGCTTCTCTAGTTCGATTCGGGTATCAAAACATGCATCCACTTCTATTGCCATTCTTAACATTCCAAATAAAAATGACAAGGGAACTGAGGATATTTTCTCCATTGATAAAAGATCAACCAGTGTTTCCACAATTGCCCTTTGTCGGTCGCTGACAAGTGGGCCCAACTCCCATATGTTGCATTCACGCCTCTCTGTAGGCTTCAGAGAAGTCTGTGCATAGTGCATTATTGAATTGATGATAGAATCGGTTCTCACTCCTGCTCTCCTCATGGATCCAATTACCCGTCTGTAATACTCTACTTTCAGCACCGACAGATCATCTACCCACCAATCCTGATAACGGTTCTGTAACTTAACCGACCCGGTAGGATACTCAAGATGCGCCAGACCATTTACTAGTTGCTCCTTGCTTGCATTAAATGCTATGGACTCCATGCATCTTCCCACGAGTCCTATGTCTTCAGCTAACGGGTCCAGACCCTCACACCCACACAGAACTTGAAGGGAGTTCTCCAGGCTTTTAAAAACAATTTCATTCAAAAATGTCTCTGTTCGTGAAATTAGGTTCTCTTCATGGTAGTCTTCTGACATGTCTAGATAATGTGCTATGCAATGGAGATGGGGCACATTAGCGAGTGTAATTTCAAAATTCGAACCATAACAAAACTTGGCTGCTAGTTCGAAGGAGATAGTGCCCCCGGGTACGTTTTGGAGCTCCAATTTGGAGAGGTCAGGGTCTCGGGATTCTGATATCAGCCTTCGGATTCGTCCGCACCGTGTCATTAGGGGAAACTTCAAGGGAGAAAAAAATAAATTATAACTATATTAGACATCGGAACATGTAGTTTCAGTATAAGCTAGTGAAACTTTGTTAAAAGCTAAATAAGTACAAATTAGCACTATATCATACCTTGTGCAATAAGAAAGGTTGCGCATCGACATAGATTGTAATATCTCCAGCCACATCTGAGAAAATTCTGAAAGAAGAATAAAAAATTGAAGAAACTGTAAGCTTACATTTCGGTTTAGATAACATTGATTTTTTAAACTTCAGCAAAGAAAGCAGTAATTGTTTATCAACTAAGAAAATTTTGTTAGATCTCTAAATCAATTCAAACAACCGGCATTAATCATGGCATTGTGTCTTTTTATTCTATAAAATAATAAAGCTTTTTTGTTATAAAGAGAGATGGGCATTAGATCCAAAAAATGCTTTGTAAAAGAAAAAGTAAAAAGTAACAGATTTGTCTCGAGCTCAAAAAAGAAACACGAGACTTGATTTCCTTTTCATCCCTACTAATCTTCTCAAATTTGAATAAAACAATGCCACAATCTGATCAAGTATTTAGATAACCTCCGCAAATGCATACTAAAAATGTTCAAATTAAACAGAAAAAAAACAAGTAATTTGCTAAAACACAATCGTACTCACTCACACGGACACACACTGGTTGATTGAAACATCCAAGCTTTTCTTTACCGAAAGTGATCAATGCTTTAATCTTTAATCAATCAGTAAATGTGGATTTTATAAAGCAAAAAAGAGACCCATATGAGAAAAACAAAGAAAAAGAACAATTTATCACATCCATCGCCATCACCATTCACCGATGTTACAACAACAAAAAATTGTCAAAAGGTTAAAGCAGCTCTTAACTCGAAGAAACCCCAGATTCCAATAATAATCGCTACAAATTACATCCATTTTCCCTTCAATTAGACGAAAACTCCGCTAACATTAAACAAATAACATATTACAAAGAAAAAAATATAATAATCGCATTACCTCCTACTAATCGGATTGCAAAATCGAGGAGATGTTGAGTGTAAACCCATTTCTTTCTTCAGACGGTTGCGTGCGCGTGCGCGTGCGCGTGCGTTTGCCACTCTCTTGTGTGCCTGAGTGTTTGTGTGTGTGTGTGTGTGTGAGAGAGAGGGGGGGAGAGAGAGAGAGAGGCTCCAATTCCAAAACAGAGGAAAAGAACGGTAGAGAGAATTAAAGTGGGTTTAATGGAGAGAGCGCAACGAGGGAACCTGAAGAGGAAAGGAGAACATTACATGTATAACAAAAATGCCGCAGTTTTCGAAGTAATTTCTGTAGTGCCACTGTGACCAGTCGGGAGAAAAGGGTACAAAAGCTGCAATGTAGTTTTGGATTATCTGGAAACATCTTATATTATCTGTAGTCAAAACACTGTACACTTCTGTGTGGTGAACAAATTTAGGTGCTTTAGACAGAGACACATAATAGATTTATGTACTTCTTGTTATAGAAGATCAAAACAATATGTTTGTCAGTGCTATGACAGATAAGTGGAGTCGGCTTGCTGATCTTTTGACCGACTTAGTATGACAATTGTCAAAAAAGAAAAGAAAAAAATGTAAGAAAACTTTTATAATGCTGGATAAATAATAGAATTAATGAACTAAATTAATGAACTAAATTAATCCAAAAGAGTTATAGTCAGTGGTTGGAAGAAAATTACTTCCAAGTAGAGCTGTAAACCAATCAAATAAAATTAAATTTGCTCTAATTTGAGTTTGAGTTTGAATAAAATTCAAACTGAATTCGTATGATTTGTTTCAAAACGAACTTCAATTGTACGAATTAATTGCAACTTTTTTCCTAATTGAAGTCGTCACGAATTACTATATTTTTTAGCAGCCCTACTTCCAAGTAATACTATTTCTTTGGATTTATTTAAATTTAATCTATGTTCTTCGGATTCATGTTTTTCTAATCTGTTCTCTGTTTTTGTTATTTTATTTGTCAAAAAATGAGCTGATGTCTGGACGAACACGGCCTGGCTTAGCTATACTATACGCTTCAATGGTAGTTATGTAATTATTTGCAAAGTAAGGCTGGAAACCAGACGACCGAGTATAGTCTTCACTCTCTAGTCTCTACAGGAGTTTTATCCTCTCAATTTTCACAAACAACAGACAACAAAAACACTCGGTATTCAAATTGACAGGATGAATCTATTTTTAATGAAACGGAGATGTTAGAAAAGAAGGGGCGGAAGAAGGAATGTGTAATGTCATAGAGTCAGCGCGGAACTCGATAACGGTAACCATTCTCCCTCCAGTCCCAAAACATTAGTCACGTATAAAACTCACTCGCATTGCTCACTTCTTACGCAGATTAGCAAACAGGTCAGAAGTTAGTCAAGTTACCCTTCGCAAATCTCAATACATATTAGTTAAAAGTCGTAAACTTTGTGTATGTATAGAGAAATTACTGATCCAGTGGTGTTTCCTTTCCAGTTCTTTTTCGTCTCTGAAGGCAGTTTTGTTTATACTTTATTTCTTTATAATATTCAAAAGCGATCCATGATGCAAAGTACGGGGTTGTCTTTCAGGCCGTAACATCTCTCTTTTTCACCTTTTTCTTTTACAGAAAACAGAATTAGAAACCCTAACTGGGTGGGTCCACTTTACCACGTCATCATATCGCAGAGACGGTTATAGGTACTGTGGCGCTAACGGCCTAGCATTTCGTGTAACGGGCAACTCGAAAGGGATTTATTTTCTTATTTAAAAGATCTAGTTTCTATGATGTAAGAGCACTTTTGCTTATCTATGAAGAAATTGTTCGAAAAGTATTTCGGATGCTATTCTTGTGTGTTTTGCCTTCTTTTTCTTGGTATATGATGTATTTGTTTTAGGTAAAGATGGAGTTAGAAATTGTTCAAGAGGAGAACACAACGAATATAATGTGTATTAAATTATTCTTACCTTTTACATAAATTGTAACATTTTTCATTATAGTGAGCATAATTCGAAGGAAATAAATCTACTGTTATTCCTATCCTAACCATTCAAAATTTTCAACGCACGAATTTCAAAAAAAATCTTTTTTTATGTGCGAATGTCGATAAAAATCCAACGACTGAGATCGGAAAACCAGGATCTATTATCCCTTTTGGAATAACAACATTTATTTTCTAATTTGAAAATATTAGACATATTTTTCTATTTGTAATGAATTGTCTTTGTAAAAAAATAGTGTGAGGCTATGGTACTACATATAGCATAGATTGGGTCGTACTATAAATCAATATTTTTGTTTCCAAAGTCCAAATACTTTATCTGAACTGTTCAACATGATCAACATAAACTATACATGTTAATCAAAATTTATAATTTTTAGCACTTTGTCACTATTGTTTAAATAGGTAGAAATTCACTTGTATATATTTTAGACCATTTAAAAGTAATAATTTTCTATCTGTCATAAAAAATAAATAATTTAGTCTACATGTACGTTTTCATATGAAAATTATGTTGAAAGGTCTAATTAATTATTTAGACTTTAAAAATAAAGATAAGTACGGACCAATATATGCTCTGCTAGTAACATAAGCTCACTCGCATTTAAAAGCTATATCTGAGGCGAGTCCCTTTATCTTGCTCTATGTATATAGCTTTCCTTTTGATTATAACTAACTAAAAATATTTTTACAAGCAAGCACAGTCAGGAGATAAACATGAAGACGAGAGCCGTATACTCTGAAGTATTAATTTATTTTCCGAAATAACATTCAAATTCTTAAGTTCTTGTGTTCTGTTAAAAAAAAACACACAAATACCATAAATATGATATTGCACACTTCACACATCGAAGATTTGGAGACTTGGGAGTATGGAGTAAGAACATGCGATAAGTGAAACAGAGCAAGTGGTTTTACCGTTTTTTTTTTTAGTATTTGGGGTAGTTACATTAATTTCACCTGAACATAAAAAAAAAAAAAAAATTAGACAGGAATGCTAAACGTGAAATAAAACAAATTTTATTTGTAAAATATTACATTTTACTACTGAAATATCATTTAGCTATATTAGTCGTAAGCCTACATTTTTGTTTCAAAAAAAATTATATATAGGTTAGCTAATATCAAAACGTTTGTTCTTACACAAACGTTTCGGTTTTTATATTTTTAAAGTCCAAACAGTCGATTCAAACTGTTCAACATTCAATCTATAATAAAATGTGCTTGGAGACCAAATTTTACATATTTTGGAATTTTTTTACTATTTATTAAGCTAGTTTTAAAATCGATGTTTTCAATGATCCAAAAAAGTTTCACTGTTTATTAAAATCAATGATTTTAAAACTGGCTTAACAAATAGTAAAAAAAAAATCCAAAAATCCAAAAATTTGGTCTCCAAGCACATTTTAATATAGAGATCACATCTAACGGTTTGAATCGGTTGTTAAATTTTGAAAATCGAAAAACCAATTAGTTGCACCGCGACTCCGGAACAAACATTTTAATATTAGTCAACCTCTATCTATCTATCTATCTATCTATCTCTATATATAAGTTGTAACTTAATTTTTTTTAGAAAAGTGAGATGTTAAAAAATAAATATTTATATCTATAATAATAAATCTTAGACAGGAAATAAGTCAAATTATGTAAAGAAGCGAAATATTTTATTTTGAATTAACTCAAATTTACATCATTTATTGTTTTTATTTTACTTCTTCTCTACTTGCGTAAGAAATTTTCTCCACCTCCTGCTTCACAAACAAATTTCTTACTTCACAGACAAACATAATCGGAACTAAAATAGCATTCGTACGTTTTTGGGCTTCTTAAAGAGATTTTGGGTCATCGGCCCTCATTTTGTTGCAAAATTTTAGTGATGATGGGTGCTTTTGTTTCTCTAACATGACAGATCAAGCGGTTTATGTCCAGTACAGGATCCAATACTGTTTTATATCTGACTCCTATTAGCGGACTTAATTAAATTCTTAAATTAGTCCCCTTTTCTTGCTTAATGTATATATAGCTTTGCCTTTTATTTTACGTGGGAATAATGAGACTGACTGTTTGATATTGGTTGAGGAGTATAATTAGAGTGTTCTTAAGTTTTTAAAAAAATTGGTGAATTTTAAACTTCAAAATTTATCAGTTTCTCTACTTCACGGGTGATTTCTTTATACATAATTTTTATAAATTTTCGAATCAATCTAGTATAAAATTAATCGGTAAAAATATTGGGATAAATTTTCATAATATTTGGATACTTAGAAATTAAGCTCACTAAATATTGGGATAATTTTTCATAATATTGGAATAAATTTTTGAGTTAAACTCACTAAAGACTTGCGGAGTTTAAGAACACCTTAATTCTACTTTTGATTTGGTACATCGAGCATTGTTTTATCTGCAACATATTTTGATTGCCACAAATTGCCACCAAATTTTAACCTTTAGATACAAATTAAATCTGAGGTCTGGATTTATGATAGGATGAAAGAAATTAAATGCTGCGGGTGGTGCGATTGTCCAACATTGCTTCCCTCATTCATTTATTTATTGATTATTCAGCTCATTGCTTCTCTTTACATTGCTCTTTACATTACTGTAGGAATGTGAAATGGTTCGAAAAAGAGCAGGAAAAAAAGTTAACTAGAAAAAAAAAATCAAGGTACTTTATTGTTATTAATTATATTCTTTCTGAGGGATTAGTAGCCTTTTCAATAAAATGAGAATTTAGATACTTTATTGTTTGTATTACAAAATAATATTGGTTTATCACCCAAGAAGAGCGTCTGTGCTGATCTATTATTTTTAATAAAATTAGGGAGTTGTCATAAACTAAAAATAAAATTATACCTTACCAAAAATATTCTGACAAGCAGGCATAGCCTGAAGATTAAACGGTAAAATGGCCGATTAATTGGAAAAATCACCGATTAATCATTTCCATCCGCAAACAGACATCCATTAAGTGTATTCGTAACAATTTGACTGCCGTTAACGATTAAACGACCGTTTAATCGGCCTTAACGCTGTTTTTTACAACACTGATGTAAACAAACTTATACAAGTAAGATCACCTATATTATGTCATGTATCATGATTATTTGTATATTTCCATAAAAATCATGTGTTCTAAGAATTTTATTTTTCTTTTGTTTATTTATGTTATGCATTTTCATATATTTCTTTTAACTATTTTGATATCGCAATATGATATTTAATTTTAATAATTTTAACTACAAAATGTGAATAGTAGCTTAAGCAATAATTATAGTGCGGTACTTTGATTTTAATATTTAGGGTTTAGGGTTTAATATATAGGAAGAACCATCAGGGGTAGTTTGAATAATTGAGTACAATCCAGTATAATAAATTTTCAAAGCAAACAAATATAGATTAACCAATCCAAATAATACATATTGAATATGAAAACAACACAGGAGCCACAATTGATTTTTTTTGTAATTTGAAGCTTGATACTTTTCATTATTATTTATAGAAAATTAAAAACTTTGAATATGAGATTTTGACCTCATACAGCTCCTGATCAACTTTTAAAAAAAAAAAAAACCATTTCAGAACGTCTTCCCTTCTTCCTCTTCGTTCAAAAGATGACGAAGACAAATTCAGTCACTTTTTTATTTCCGATATATAATTTTGTTCAGGGAATCAAACACACGTTTTGACCCGCAGCGCCACTGTCATCTGGTACTGCCACACTAGATCCCAGTTTGCAAAATTTTCAAAACCTATGGCCTACTGGTCGTCAATGCTAGCCCAATAACAGACCACATCTGATGTCCACTTACAGATTTAGGTATTTTGGGCTTCCTTTATTTTGTGGATAAAGATATTTTGGGCAATTGGTCCTCATTTTCTTGAAAAAAATTTAGTCATGGGTGTTTTTGTTTCTCCAAAATGGCCGGTCAATTGGGCTTAAGTTTTTAAATTAGTCCGTTTATATGCTCTCATAAAATTTGACTTAGTAATACACGGACTATTCTGGCCTTAAAGTTGCCAATCATGTTGGTTAATATGTAACCTACCAAGAGTTCAAAAATTATGTTTTTAGACATACCGTTGTCAAAAAAATTAAAAATTCAAAGTATTATTATTTTGAAATGTTGTTTATTAAAATTGGATCTGAAAATTAGACTCCGTAATTAAAATTTAATTATTTTGGAATGTGAAAGCTTGGACTTCTTATCAAAACTGAAGTACAAACCAAATTGGAAAATTTTCTATATCTGTTAATGGGTACCATGAATTTTATATCTTTTTATGCTTTTGTTTTTTTTTCCTTTCATTTTGTTCTGTTTGGAAAATACTGATTCCGTATCAGATCTATTTATTTAATGGTAAACCATTGCATTGATCCAAGGTTGTTAGCGAAGTAATCCATTAATTAATGAAATTAACCTCGATGAATAGCTTCGGATAGACGATTTGAACTTTGAAAACGAAAATAAAAATATAAGACATGATCTTAATATAAAAAATATGAGGCATTTGAACCTTGTTCTTATTTCAGTACATCAACTATGAATTTCTTTTTCCTTTTATATATGAAAGAAAGGATATAGCCTCTCCTTTTTTAAACCCCAACGGTCTAATCACAATGAACTAAAAACAAATTAAGTGATATATATGGACTTATTGTTGACTAAACGAACGAAGAAAAAAACTTGAAATTTCGTTAATATATTTCGACGGCCAAGTATGGTACGTAGCTTATATCATCGAATTAGATTTTGTTCTAAATTATAAACTTTCTATTTTAAACTTTAATACGTTACTACTTGCTAATTGCTAGTATATATTGTACGTTACTACTTGCTAATTTTAAACTTTCTATTTTAAATTGTTATTTTGAATGAAAATTTAATTATTTTCTGTATACCAAACGGGTTGTATTATTTTTGTTCAAAACTGTTTTGTTTGCTAGTATACAGTAAGTAGTTTATTATTATTTAACGACAAGATCAACGAGACTGATGATTTGAATAGAAAGACATTCCATTCAAATGAGACCGAATTTAGTCTATCTATTCAAATGAGCCATCTGGTTGCAATATACATGAACTATTTTTATTATTATCTTACTTTATTTCGAATAAAATTATTGAATTTTATAAAAGATAAGTTCCAATCAAATCCTAACGTCTAAACCAATTTTTATTCAATCTGTACTGAAATTATGTTCTTTAAAATGAAAGTGTCGGTGAGACACAAAAAAAAAAAAGAGAACTAATGCTGGAAGCTATCTCTTTATTTCTCAAATGTTTTAGAGTACTTGAGGCCAAAAAAAGAAAATAATTAGCTTGATAATTGCATAGAAAAGGGGAAAAAAATGAAGTGTAATTCTTATTGGTATTACAGGTAGATCTGTATCCTTAAATAACATACAACAAAATAAAAAATTATAATGATTATTGTGGATATGCATCCTTAAATGACATTTTTAATAAAGAGGTTTAGAAAAGTTGTAAAAAATAAAATGGAGAATTCATAAAATCCACATGTGACGAGTACATGTCTAAATAAATTTACACGTAGAACAACATAAAAAAGATGCATATAATAAAAAAATACACACTATTTAATTAGAGGGCTGATATTCAATTTGAAATTTCATCTTTTAATTATATCGTACCGGATCAGAACATCTACATGCTTAACATAAAAATGAGGGGATGGGAATTTGTTCGAATGTCTTTGGACAAGAGACCTCTCCAAAGCATTTCTCTGCCGTTTGATTTAATTTCATCAATATCTTATTAAGATTTGCTATTTAATACTTACGGAAGTTAAAATGTCTCCATTAGACAAATAAAAAAAGTATTCATTTCTTCATTTTCTCTATTAGACAAACAAGAAAATGATTTTTTCTTCTTCCTACTTGATTCGGATCAAATAGCCTCAAAAAAGAAAAATACACTACGAATAACTCTTCTATTCATCTTCCATCGCCTTGTGCCCTCCTGAGATACTCTCCATGTCACAACTAATCTGAAAATTACTGCTAGCAATTTGGACTTGGTGAAGAATCAGGATGAAGAAGTAAAGAAAATGGTTAACAGGACAATTGAATTGGGCCGAAATGAATTAGTGCACGCATCTTTGTTCACTGGGCTCTGAGGTAAATCTAACCATAGCCGTAAAGTATTCACTCAATGCTTCTGGATCATACGTTCGGCCTTTTGGTTTCAATCTATGTTTTTGGAGCTATTTGATCTGAATCAAGTAGGAAGAAGGAAAAACCATTTTTTTTGTTTGTCTAATAGAGAAAGGACGAAAGGAGTAATTCCTTTATTTGTCTAACGGTAAATATTTTAACTTCCGTAAGGACTAAATAGCAAATCTTGATAAGATTTAATTGAAATTAAATCAAACGGTAAAGATATGCTTTGGAGAGGATTCTTGTCCAAAGCCATTCAGACAAATTCTCATCCCAAGAAGGAGATACCAGTATGCAGATATACTGACAACATATGGGAAGCAATCAACTTCTATTTTATTTTCAAAAAATTTATGTTTATATGTAATTTATCATAAATTACAATAAAATGTTATGGATACTATAAACTTGACCACAATTCGTAGCATAAAAATTTTATATGATTGATCCATTCACATTCACGTTTTACTTTCATAGTTTGAAAATTTGACTCTATCTCTAATTATACGCTAACTATATATTTTGAGGTATACATAATAATATATTTTTTGCAATCAACTATTTAGCCTTTGTACAGTAAAAACTTCAAAGGATATGTGTATGTTCTAGTAGAAGAGCACAACTTTACCATAATAAGGAAAACTATAAATATTTTAATAGATTTGACTGCAACTTTTTTGCCGTTTGTTAAATTCATTTATTTTTTGCCGTTTGGTTATGATATCCAGTTACTTTTTCAATTATTATTTTTATTTTTTCAAAAATAGAAAAATTCAATTTTTTTTATATTTACTTAGAAGTGACTTTTGATCCGGGATCAATAACTCAGATTTAAAGTATTTTTATTTTATTTTTTCAATAACACACAGAAATATTTCAATTTTTCTTACGAAAAGTCCAGTCTGAAAAATATTGATCCGGGTTATTTGTTTCAGTCTTTCTAATAAATCAAATTATATATTATTATATCTAATTTCAAAGAAATAAAAATAATATTTCTAATATTTTAATAAACAAATAAATAAATTATAACTTTTTCTAAAAACAAAAAGTTAAGCACCGTCTAATAATTAGGCGGTTTCTATTAAAAATTAAGAACCACTTAGTTATTAGACAGTTTGGGCGGATTTAATAAAACCTAATTTTGGTGGTCATATTTGACAATTTCTATTTAATGTTGGATATAAATAAAAATGACAGATTCATGTCTTTCGTTTGATTTTTGTTCCAAGTGTGTCCCTAGATCTCTTACGTTTTTTTGTTCTTTTATCTCTAGTTTATTTTATTTTTATAAAATTTGAATCTTATTTTGAGAATTTGATTTCACTTTATTGTTTTCAACCAAAATTTGTGATCTAACAAAACGATAACACCAATCTAATAAAAATAGTACAAATTTAGTTTTAGAAATATACATATTTTGGTCTTCTCCAATATTTTGTAATAAATATCGAAGCGGTAAAACTTTGAACAAAATTTGTTATTGTTATGATTTTATTTTATGAAGTTTCACTGTAAACAAACTTATACAAATAAGACCACCTATATTATGTGATTTTATTTAGTTACTTTGTTTATTATCATAATAATCTTGTGTTCTCATTTTTTTTTCTGTTATATTTCTATTGTGCATTTCCATATATAATTTTTTATTGTTTTGGTTTCACAATATGAAATTTTATTCTAAGAACTGTAACTAACAACTGTTAATTATTGCTTAAGAAATAATCATATTACAGTACTTTGATTTTTTTAATATACAATTTAAAGTGAATAATTAAGTAGTCGGTCGTAAAGTGCTCGCTTAATAGTGTCAATCAGAAAATTTTGGTATCAGAAGAACCATCAAGGATAGTTTGGGTAATTGAATACAATCCAATATAATAAATTTTCAAAGTTAAACAAATATATATTAACCAATCCAAATACTACAATTTCAATCTGCAAACAACACATGCGACATTTAATTGATAGTTTCTTTTGTCATTTGAAGCCTGGTAATTTCCAAGATTATTTGTAGAAAATTTTAAAACTTTAAATCGAGATTTTGACCTCATGCATCTCCTCATTCAATTCTTTCCAAAAAAAAAAATGACCATGACTAATTCAGTCATGTTCTATTTGTCAAATATATTTTGTTTAGTGAATAATAAATCCGTATATACCCGCAGCACACCTGTCCTCTGGTCCTGCCACATTAGACCCCAGTTTAATTTTTTTTTCAAAACCTACGGCCTAAAGGTCGTCGTCAACGCTAGCCCAATTTCAGATTTACAATAAGTTATTTAGGTGTTTTGGGCCTTTTTCACTTTGTGGATATATAGATTTGAGTGAGCCTATGGAACTATGCATATCATGATTTAGTTCGTAATACGGTTCAATATTTTCTTTTGTAAAATCTTAATGGTCGATCCGAACCGTTCAACATGATTTCCATATGAATATGTACTTGCAGACCAAATTTTATATTTTTTGGAATTTTGTTACTATTTTTTAAGGTAGATAGAAAATCACTGTTTTTGGATGGTCCAGAATTTTCAGATTAAGTGATTTTTACCTACCTTAAAAAATAGTAAAAAAATTCCAAAAAATATAAAATTCGGTCTGCAAGTACATATTCATATGGAAATCATGTTCAACGGTTCGGATCGACCATTAAGATTTTAAAAAAGAAAATATTGAACCATATTACGGATCAATCCGTGATATGCATAGTACCATAGACTCACTCTATAGATATTGCGTTATAGGCCCTCATTTTCTTGCAAAATTTTAGTCATGGAAGCTTTTATTTCTCCAACAAGGCAGATAAAGCGGGCATAAATTCTTTATGTGCTCTCATGAATTTTCAAATCTATCTTAAGCCCGCCTCCAAAATTGTTTACTTGAAGAGAACATGAAATAATATAATTTAGTCTCTATGGGTAGAGAAAATTAGAAGTCTTGTAGTATAATTTTCATATATCTTTCATTGTCTCTATTTAAGAAAACGGTACTCTTCAAAACACCTCCAAATAAGAATAATTTCCTTTTTTTTTTCTTTTAAAATTCAGTGAAAGGCCCACAAAACGAAAATTCTCCACATCCTCTTCAATATATTTTTCGATTTTTGGTGAAAAAAAAGTGACGTAGTCACCAATTTCTTTTAAACAAAACCAAGCTTCGTACAAATGAAAATATAAAAAAAGGCCTAAGAAAATGGTACTAAATATCTATCTACAGATATTATTCATATTTTTTTTTTCAGGACAGGTGTTTACTACTGCAGCTTGACAGAACACTGTCACGTTGGTCGTTGGACCCCACCCTCCCCCCTCTTTTCTTTCATATATATATATTTTTTGCAGTACACGTGTCGTCTGATTGTGGACCTCTTCCAATGATAAATTGGTAATCTTGGAATTCTGCTTCTCTTGAAAGCAAAGTAATGATGTGTAAATTAGTTAATTACTGGTCCAGATGCCATTTTTAATCCAAATGTTGGGAGTATTATGTGACCTTTACTTCACCAATAATATGTGTCCGGTACATAAATGATTAACTTCTACCAGGTTGCCCCCAACTGACCACTGTTTTATGATGTTGTTTCTTTCCACCGTGGATTTGTTATGAACTTATGTTGTTTTGATTTTTATGAGAATATAGTTAAGATGGTAAGATGTAATAGTCATGTATCGAACATACAAGTTTGAAATTTTGAAAAAAGAATATATATATAGTAGAGTTTGGCTAGTATAATATCGGTGTCATATGACACCAACTTCAAAATTGATTGGATATAGTTTAAACGACTAATCCGAACTGTTCAAACCGATTTACTTTATGAGTGATGCATTTACATGCAATTTTTTTTATATTTTTGAATTATTTAAGTATCAAATCAAGCAGTCAAAAATGTTGAAAAATGAATGCATTAAAATTAACTTAAAAACTCACAAATTTGACCGCATGACTTGATACTAAATAAATTCGAAAAATTATAAAATTTACATGTAGCGCACAACCAATGAAGTAGATCGGTTTGAACGGTTTGGATTCACTGTTGGAAATCAATTCAGTAGATTTTGGAGTTTGTGTTATATAGGCTAAAATGACACTGATGTTATACTAGCCGGACTCTATATAGTAGAACTAAGGTGCTCCTAAGAGTACCAAGTTCTTTGTACTCTTAACTCTAAAACTTATCGAATTAACTTCGAATGACGAATCCAAACCGTTGAAATCCTTCTACCTTACGAGTGATGCGTCTACATGTGAAAATTTTAAAGTTTCGAATTAATTTAGTCTAAAGTCAAGTAGTCAAAAGTCTTCCAAAAAAATGAATGCATTAAAATTAATTTAGAAACCTTCTAATTTTGACCACTTGACTTTATACTAAATTAATTCGAAACTTTAAAATTTTCATATGTAGATGCATCACTCGTAAGGTAGAAGGATTATGACAGTTTGGATTCGTCGTTCGAAGTTAATCTGATAGATTTTAGAGTTAAAAGTACAAAGGGATTTGGTACTCCTAGGAGCACCATAGTTCTACTCATATATATATATATATATATATTGGCTAATATCAAATTAGTTGTTTCTAAGATCCCGTGCAACCAAGTCGTTTTTCAATTTTCAAAGTTCAAAACATCGATCCAAACAATTAGATGTGTTCTCCATATTAAAATATGCTTGGCGACCAAATTTTACATTTTTTGGAATTTTTTTACTATTTATTAAGCCACTTTGAAAATCGTTGATCCAACGGTGGCTTCTAGTTTTACTGTTTGGTTAAGCCACCGTTGGATTAGCGATTTTTAAAGTGGCTTAATAAATAGTAAAAAAATTCCAAAAAATGTAAAATTTGGTCTCCAAGCACATTTTAATATAGAGAACACATCTAACGGTTTGGATCGATGTTTTGGACTTTGAAAATTGAAAAACGATTTGGTTGCACGGGACCTCAGGAACAACTGATTTGATATTAGCCAACCTCTCTCTATATATATATATAGTTGGGCTATGGTGCATACAGGCCCTCTCGTACATTGGACTATAAATCGTTGGTTTTAATTTCCAAACAACCGATCCAAACCGTTCAATTTGATATCCATATTAAAATATACTTAGAGACAAAATTTTACATTTTTTGGGAGTTGTTTGTTATTTTTTAGAATTTTTTAAAATCGGTCTTTTTCTATGGTCTAGAAATTTATGAAAAATAGCGATTTTCAATAATTCTCAACAAATAGTAAAAAATTTCTAAAAAATATAAAATTTGGTTTCCAAGCACATTTTAATATGAAGAACATGTTGAGCCCTTTAAATCGACTATTTGAACTTCGAATCCAACGATTTACAGTCCAATGTACAAGAGAGCTTATACATTGCAATGCACAAGAGAACTTATACATTGCAATGCACCGTAGCTCATCTACACACACAGATACACACACACACACACATATGTATTTATGTATGTATGTATAAATATATACAAATTGTTATTGTTATGATTTTATGAAGTTTCAATGTAAACAAACTTATACAGGTAAGATCATAATATTGTGTGATGTATCATACTTATATTGTTTATTATCATATCATGTGTTCTAAGTATTTTTCTCTTATTTTATTTATTTCTATTGTGCATTTTAATTTTTTTAATTTTTTTTTGAAATATTATATTAAATCCTAAGACTTTTAACTAACTGGAGATAAATTGTTAAAGCTTCCATAAAAGTTAGACTAAGCAATGAAGTACCTCAATCGCCCACAACAAGAAGACCAAACTGTTAATCTTCTCAGGCTTCCTTGCATCGACGCCTTCAAACACGATGAAGCAATAATTATATTGCACCACTTTGATTTTTAATATAATCTAAAGTGAATAATTAAGATAGTCAGTCATAAAGTGTTTGACAAAGTGAATAACTGTATTGCACTGCTTTGGTATTGCAATATACTCATTAATTGTTTAGTTTGCCTTATTAAATTAATATGTAATTCTGATTAGGACCAATATTAAATTTAACGATGCACATCGCCAACTAGGGGGATTAGTCTTTATATATACAAATAATATAACCATTGCACCTTCTAGAATGTCTCAATTAGATTTCGTTCTATTATTTTTATTGTACGAGTCTAATATTTTGACAATTTAAGTGAACAATAAAATGCTCTAGTTTGTCACCAATTTGTCCCATTTGCTAAATGCACGTTTAGGAGAGCAACAAGGGAGATCTTTAGCAATTCTAAGTTGATGTGCAGAGCATGAATGCAAGTGTTGGTATCAACTAGCTCTATATATCATAAATGAAATATAATTGTATAGATTGAGGATCACTAATGATTGATACTAAACCTAGGCTATGATTTGCTGTATAATCTCAGCTAACGGATCTTTCTATCAAATCATTGAACACGCTTATTGCATTTCCAAGTGTCACAATCTGAACCAACTTTTCATGCATATAATAATTAAAGAAATACACATTGAATAGCATCAACTTGGTGGCTTGTTATTTAAATTAGCATTTAGCAAGCGATGTGATTTCATGTATGTTATCTACTTATCTCCTTCATTTTCTTAGAAGATCAATTAATAAATCAAACATATTGGCCTACGTAATTTTTTGGGGAATAACTTTTTATAGAATACATGAAAACTATCCATAAGGTTAGTCATAGGTTTTATAAATAAAAGGATTGTAACAACCGACACATTGCAAATAAATAAATAAATAAATTCATAATTAGATATGTTTTTTCTTTTCTTTTTACTGTACAAATAATTGTGTAATAAATTATGTAAGTTGAAAGTTAATTGGTCATCTATCAAACAATCTAAAAGAAATGATTCAATTTATTCATACTTATATACTCAGAAAAAAATTATTCACATTTTGTTGATAATCAAATAATTGTTATAGTATATTAAATTTGATATATAATCTATTCTAATATTCTACTAATAAAATAAAACATTCAAAATTTGAATTCCGACCAAATTTCGACAATTATCCCCATTTTCAGTAAATTAATTTAGCTTCCCATTTACCTACCCATCCCATATAAAAATTATACAAGTGACTGGAGATTCTACCGTGAATATATAATACCTACTATATCAAAACAACCAATTTGTCTAGTAGTTTATGTTATTTCGAACTCCAAGAAAATCATGTGACCAAGGAAAAGTCAAAGATTTTTTTGCACTTTATATTTGGAAGGCAGGCTGCCCACTATGGCACTATCTGTATCACCTATTTATAAGAGATGGGGATTGAAATGCATTTGAGACATTTATGAGAGCGATAATAAAATCGTACTGTCTCTGTTGAGAATTAAACTTGGTCTAATGATAAAAAAAAAAAAAATTCTTGTGGGAATTGTAATTTTAAAATTCGAATAAAAGATTTTTTATGAATATTATAATTTGAAAGACTGGACCTTATTTTTTATTAAAAAAATCGGATGCGTCACACTGAATTCAAAAATAATATGAATTTATTGATTATGTTGGTAGCCAGAATTCCTTAAAAAAAAGCTATTTTTAGCAAAATTCTCAAAAAGAAAGCTATCATATATATTTTTCAATCATGCATGAAAAGATTGATGTTGGTTGCAATAGTTTTTCAGTTTCTTTTTTCAAAGATATGTATCGTCAATTTATAAATCAATCTCTTGCATTTTGGGTTTTTGAGCTATATATTATCTTTCACTGTTTCTCTTTTGATAATAACGCACAACACATTTGATTTTAAAAATTTATCTTTTTATAAAAGTTGTGAATTTGAAAATATGTGTAACTATATGATAATATGAAAGTGATTTGAAGATTTGATCCTTCATCATATATATAAAAAAATGATCTTGACATTTTTTTTGGTTTTGCAAGGCTATTTCCGGTATTTGCAGAATTTTCAAGGTTATGCTAGATGTATGCTAAACACCTTTAGTTTGCATGACAACTAACACAACAGATCTCAGATAAATCACCTGATATTATGACAAGAAGCCTAGCTAATCATATGAATTAACAATCTAACAACATACCTAACAATAGATATAGCACTTTAAATCCTTTGTAACAGGCAAATTTTGTAACAGTATGGCGAATCACTGACATCGGTTGTTCTATCTCAAATAGGTTATATAAATTAAAAGGAAATGCTTAAAGGGTCATGTAATTGACTCGCTACACAGTATGG
The DNA here is from genome assembly GCA_964058825.1 of Carex arenaria. Lineage (NCBI taxonomy): Eukaryota > Viridiplantae > Streptophyta > Magnoliopsida > Poales > Cyperaceae > Carex > Carex arenaria. The sequence continues at coordinate 307,547 of CAXKVW010000333.1, read as the reverse complement.
ATCTGTGTGTCTAGGCATAGAGGATCAGAATTTGGGACTCCATAATGCTTCCAAAACAACCTATTGGTTTTTGGAATTTTGATAGGTTTGTAGTAGGGTTCAAAATCTGACATACACACAAGCTTGACTTGATTCTCTCTGTTAAGTTGCTGAATTTGAGCTGGCATTGTGGCATTCTTTCAATTTTTCTGTTTGTCAATTTATTTTTGACAAATTTGTTAAAATAACCCCCCAATTTATTAAGAATTAAGTAATGTGCGTTGTAAAACTCCATTAAATAAAAAAGAAAGGAACTGTCCCTTTTAAGTTCGGATCGACTCCGCTGCTCTTCAAATAGGAGAGCAGGATCGTGCTATTTCAATCTCAGTCGTTCATCTGTGTTGAGATTCGTGCATGAAAAAAATTCAGCAGCTGAGATTGGAATAGCAAGGTCCTGCTCAGAGTCGGTTCCTTTAAGTTCTAACCCCAACTGTAATATACCTGGAATAATTTGATATGTTGCTCAAATTATTTGTAAGAAAGTTTAGAAAAGACTTGAGAATATTATATTAATACAAGGTCACGCTTACAAAAATGTTGGTTTCATTTTTGCACAACGGTCCCTACACCTTCCTTCCCATGTGATCTCTGAATTTGATATATCAAATTTTGTTATGAAATAATAAATATAGACATTTCACCTTCTCCACCTCATCCACTTTCTATTAGATTTAATTATGTATTAACTCTCTTGTAATTGTATGGCTTTTTATTTTCTTTCTTTAGCCTATAAATAGAGGTTTGTAAGAGATTGAGGATGACACTAAGATGGTGATATAATAAAAAAATAAGATTTAGCCTCTCCCCAATTTTGTTTTTGTCTTGTTTTATAACACGTTATCAGCACGAGTTTGCTCTAGTCAAGTTGCGGCAAGATTTCGTTTTTAGTAGAAGCACGAGTTCGCTATAGTCAAATTGCAACATGATTTTATCTAGAATAAGGTACTCTTTAGATTATATTTCATTAACCTTGTTGTTAGTAATAATTTTTATTTATTGGATGAAATTTTATTATTTTATATTGAATGAGAGTAATATTTTTATTCCCTGAAGAGAATAATAAAACAAGTACATGATAATGGCTAGAAGCTTTTGTACATACTATAGCTAGAAGCTTTTTCTAAGAGAACCTGAAGTTCTTAATCATAATATTTTATACAAGAGAACCTGAAGTTCTTAGCCAAAACCTGAAGTTGCACGAATTACTCAAAAAAAAAAAAAGTTGCAAAGTTATTATGTAAGTAATTTAGTTGATTGATTGTTATATCTTTCATTAATTTAAATTTAGAACCATTAATAGGAGATGTTTTTACAGCAAGATTTGCTGATTGTCATTTTAATGAATCAATATTTCCAAACTTAGAAGAAGAAAAACATAAGCTGGATAAACAAGTAACTTGGAATTCATCATTTTCTTATCTTGACCCCCGAAGTGGTCAATGTGAACTTGAAGTTCAAAAGATTATAAATTTACAAAGAATTGCAAATGAATTACCTGATGCATTTACAGATACAAATAGAGTTACTAAATCACATATTCCAGCTATAAACGCACCTGCTCGAATTGACATTACAAAAATATCTAATGAATCTAATGTGCGTAGAAAACGTGGAAGACCACTCGGTTCCAAAGATGTAAATCCACGTAAAAGAAAAGAGCAGAATAAAGCAGTTGGTGTAACTCCAGAAGAGGTTACCGATAAAATCCTAGATGAGATTGATAAAATCCCAGAAGAGATTAATAAAATCCCAGAAGAGATTGATAAAACCCCAGAAGAGGTTGATGAAGTTCCAGAAGAAACTCAGGTACCTAGTGATTACGAGATCTCAATAAACTATGTACAAAATGGTACAATATGGAACCGAAATGAAACATGTGTTGATGATATTTTTGCATATGCTATAGCAATTGATGTGCTAAATGAGAAAGATTATGTGCCAAAAACTCCTGAAGAGTGTATGCACAGAAATGATTGGCCAAAATGGAAAGATGCCGTGAAGGCTGAATTAGATTCGCTTAAAAAGCGCAATGTTTTTGGACCTGTAGTCTTAACCCCCAAAGATGTTAACCCTGTAGGTTACAAGTGGGTATTTGCAATAAAAAAAATGAGAAAAATGAAATTGTGAGATATAAAGCAAGACTTGTGGCTCAAGGTTTTACACAAATACCAGGAGTTGATTATGAAGAAACATATTCACCTGTAGTGGATGCAATAACTCTTAGATTTTTAATCAGTCTCACAATCACTGAAAACCTTCAAATGCGCCTCATGGATGTAGTCACAGCTTATTTGTATGGATCACTTGATAATGATATCTATATGAAAGTCCCTGAAGGATTAAAAATGCATGAAGCATTGAAATCAAAACCTCGAGAAATGTATTCTATAAAGTTAAAAAGATCTTTATATGGACTAAAACAGTCGGGTCGAATGTGGTATAATCGACTCAGTGAATATCTTGTAAAAGAAGGATACAAATCTGATGTAATTAGTCCATGTGTTTTTATTAAAAGATCAATTTCAAATTTTACAATTATTGCAGTATATGTTGATGATTTAAATATTATTGGGTCTCCTGAAGAGATCGAAAAGGCTGCAAAATTATTAAAGAAAGAATTTGAAATGAAAGATCTTGGTGTAACGAAATTATGTCTCGGCCTGCAGATCGAGCATTTGTGTAATGGTATTTTTGTCCATAAATCAAACTATATCCAGAAGATATTAAAACGTTTTAATATGGACAAAGCTCATCCTCTAAGTACATCAATGGTTGTCCGATCACTTGATATAAAAAAGGATCCTTATCGTCCCCGAGAAAAGAATGAAAAAATTCTTGGTCCAGAAGTACCATACTTAAGTGCAATTGGGGCTTTGATGTATCTTGCTAATAATACGAGACCTGATATTGCTTTTTCTATAAACCTACTAGCAAGATATAGTTCTGATCCAACACGCCGACATTGGAACGGAATTAAACATGTATTTCGTTACCTTTGCGGGACGCGTGATATGGGACTATTTTATCAAAAAGATACAAAGTCCAAATTAGTTGGGTATGCAGATGCAGGCTATTTATCAGATCCGCATAAAGCTCGATCACAATCCGGGTATGTGTTTACATATGGCGGTACTGCAATTTCATGGCGATCGACAAAACAGACACTGACGGCAACATCATCAAATCATGCCGAATTAATAGCTCTATACGATGCTGGTCGAGAATGTGTCTGGTTAAGATCAATGATCCAACACATCCAGGAGGAATGCGGGCTTGAGTCAATCAAAGGGAGTCCGACAGTACTATATGAAGATAATGCAGCTTGCATTGCTCAGATCAAAGAAGGATATATTAAAGGTGACAGAACCAAGCACATCTCGCCAAAATTCTTCTCAACTCATGATCTATAAAAGGATGGCCTGATAGATGTTTGTCAAATCAGATCAAGCGACAATTTGGCAGACCTATTTACAAAGTCATTGCCAAGAAAAGTTTTTGAGCAACTTTCACAGAAGATCGGCATCCGTCGCTTAAAAGATGTACATTAAAATGAGGGGGAGTATTATACACGCTGCACTCTTTTTTCCTTCACTAAGTTTTGTCCCACTGGGTTTTCTTAGTAAGGTTTTTAATGAGGCAGCATAACTGATTCGGAAGTATCAGTTAATTCAAATTAGTCCTGAAGTACCAAATTAATATTTGTCCTGCAGTACAATATTAATAGTGTATAATATAAGGTAAAATGTCTAAGGGGGAGTGTTATGAAATAATAAATATAGACATTTCACCTTCTCCACCTCATCCACTTTCTATTAGATTTAATTATGTATTAACTCTCTTGTAATTGTATGGCTTTTTATTTTCTTTCTTTAGCCTATAAATAGAGGTTTGTAAGAGATTGAGGATGACACTAAGATGGTGATATAATAAAAAAATAAGATTTAGCCTCTCCCCAATTTTGTTTTTGTCTTGTTTTATAACAAATTTAGAGTTGTAGACCCAATATCCTGAATAAATGGGAGCCTTGGGGACGTTTGCATATATACCCATCTTTATAGATATTTTATATGAATACCCTTACAATAATTTATTTACAAATGGCTCTACCTGAATTGACTATTGAGCTGGCATTCTCCATTTTTTGACACTTTACACTCTTTTTTCCCTCTCAATTTTTAATTAAACCCTTGTCACAGCCCCACGTGACTTGGACATAAAGCAATGGAAAGACACCGAATCCATTTTTTTTATTACATATTACCCTTATTAAATAAAAAAGACATGGGACCCATTTGTCAGTGAAAAAAGATACACAGAATTTTCTGCTACTAGCAACAAAAAAAGTTAAGACTGGGGCTATTGACAGTTTCACGATGACACATTAAAAGTTTACTTTGCATGTATACACACGTCTGAAAATGATATAAATCTCTTTAGAAACATTGTGCTCAATTTTTTTTTTGTACTGGAAAAGTGTGTGAAGTAGATTAGTTATGGAAAGATAGCAAAAAAATTCATGTCCCTTGACAAATCTCAAGAGTAATAATAATTGCAAAAATATATTGAGATAGCTACAAAAGAGTTCATAATTTTCATATTAATTTTTGAAATGGTCCAATTAGGCAGGCAAAAAAAATAGAAGTACGAAAAGTACTGTCTAATAAAAAAAATTATATCCATGCATATGTCATTTTTATGCTTCCAAGCAATAACTAAATGAAATAAAAAAGCCTCTTCAAAGCAAAAATAAATAAATAATGATGATCATCAAGACGCAATTCAGAGTTTCGGACAAGGATTTGAACTCATGTTTCTAGCATGTACCAATATATTTTCTTTTACTAATCAAATATATGCTTTCTGAGTACATACAATAGGCAGACATACACATAAACACAGAAGTTAAATAAAATCACTAATGATTGAAAAACAAATTAAACTACAACCACCAAAACAAACAAAAAAATGAATATTAACTCGGCATTATTTCCAACCTAAAATTATGAATACAACATCCCCAAAAAATTTGGCTAAGTAAAAATTCAACCCCATTCCCCTTGACCTAGAAATTTTTGCATGCATTGATCTTGCGGCATACAGCCAGATCTCCCCCACCCGAACCGACCTCAACCCGAAAGACAAAACCCTAATTTCACAAGGAGGAAGAACCATACCAATCAACCAATCAATATCTACGGGCATCTCCTATTACTTTGGATGCTTTGCAAAACCTTGTTAACTCAATCCAGCTGTGGTATACTCATTTTCAAGCACCGGTTGTGTGCGTGTGCCTAAAGCCACTGGTGCCTGGGCCCCACCGACTCGAGCGAAATGCAATGCCTCCCCTGCTTCGGACTGTCTCTCCATCTCCTTCACCTTCTTTTCCCTCCTATACCTCACAATGCAACATATCAGCATTGACAACAGGACCAACACTACAAGTCCCCCAACAGCTCCCCCGATTATCTTCCATGCCTTGCTAGAGATCTTCTTATGATGGGTGGGCCCTGAAGGGGCCGGCGAAGGAGATATCCCGCTTGTATTAACCGCAATTGCAAAATGGCCCCTCCTATAAGTCTCACATTTATTACTTGATACCAAATTCCTGAATTGGGCCACCCCGTCTAGGTCGAACCACACACATTTTGGGTCAGTACCAGCTGCTGAAGTGGTTAAATTTCCAAAATCAATTGAAATTGGTGATTCTGATGCCACGAAATCCAACTCGGATAAATTGGTACCAGACAAATTAGCCGCATCATATGCTAACAAACCAATTATCGGTGTCAGGTACGTGAAACCGGTGAGCGGGTAGTAGTCAGAGGTCCAGTTACCAAGGTTTTGGTACACAAGAACGAGTCTTTCCACATATGGTTGTACAATCACACCTACTGGAATGTCAAACTGCATGTAAGTCGGGAAACCGCGTTTACGCAAACTGCCGCTTCTTAACCTTAAAGCTGAGATACTGATACCAGTGAGATTGGACGGTACTTGGCCAGTATAAATGATGCCGGTGTGGGGGTGTCGGAAAGCCCGGTACGCATAGTCTTGTAGTAGTGAATCAAGTTCTCTTGCTGGGGACTGAGAGGTACATTGGTGCAGGAAAAGGACACTAATTAGAGAGACCCAAATCACCAAATTGTGCGTACACTCCATCAATGCGCGAAAAGTTGAGGAGAAATTGAAACCCAGATCCCTTAAATTCACTGTGAAAGGGATCTAGGAGGAGAATATGGTGAATCCAGCAAGTTAAACTTACAATCTGGTCCTTCTCATCTCTTGTAATAACGAAAAACCCCACCAATGTAGTACCACAAATAAAATATTTGTAGCTTCAAGTGATAAAACCCAAAAGAACACTCTTTGTAGTTTCCCTGAAGTTACCTCTTAGAAGCTTCCAGTAAAAACAAACGCTATAGAAAGCTCAAATCTTCTCAGAGCTTTTCCAATTCAAGCATGGCGAGGTAGTGCGAAGAACCCAGAGCTGGAGCCGCATTTTTAGTAGAAAATATAGGATGCTTTACAAAGAGAGAATGAGAGAAAATCAGAAAAGCTTGAAAATCGTATGATCCGGCGCGTTTAGTGGATAAGATTTATCCTTGATTGCGAGAGGAGATTGCAGTTTGTGTGGGAGAGAGCAAGAGCAACTAAAATGGAGATTTTTACGGAATCGGAAATAAATTAAAATTTGGGGGGGTATGTGGGAGAGAGTGTGGAGGGAGAGAGAGAGAGAGAGAGAGAAGAGAGGAAGTGCCAAATAAAACCCCCTAATAAAGGAAATTTGTGTAGACGTGGTCTACGCTTATTTTTAAAACCCTCTAATATTTGACATAGCATAAGAAATTTTCATAATGGATTTTTAAAAGTAGCTTAAATCTAAATAGAACAAGCAACTCAACTAATTTAGCATAAATACTTGATCCTTTATTAAGAATAAGAAAACATTTTGGAAACCAAAATGTATAGATTTACAAAATAAGTAAATTGATATATAAATAATAGCAAAAACCGAGAGACTCTGTTTAGGAAATTTAATATTTGACTATTATGTACTAATTATAGAATAGCAAGATGTTGCAAGTTTGTAACCAAATCAGTACGAGAAAACCAAATCAGAATACTTTTTAGCAATACCGGTGCATTGATGACACCAGAGACCGGGTGTACGCGAACCGCGCTTTGCCAAAACCTCGCTGTCATTAAAAAATCACTTCAAAAATCCCGAAACTACCCTTAAGGATGTCCGAAGCAGCAGTACGGATGCGTCAGATTAACGCCTTAACGCCGTTAAAGTGCTACTTTTCTTTTTTGGCCCCTGCACTTTTCCAACGTCCGGATGGTCTTCCAAGACCTTCTTTTTAGATTAGAAAGCAGCAAAATATCGGTCATACCCCTTATAAATTGATCATATCATATAATCATATATCTCTATTCTTATATTAAGCACGTAGATGTTCTGCTCCATCAATGGTTGTGATTAAAAAGATTAATTTTTAGATTGAATATCAACCCTCCAATCAAATTATATGTCTTCTTTTGATTGAATGCATCGTTTTTACGTGTAGAAGTCTAAATTTAGTTAGAGATGTACTCGCCACACGTATTGCCACACGTAATGCCAAGAAATTGAAGAAATATAATTAGCATTAAATTTTTGTTACCATATCTCTCCGGCTTTGATTGGCACATAAAGAAATTAATTTCCGATTTTGGTAGAGAGTAGATCTCATTTCTGAATTGCTTGCCACTTATTCATTTTTGGAAGAGAACAAAAGAGACATATTATTGATTAATTTTCTAGCATATTTTCACATTTAATTTAATTGATAACGCATAGATTGAAGAGGATATTTTTTATTTTTATTGCAAAGAATAATGTTGAATTAAAGCAGTCATTTGTTTTTATTTTATTGTTACTTATTACTTTATCTCTCTGTTCAATCTTAATGTTAAATCTTATAATATGTTCCCGTTGCAACGCATGGGCAAGATACTAGTACTTCATATATGTACGAAGTACAGAAAATGAGAACAAACGTCTATACATGATATGTTGCAAAATCTAATTAAAATATGGTGAATGTACATACAATTTTTATTATACAACATTTAAGATGTTTTTAATTTTCAAGAGAGGTAGAATAGGGACATGTGCAATGGAATGTACACAATTTTCGCGAATATATATGGTTTGAATGCAAATTGTACATCCGGGTCATAAAAGCTGTATGAATATGCAATATGAAATCCAAATATTATTGCATAATAAGGAGATGAAGATTTCCAGCAAAGAAACGATGATTAGAATCTTGCAAATATCTAAAAAAAGGGGAATTTTTTTTAAATCTAATCTTATTTAACTTTATCTTTAGAATGAGATTTAAATTTCATTGTGGAAAAGCGCATCTTAAATAATATATCATATTTAGAGAGCAAAGAAAGAAGATCCGGAAAAATATTTTATTAGTGACAATGTGCCTGTGCTTTGCAACAGGGACATATTATAAAATTTAATAGAATATGAAAATATCTTTTTGTTTGACATTCACACAAAATTCATAAAATATATATTTAAATGAAAATAAAAGACACAAATGAAAAAAAAACAGAAATTCAAATAATAAATAACAATAAAAAGATCAACAACAAATGAAAAAAACAGATCAAATATAACATGAAAAAAACTCTTGAAGTATCACTGCTAATGTGATCCTCTTCGATGTAGTCCGACATTTATAAAAATAAACAAACAAAATATGAAAAGTAGATTAATTAAAATAAAGTAAAAAATGAACAACATTTATGAAAATGCACACATTAAAACAGCGATCATAGAATATTTTCTTACTTTTAACCTGCTAAAAAATGGCAGCCTCTGCTTTAAAAAAAAAACTACCAAAGAATTATGTTGTTGGAATATTACTCAAAAATCATATCATAACCAAAGAAGGCAATAATTCTAGAAAAAAGTTGATAATTTTCATTTAAAATAATAAACGAATTCGATTAATATGCTGAAAAAATAATAAATAAAGCTGCATTTTTTCTAGGCCAAAAGGGCGATATATCCTAATAACCTCTTAGCTATTAATAAAAAAATACAGTAGTCTTATTAAAAATTATCTCTCCTCTTGACACAATAAATATAGCATATCAGAAAAAATATTTTTCTCTACATATTCGGAAAGATTGGGCTTTCATTGTTGAAATTATAGAGAAAGATGAGAAATGAAACAGAGGAAACGAACAAATAAGGAAATAAATTGCTAGAGATTGTTTATTAATTGTGACAAATTACGTGGCAATATGTGTGGCAAGTATGTTTTTAACTAAATTTAGACTTCTACATATAAAACAAAAGTATTTAATCAAAATAAGACAGATTATGTGATTGGAGAGTTGATATTTAATTTAAAAATTTATATTTTAATCTCAGCTGTTGATAGATCATGACAACTACGTGCATAATATAAGAATGAAGATAAATAAAAAATTCCTAGGGAGCAGGCAAATTGGAAAAGAACATTGTTTAATTATTGAATTTGAATTTACATGATAGTTACGATAATAAAAAAAAATATATAAACCACATTATTTTTGCTATTTTCTCTTGACCGGTTAAATAATTTGAAATTATTTTAACTTCCCAATATTATTTTTATAAAAAATAATTTTACTGAACTTCCTAATATTTCTTTTATAACAAATAATTTTGCTCACTCTCCCATATTTAATTTTCCTAAAAATATCCTTAAGACTTTTATTCATATTTGGAGAATACCAGTACACATGAAATCAGTCGTTCTGTAGAAGCCCAAGTAAAAAACTTTTCATTAAAGAGGGTTCTTTCTGTAAATATCGAATGAAGAGGGTTCCTTTGAAAAGATCCCAGGGGAAGGGTATATTGAGATGTAATCTAGATCGTAGGACTTCTAATCGGACGGTGTAGATATCTTAAACTAATATTTCAAGATTTCATTCCTCTTTTAAGTTGTGGGCCCCACAGGGTCCAGCTCACAGAATGTTAGCTGGGCGCATCCCAAAAAGGGGGGGGGGGGGGATTTTAATTGTGATATTATTGCTTTTTTATTTAATTTTTTTTTCATATTTTGATAATTGTTCGTACAGAAGTCCTAGAATTACTTTTATTTGTGCAGATACCTTCCTATAAAAGTACATATTACCAAGCATGCCCCTACTGGCACTTGTACTTCATTTGTCTTTTCTTTCTAGCAGAATCTAAATAATATGTTCCGTATATATTTAATTAACAAGAGAAGATAACGAATAATTTCCGTTTTTTATTTTCAGAAAAGAAATAAATATTTTTAATTAATAGAAAAGGTATTTATTTCTTCTCACCGTACCAAACATGTGATTTATGTTATTGAAAATTAAAAAAATCCATCGACATTCCGTTTCTTTTCAAAAAATATTATTTATTTTGTAAGAATAAAAAAAATGAAATTATTGCTATTACACTCGTCCAGATTATTTATGCCTATCAATAGTAGATAATTTATTTAAAAGATTCTTTTTGAATAATTAAAGGAAGTTAAATATTTTATGCATATCAATTGAATGGTTCATAATTTTGGAAATTTAATTTATTTCATTCATTTTTTTTTTCAGTTTCCTTCCTTGGGGACCAACCAAATAGACTACTCTGCCAGTGGGACCCGCATTGGAGATGAAGTGTGCGGTACAACTGTATGAATTTTTTTTTTGGGACGGTGGTATTTTTTTCTTGGACAAATCAAGGAGTGAAACAAAAGTTTCATAATAAATGATGTCATCCTCTGTGTGCGCTCCTGTTTTTAATTCAAACCATTTTTCTTGATTTTTTTTTGCTTTTGAAAACTTATAACAATAAAAAACGGAAAAAGGATAGGCACTTAAGCTGGCACCTAAGAGTCAAAATCGCCTTTTAGAGACGCACAACAATATTTTGTGGCTATTTACAGACGTGTGTCATGAACATGCTAACAATTTTCTAGGTATTAAATTTATTAATAATAGTGACAGTTTGATAAAAAAAATCAAGTTAATTTTAATTATAAAAATCACACGCATGTTGTTTGCATTGCAGTTGTGTATCAAAATTTGTATGATTCAAGTATTGACGAGTAAGGCTATGTTACTATGTATAGAGCATGTTGACTCACAGTATGGAGTATGGATTTAAATTTTGGTTTGAAAGTTCTATCAATCGATCTGAGCTGTTAATATGGTTTCTGTATGAATACGTACTTGTAAACTAAACTTATACCTTTTTTTAAATTGTTTACTATTTTTTAGATAAGTAGAAAATTATTATTTTTAAATGGTTCGGAATTTTTAGACCACGTGATTTTCTACCCATCCAAAAAAAAAATCTAAAAAAAGATAAAATTTAGTTTACAAGTATATATTTATATGGAGGACATGTTGAACGATTCAGATTGATAGTTAAAATTTTGAAAACAAATATATTGATCTGTATTATGGACCAATGTATAGTAGCATAGCCTCACTCATCAGTTGATATTTCATAAAGTAGCGTCAAATAGTAATTTTGTACCGAATTTGTACAACTTAAGTATCGGTTGATATTTCATAAAGAACCGTCAAATAAAGAAAAATGCAAATTTAAAATTATTTGATAAATGACAAATATTACATCTCATCATTTTTTATCTGCATAATATACATACAAACAGATCACACTCAAAATATATGACGGGTTTCAAGAAACATAGTGAAGGTATCGACTTAGTTCATTGACAATGATAATCCAAAAATTACTATAATTGCTTTCATATTTTTATTGTTTTTATCTATGTGGCAGTGAGACAGCACATGATTCGCATGCTGGTTTTAGCCACAGAAAATCAGAAAGGATTGCACCCTGATGGTCCTCGGGTGCGTATCCTCTGAGATATCATAATTTTTGCATGACCGACATGTCCGGTGCCTATTCGGGGAACCGAAGGGGGCTGGTATTATTTAAGCTTTGAGATTCGTGCAGAATGTATTTGAACGATTGAGATATTCCAAAAAGTCACGCAAAGTTTGAGATATCTCAGAGGATGCGAATTCATGGTCCTCACGGGTCTTTAATCCTATGAACTAACTTGAACGTTGGATCCCAATGCAACGATGGTTAGGTTACCGTTTACCACCAATTACCAAACGAGGAAATTTGAACCGGTTTCCAAATGAATTTCTTTCAAAATAAAAAAAAGAAGTAAGAATCAAATGTAGACAGTGCAACATAATATGTTATAAAAGGTTCAAATGTTCATTTCTGATAACTCAGCTATGATTTTTGTATTTAGAATTTTAATAACACAAAATTTTAAACTTAAATATAAAAAACAAAACAAATTAAAATAAATTTAGATTATCGGTATACCTTTAATTATCTAAGTACGAACATAATTTATTATATTTGAACTTTGTTCAAATTAGCATCAATAGCTTTGAAGTATCTAGTGATATGAATAATTTGTGAAAGTTGATTTTTGAAGTTCTTGATTTTGACACAAAAACAATGAGAAATGTGGTAACTATTCGATGTGCATAATAATAATAATAATACTAATAATAATAATAATATGGTATTTTGTTACTTTTAAGCAAAGACTGTGGTGTAGACATGAACATAGATATTTAAATCCTCCTATGAAATAAGTAAAAAATAGTATGGTATTTGGTTGAGACCTAACTAGGTGGATTTTTTTTTATAAACGTAAATAAATAAAAAAGAAAATCAGAAAACAGTTTGATTACTTTTTAAATTACAAAAACTATCAAAATTGAGAAAAACTTTCGGTTACCATGAAGTAACTGAGAAAAAAAAATTAGTTACCTATCTGGCACTCCCTTAAACCATGTGTCACACACATATTTCACTAAATGAAAAAAATGAGGTGGTAACCGAAATTAATTTTCAGTTACCATAGAGCAAAAAAAAATTATGCCACCGAAATTAATTTTTAGTTGCCTTCTTTTTTTTTTAATCTATAGTGTAGCTTGGGGTGTAATGGTGTAGCAATGAGGTAACTGAAAAAAAATTCGGTTACACCCATGGGTAACCAGAAATTATTCTCGCATCTGATGATTTTTGTAATTTGGAGAGTAATCAACATGTTTTATGATTTGTTTTATTTATTTACGTTTTATAAAAAAATCTTAAGTTAGTTATTCTAACTTAGGTCCACCTATTTGTGTTTGGTTGAGCCCTGAAACTAAATTATGCTTTATCCATATCTAGTTCGGTTGGAGTTTATGACTTAATATTCATGTTTCGTACTATTTATATTTTAATTAGGATTTTGTTTTTGTTTATAATACAATGATCGTTTAATTGAAGAGATAGAACTCACTCTTGTTCTGCTTCTAGAGGTAAAATCAATAAACAACTACAAACTAAAAAAAAAATAAAGAATAATAATTAATTCAATATATATAAAGAAATGAAGTTAAAATTCGATTTCTACATGTTAGTCTATCCTTGATTAATGTTACACACTAACGATAAAAATTGAATTTTTTTTTTATTGATTTAAGATGGAACATAATTTTACAATAAGCATACTGTAGAGATATATTTAATGTGTTAAATTCTCTTAATTAAATAATTTGAGATAATTTAGCAATTTTCTCATTAATTTTGTTTAAATTAATCTTAGATTAACCTACAAGCGTGGACTAAACGTTAAACCACCTTAATAGATGGCTCAACTTTTTACGTTCTAGACCGGCCTAAATGTTGACTTATGTCATTTTGTCTAACTCAATTAAATCACATTTGACGACTTACATGAGGCCTCAACCCTTTTTTTCATAATTTAATCCTCAACCAAATATAATATGAGTTTACAAGTGCGTATACCTGTGGTACTTCAGCCCGAGGCATAAAAATTTCGGACATTTTTTAAATATAGAAGACGCACTTTAAAATTTGTTCAAACCTAATTCAAACAGTTTGGTCATTTTGGTTGTCGAATAAAATTAATGAGGATTAAATTACTTACTCTATGTTACTCCTTATATTTTACATTTTATTTGGCAGTTGAAGTTATAACTTAAATTAATCTACTTAGAGAAGTAAGATGTTGAAAAATGTGCCTTTACTTATGATAGTGGAATATACAAGTAGAGTAAATGTGAAATAAGTTAATTCACTTAGAGAAATAGAGTAAGTTATTCCAGATCAACTTTCTTCTTATTCCATCTTACTTCTTTTATTTTAGTTCTCATTTACTTCTCATTTTATCTAGAGAAATATGTAATAAATGTGGAATAAAGAATTTACTCCATATCTTACTCCCCAACCAAACATGACCTTTGGAACTAACCAGACTCATCTGTCACGTACCTTTCTGAACCGAATTTCGAGTTAACATTTCTTCTATGAGGGTTTTCATTGCTACAGATACTATTATAAAGCAGTACAGTTCAAATCAGACTATTTATTAAATTACGAGGAACATCGCAGTATGTCCACTTGGCACGTATCCTAGTGATGACGTGATAACAAGAAATCAATGTCGGACATAGATAAAATCTGCTTGCGATCACACATAACTTAATTATGGCTGCACGAAATTATTATTTTTGACATCATTTTAAAAGTTAACAATATGTACTATGGCAGCAAATTCTGATTGTTGTAAGTTGTAACAGTCTTACATACTAATTACATGCAATTACACATAACTTATGAGTTATGACAATATATTATAACATGATTCGTGCATAATTCATGAATTATTCATTTTTTGTATCTTTCCAAATGAATAAACTATTTCAACAGATATTTCAACTTTTACAAACTATTCACAAAATTACGAATTATTCTCGAATATTTGCATTTATTCATATTTTCGAATTTATTTTCTTTCTAAAATATCTAAAATATTGTTATATTTACATGCATTATAAGAAAACAAATTATTCCTGTATTATCTTGAATCGTGATGTTCAGATTTCATTGAATTATTATTTCGAATTCTTAATTTATCACTACGCTTATGGCTACATACCGGTAGAATATTAGACATAATTTTTAAACCTTTTTAAACCGAAATATAGTAGAAACTAGAAAAAGATAGGGTGAAGGTTCTCAATAAGAACCCATCTTTATCAAAGTTAATTTCCTGTATTTTGATTGTATACTAACAAATTTGTCTACTATGGTAAATGGTAATGTAATTACTATTTTATGGCCATTGTATTAAAAATAAATACTAATTTAAAGAAATATGAAAGTTTTTTTAAATATTCTGAAATTGATATGAAAAAACTACTAAAATTATTACGTGGGACGTAAATAGTTTCTACTTTTACAATTACATGAATAAAACTACTCCGAGAATAATTCAATCAACTTGTTGCTTTTAAATTTGAATCTGCAAATTCAAAATCTTGCCTAAGTAGATAATTGTAGATTCAAAAATTTGTAGCATAATTTTTTTTTTTTGTGAAACATGTCCATCTGTAACTGATTAATTGGACCCAAAATCCTTGTTTTACATGGAAATTTGCCATCAAGAAAGCGAAATAAAGAGAAATTAAACCCATCAAATTTTCTCTTTATCTTATATCATTGATAAAAATTTAAAATATAACAATAGTTGAGTTTGATAAACTTATAATCGATTTTGCTTCAAAGAGACAACAGACAAAAAAGTTAATCATCGACTAATGACATGTATTGGCTAATTATGTAATGCCAAGGGGATATGTAAAAGAGCATCGGTTATGTATTTATGATGTTTGAATCGGAAAATCTTATTATTAGAATACATAAATTAGGCTACGGTTCTATACATAACGCATATTAGTTCGTACTATAAATTCATATTTTTATTTTGAAAATTATAAAATTTGAAATAATAGTCAACATGATATCTATTTAAAAAATACGAAAAAAATGTAGTTGAGGATCAAATTTAACATTTTTAATAAATTTTGTTTGATAGATAAAAAAATCAGACGCACTTTGCTTGGTTTTCCAAAACTGAATCCCCACAAGGCACAACTATACCTTGTTTCATAGGATTTGAGATTTAATTAGTGGCCCGTGACGCACTTGGCAATCAGATAATTGTGATTAAAATAATCCATAACTTTTGGCAAGAAGTGCTTGTATTAAAAGGTTGTTTCTGTTATATTATATTGCGGTCCCAGTGTTTTTTCTTTTTTCGTTTTCTTTTGGCAAGACATGGTTGTGCTTTTTTACTTTGTTGCAACTAATTAATTACCCTATTTTTAAGTTTCTCAATTTTATATTTTATCGCCGACAACTTATTAATTGCTGTCTGTTTTAACATCTTCTATATAATTAACAAAGTAATAACAAGTAATAAAATATTATGCATGTACTTAAATTTATGAGGGAGGTTATGGTACTATGCATAACTCATAACGCACATCAATCTTAACTATAAATCTATATTTTCATTTTGAAAGTTCAAATAGTTCATCTGTACCACCTAGTATTATTTTCAAATGAAAATGTGCTTGGAGATCAATTTTTTTATCTACAAAATTAAAAGCGCAACATTTCAAGATGTCAACCTGTGCATTTAATTTGTTTGTAACTTTGTATTTTGTTTCTATTATTCTTTTTTTAGAAATACATTTTTTTTTCTATTATTAATTGAATGGTCTCAGTCAGAAAAATAAAATTTATTTTATTCCGAGAATAATACAAGATACGGATGCATTTTGCTTAAATGGATCTCAGATATGGCAATCGATTGGAGGGTCAAGATTGCTTGATTATATCTTGAAAGAGGAGATGGACGGTGGGGATAAAGTGGACAGCCATTAAGAGAAACTTTCTCTTCCATTTTGTAGCCACGTGGCAGATGCCTAGGCTCTTGGTAGGTGGGGACCCCATTAGCAGTAGCAGGGCTACACACAGGTCATAGCGCACTTCACTGTGATTTTCTTTTTTAATAATATTTAAGGAAGTGATGCAATTAGAAATTTAGAATAAGGCAGCGAAATTGGATCCTCCACTAGCGAGGTGACGGGAGATGCTGATATTGGTTGCTAATATAATCTACGCATATATATTTTTTTTTGTATCCCAAGTGTCGAGTTTGCGTTTGATTTTAGTCGAATTAATTATAAATCGAATTGAGTCAGTTCGTTAACAATTTGTTCATATTGCGAGCTACACTTAGATCGATTAAAGAATTTCGTCGATTTAATATTATGAGCTGTGTATAGATCACGAGTCTAAATAAGTTCCTTTATTCATACGAACATCTCTCTTGATGTGCAAAAAAGAAAAAAGAAAAATAATAAAACAGTTGAAAAATAATTATATATTTTTTTTCTTACAAACAGCTAAAAAACTAACGAAGCAAGCACAAGTCAAGCTTGGTCAACTTTGAATTTCTTAATAATAAACAGAGCCAGAATCAAGCGTAAGTGCGTAACTAAGTATGAATTTTGTCAGCATGTTCTAGCCACGTGGCAGATGCCAGCTTCTTGGGTGTGTTTGGTTAGAGTGAGAATAAACTATTCTTAAAACAAAGCTATTCAGAATAGCTTGTTCTATGTTGGAATCGGTGTAGGTCCGATGCCCATCGGACCTAGTTTGGTTCCGATGGGCAGCATCTACCGTACATTCAACTAAATTTAGATCAAACGGCCTGGTGACTTAACGAACTAAATCTAAAACGGATTTGATTGAATGTACGTAGAAACCCGTTAACCACTAAAATTCCCAAACGCAAATTCCTCGCCTCCTCTCTCTCACTCTTTCCCAATCCCCAGCGTCGCCTCCTCTCCCTCTTTCCCACTGCGCGTCGACCTTCTCCCAAGCTTCTTGAGTGTCTGACAGAGTGCAAGAGCTTCAAGAGGAGGTGGCAGCGGCGGCGGCGGCGGGGCAGTCCGGCGAGGAGCTGTCTCTCCCACAACGTGTCTCCGCCCTCGACTCCATCCTCTGCCATGTTTCCTCTCTTATGGCTAAGCGTGCGGAGCTTGATCCTAAAGATTTAGAGCAGGTGAATTTCTTGCAAATCACTTTCTTTTATGTGTATTGTTTTGAAGAGAATCGAACAGAGAAGAAAAGGAGTTGGATGGAACGAACTTATTCTCTTTACTTCAAAATTGGAGAGGAAATTTACTTCAAAAAAATGAAAGGATCAATTCTCTGTCAGACTTGAGATATGATTGAACTGGACTTAAAATTTAGTTTTTCCTCCTCCACTTGCGTTTTTTTCTTGGTGCTTTGTCAGACTTGCACACAATCTCAGCATAACAAAAAATTCATCAAATTCACTTTATTTAGTGCACATAGTAGTACTGTTCCTCAAATTTCATTATGCCATTGTATTTTGAATGCCTCTAGAATTTCTTCTGGTACACAGATGATATTTGCTATGTTGTGTTGTGACTTCTCAAAGAGGTACATCTCGATTCATTCAAACTTGCTATGTTTAACATTTGACATTTTTGTTTGTATTGGCAGTTCCTTGGCAACAGATGTCCCCTTGGATTTACCTAGTAGCCGTAATGAACAATTATTATAATTAATACCTTTTTGATAGAATATTATTAATGCTATTTTGATTTCAAGGGATTATTTGAGAATGGAGTTCCTCATTGGCCAATTTTCAAGAACTTGAAGAGGTTGAAGCTGGGTGGTTGGTGTACATAACAGGAGGGGGCACAGTGGAAGGCAAGAGAGTCTGACGAGGAGCTTAAACAAAGAAAGTAGGAAAGAAAGCAATGTATTAAAGACAGGACTATCGGCCACTTGTGAAGGTGCTGGTTTGCCTCAACGTTAGAGAGTTCGAGCGTCAAATAGAAAATTAACCGTTGTATAAATGTTGGCGTGTTGTAATATGTACAGTAGTGTTGAAGTTGTGTTAACTTGTATAAATGTTGGCATGTATTTATTTATGAGCTTCATTTATTGCTTTAAGAGTATGTAAACAAATTTGAATCAGATTGTTCCTTTGCATTTGTTGCTTTATTGATCTAAGATGCATATGAGGTGAGGCATACAACCATGTACATAACAATTTGTATCATATTAATTATAGCAGCCTTTTGTATTTATTTTTTATGTGTACCAATTTTCGGTACCAAATTAAAACAAAGAAAATTATATACTTTGTTGTCAAGCCGTTTATTATGAACCCAAAAAAATTATTTAGTTGAAATCTGATTAATAGCTATTTTCTTAAATCACATTATACATTAGTTGATATTATGAAGTTAACTTGATTTTTAGGATAATAATAATTATGTTAAGGCATTAAATGGGACCAAGTACACTTCATAATTGTCAACCTAAACATTCTATATTTTGCAAATTGATTAGAAAGACTTCATAATTCCTAATATATTAAATCAGAAAAACAAATCAAACTTTTTTTTTAATGTTTACATGCCCGTAGGTTCATTACAAAACTTTGCTAAGTACCAAAAATTAAAGCTGCTGAGTCATTCTTATCCAACTTTACTTGTACTCTTGTGTCTCAATACCAGTATCTTACCAGCATCATCCCTATTGCACTAAGCAAACTCCAAGGCACCCCTTCTTTCTGATACAAGTCTATAAGCTTATCAGATGATCTTCTTTGAGACTGATCAAAAATGTGCATAACTCACATAACTAGCACCTAATAATTATTTAGCAATTGAATAGCTCGCGACTAAATAAATGCATAACTATGCTTTCATATGACCTATATATCCATTACTAGGGGTGTCAATGGGTACGATACAGATAGGGTGGAAGCATTTTAATACTCATACCCACTAAAGAATTGAGCTTACCCATACCCTACCCTTACCCGTTAATAATTTGTCTTACCCTACCCTACCCGTACCCGTTATAATTAGTGGGTAACGAAACGGTAGCGGATGAATAACGAATAATACTAATATAATGATTTTACCATTTTTACAAATATATCATCAAAACTCATCATGTCATACATATGCTATCACAATTACTAATATAAAAATTAAAATACAAATATGCAATAAATTCTAACTAATAAATTTTTTATAAAGAAAAAAAAATATCTCTTCTAACAAATTCAAAATTCAATTCGTTAATTAAATAATAAAACATTCAAATGAAAAAGGTAATATGTTTAATATAATATTCATCTTACAACAAAATGCATATATTTTCTCACGGATTAATGTTGATACAATGATATGATAAACATAAAATTAAATAAATTAAATATAATATTTATATATCTATATATAATTTATTTTATATAATTACCCGTTACCCAATGGGTACGAAATAGCCTTTATCCATACCCATACCCGTTTAGCTAACGAAAAAAAATCCTTACCCATACCTATACCCAATAAGCTAACGAAAAAAAATCTTATCCATACCCATCTTATCGAATACGATACGGGTAGGGTAAATGAATAAACGGTTTTCATTGACACCTCTATCCATTACGTTGCACCAAATTTTTTAACAAAAGCAAGTACCAGAGTAACTTCTCCCAGCAACTAGACAAACATCTCAAGGGCAATATTTGTAGGAAGTAAAACTATTAACCAAGAATTGCATCATTAATTGCTACGGATTTCAAACACATCCAACTAAAGAGTGTTGTAAATAATCGTTTTCTCTGACTTAAGGTAAACCACAACACTAAATTGATCAAAGTATGGACAAATTAACTATAATCCTTATGAATTTAGATAAGCCAGTTAGCAATTTTCCTCTCCAATTTTCAAGTAAAGAGAACAAGTTCGTTCCATCCAACTCCTTTCTTTCTCTGTTCGATTCTCTTCGCAACAATACACATAAAAAAAAAAAAAAAAAGCAATTTGCAAGAAATCACTTTCTCTAAAGTTTTAGGATCAAGCTCCGCACGCTTAGCCATAAGAGAGGAGACATGGCGGAGGATGGAGTCGAAGGCGGAGACGCGTTGGTCGGAGAGGCTGCTCCTCACCGGACCGCCCTGCCGTCACTGCCACCTCTTGCTCTCGCACTCTGTCAGACACTTACGAAACTTGGGAGAAGGTCTACGCGAAGTGGGAAAGAGGGAGAAGAGGCGACGCTATGTGAGGATTGGGAAAGAGCGAGAGAGAGGAGGCAAGGAATTTGAGAGTCCATTTTTACAGCGCTGTTTTTGGTGCGTACAGCGTTTGAGAGGAGGGAGAGAGGAACAGATTACAGCGCTGTAAACGCTGTACGCACAGATTACAGCGCTGTAAAAATGGATTCGCAGGAATTTGCGATTGGAAATTTTAGTGGTTAACGGGTTTCTATGTCCATTCAATCAAATCCGTTTTAGATTTAGTTCGTTCAGTTGCAGGCCGTTTGATTTGAATTTAATTAGATGTACGGTGGATGCTGCCCATCGGAACCAAACTAGGTCCGATGGGCATCGGACCTACACCGATTCCTTCTATGTTTGGTTGGAGTTCATCTGTATCCATTAGTAGCAGGGCTATACACAGCCACACAGGTCACAGGCTCACAGCGCACTTCAATGGGAATTTATTTTGTTTCCTAATAATATTATGGAAGTGATGCAATTAAAAGGGAGCGCAGGAAATTAATATTGGATTCTTCACTCGCGAGCTGACGTGTCATGCTGATAATTGCTGCTAAGATAATCTAAGTATTTGAATTATATTTTATGTCCGATCTCAGCCGTTTGATTCGCATCAAAAATCAATAATACACTTTAGAGTTAAGATTAACGAGGGGGATTGAGTTCGGTGCAGATTTATATCTGCTCGTATCGAAAAATTGTTAAGATTATCTAAGTATTTGAATTAATCCCGAATTGCTTTAAGAAACAAAATATTTAAGTATTTGCTATGATAGTCTAAGATGATCTTAGCAAATCTTTAGATTTTCTTTCAAACTCGAATTGCTTACGGAGGGAAAAATATGTTTTCCTTTCTCACTCTTAAAAATTGTGTAGAGAGAGTTCTGTTTTTCAGTCCCCATCCTTTTTATCTGTCGTACTATATGACAAATTTGCTTTTTAATAGCACTTTGTGGTGCGTTTATAATCATTGCTACCTAAATAAAGATGTTTTCTTTTTTATATTTACTCATGTGCCTTCCAGCAACTGGCAGCAAACATTAATTTTTTTTTTGTTTTTTAATATTCTTGATTAAATTTCGGTTAACCATCTCATTTAGGTAGTATTGTTAATTTAATAGTGATCTCTAAATAAATTATAGTAGCTGGTACTGCTATTAATTGTAATAAATCAATGGGCACCTTGTTTGGTTTAAAAAAGAAGAAGAAAGAATTGTATAATTAGTTCCACACCTAACTAGCTATCTTGTTTCAAAAGATATGTAAAGAAAAAAATGTCGTTTGGTCTAAACAAACTACTGAATCAGTATTGTATTTCTATGTTTTTTCTTGTTTTTAATTGATTCCTGTACAGGGGAGTAAGTAGAGAATGAAAAGGTAGCCGAGATGTTATATCAATATGCGAAGTTACATTGTTTTCCTAATTTTTTTTTTCTATTGTGATTGAAGCAATTAAGTTGTTAATCACTTAATCCTTTTTGTAACCCATGTTTCACATATTCAGCTAATAGTACAACTCATTAATTTGCTCACTACAAACACCTCTGATACTAACACGAAGAACTTACTGGTGACATATAGATGATCTTAAAAATCATGTAATTAAGTAAGACCGTTGATTCATTGTCCAAATAAAAGTCAAATTAGGAGCGGATCAATATGCATGACAGGAAATATTTCAAGTGAGACATCAGGTTCTAAGACAAACAAACTGATGTAGACATTTTATAAAACACCTCAGCAACATAACATTTCCATCTTTATTAAAAGCCTAAAAGGCTAGTTTTTATTTTATTTAACTACATAGAAAAACTGGTGAAGACTTGAAATCAGGAACCATCTAGGCATCTAGCATCTCGGAGTGAAGGGAGTCCGAATTCGGTCCGATGCCCAGTCTAAACCATTTGATCGGAATTGAGATTTAAGCATCAAGTTTATATTCACAAGACTGTTTATAATTTTAATTCTCCACACAAATCTTAATGCGAATTGACATTGGACTGAATTGATACCTCTGCTCCCCTAGCATTTAGCTTATAAGTGCTTAACTGCTTAACAGCTTAAGGCACAATTCGGTATTCCAACATGACCTGACCTGTTAATGTTAGAACCCGACCCAATTGGTTCAAGACTTGACCAGTCTCAGGGAATGAATTCATAAACTTTTTTTCCCGGAAACAAACAACGGCCGCTGAGAATCGAGAAACATAAACTTGGCAGCCCTGCCAAGACTTCCAAAAAAGAAAAGAAAAGGGAGAAATCCTGACACAGTATGTGGCATTAGCCAGATTAGAACAGTGTTTGGACTAGTCAAACGATCCTTGCTGGATTGGATTTCTCTCCTAAAATTAGGGGAGAGGAGGCTGTCGGATGCCCGTCGGACTGAGTTGGGTTCGATGGGTGGTTTCCACTGTCCGATCCACTTCAAAATCTGTGTGTATCATTTTAACATCCGTGCTGTTTGCTTTAATATTCGTGCACACAGATCTTAAAATGAATCTGACGGTGGAAAGCACCCATTGAATCCAACTCAGTCCGATGGGCATCGGACAGCCCCCTCTCCCTAAAATTAGAGCCTAGTCTGGTCTAAAACTTTTCATGCTTCTTACCGAGCTGGAACCAAATTGGGCTGAAGCCCACTCCTTTCAGGCCCAATATATTTCTATTGATCATCCGCAATCTACCAGATGCCGCATAGCTACAGCAACTAAAGAAAAATACAAGCCTATCAAGGTGCTACTATTTAATTGAATCAAGCCCAATAATTGTCCAGGGCCCAATTCTTGTTTTACCTACCGCGATCATTTTATTAATTTTAGGATTGCCGTTTATAAATTAGTAATTACTATTTATTTTTTATAATAGAAAGAACGACTATATATAAAAAAAGTGTCGGCTCGTAATAGTTATGTTGGAGAATTATAAACGTCAAATAATTACGTCTTATTTAGAGATTAAACAATTACATTCCATCTAAGTGCCAAACACTTACAATTCGAGAAAGAGAAACAATTCCTCACCTTAACCTAAGGACCGTTATATGTCAAAGAGAACCAAAACATAATTCAGAAGTATGGAACATAATATCTGATTCCATGCCCTTTGTAATGGAATATCCAAAGCCTTGGTAGAGTAACAACCATCTCAGTGAGCACAAGACAAGTCTTCAATGGCAAGAAATCCTTCTTGCCTTTATGTCGTATGGTCATGGAATTGATCTTCCAAGAAAGTAAGATATGACGCTTGACAAATCCAAATTTCCTAATGGATTTTTCTTCTCTATTCTTTAATGGTGGAAAAAGAAGAGAAGATACACAGATCTGTATTTTTCTAAAGAGAAAAATATATGTTTAGTTTCTGTGTTTTTCTGTGTTATCTTGCGCCTTGGGGACCAATTCATATATAGTAACTTTTATGGTTATTTGCAAATTTCAAAAAAGTATTTTGTGCGACTGCATAAAAAAACGTGGTGTTGTATCAAAATTCGTGCAGTCGCATTAATATTTGCGTGGCCCACACAATTATTTGAAAAGTCAGTTTTCTGAATTGTAAATCTCAAAATCAGTAATATCTGCTTAAATTGTTTTACATATTTATGGACCATATCATGATGAATATATTAATTGTCTATTACGTTATTTGATTACTTTAATTGACAACAATATATGACAGTAAACAATCCATAATTAGATTACATATATGCTCAATGTTAGCATTAAGTCTAACGATAATAAATCCAACAAGTTATTCTAAAGCGCACACAAATTTGATAATCATGGAGTTTTGTTTAGACAAATAGAGAGTGATAATGGATGAGAAGGACGCAGTAATGAATGAAGATGACGCGATATGTTGTACATTGCTGATGAGGGGCATAGATAAAATGGAAGTTTTTTCTTATTCGCTAAGGGTACGTTTAGATGAACTCTAGAATAGCTAGAATAACTACTGTTTAGAATAGTAAATAAGAATAGCTACTGTTTAAGAATAGTGCTAACCCAAGCTATTTAGAATAGTAAAAAAGTTGTTTGGATTGCATATTTGGAATAGAGTTTGGAGAGAATAGCTACTGTTTAATAATTTATGTGTAAGATTAAATATAATACAATATAATATTAATTCAAATATTAAATGTAATATAATATTATTTTAAATATTAGATTAGTATTAAATAAAATATTATATTAAATATAATATAAAATTAGTTTAAATATTAAATATAATATAATATTAGGTTAAATATTAAATATAATATAATATTAATTTAAATATTAGATTAGTATTAAATAAAATATTAGATTAAATGTAATATAATATTAGTTTAAATATTAAATGTAATATAATATTATTTTAAAAATTAGATTAGTATTAAATAAAATATTAGATTAAATGTAATATAAAATATTATTTTAAATATAAGATTAGTATTAAATAAAATATTAGATTAATGTAATATAATATTAGTTTAAATATTAAATGTAATATAATATTATTTTAAATATTAGATTAGTATTAATAAAATATTAGATTAAATATAATATAATATTAGCTTAAATATTAAATGTAATATAATGTTACTTTAAATATTAAATGTAATATAATGTTACTTTAACTATTAAATGTAATATAATATTAATTTAAAAATTAGATTAGTATTTAATGAAATATTATATTAAATGTAATATAATTTTAGTTTAAATATTAAATGTAATATAATATTATTTTAAATATTAGATTAGTATTGAATAAAATATTAGTTTAAATATAATACAATATAGTATTAATTTAATTATTAAATGTAATATAATATTATTTTAAATATTAAATTAGTATTAAATAAAATATTAGATTAAATATAATATAATATTAATTTAAATATTAAAATGTAATATAATATTAGTATTAAATAAAATATTACATTAAATATAATATATTATTAGATTAAATATAATACAATATAATATTAATTTAAATATTAAATGTAATATAATATTAGTTTAAATATTAGATTAGTATTAATATTGAAAGCAACAAATGCTATTCCATGTTTTTGGAAGAATAGCGAATAGCGCTATTCTCGCTATTCTGAATAGCTCTATTTTTCGTTTGGATTGCCCTTGTTCCGAATAGCAATGCTATTCTAAGAACAGTAGGTATTTTTGATGCAATAGCTACTGTTCAGAATAGCGTGTGCAATAGCTACTTTTATGCTTGGATAAAACTATGACATCTGCAATTATGGAGTCGCCATATGCTCGAATATTTTTATCCAAGCATAAAAACTATGCTGTCCATGGATGCTTGGAGGATTTGGTTTTGTGAGTTAAATATAATTTTTTTTTAGCTTTTGGTTTTAGTTCTTGGAGAACTCCGCCTGTGTAATTTTTGTACAGCTTGTCCCAAGCAAGAATAAATATTTTTAAAAAAATTATGTTTTATATATTTCTACTAATTATCAACATTATTTAAAGTCTCATATAGCGATAAGTAACGCAAAATTGATTAAAGAATTAGAATATTCATATTGAACCAATACAAAGTCCAAATTGATATTCAAAATATCTCTAATAATATCATAAATTATCCATCTTTTTTCCATTCAAAATAACCTAAACATCATGACATAAACTATATATCTTTTTCTATTTAAAAAAATCATAAGTATTATGGTATAAACTATCTATTTTTTTTCTATTTAAAATCGAAAGCAATCTAACCTTGAAAAAAAATTGATTCTTAATAAAAAAAGTTCAGTTTGTACATTAAAATAAAGACCTATGTAACATAGCGTGTGTTATAACGCGTAGCGTGTAGCATAAATAGCAGACCGCTATTACCGCTATAGCGGTCGTAGTTGAAATAATATACTTTTATCTCATAGCTTAGCGTTTAAGATCCGAAAATGCTATTGCGTCGCTATAGTTCGCTATTTAGAATACTGGGCAAGACACTTAGTATTACTGATTTACTTTTATAACACCTGTTATACTTTCGTGTGATTCTGTGAAGGATATAATTTTATGTTGAAAAGATTCTGGTTAACGTTGTTAGATTTTGAAACTAGCTTGATATGAAGGCCCAATTTAAATTTGAGAAATTGTAAGATGCCCCAATTGTATTTTTTTTTCACAAAAAAAGAGAGCCCAATAGCAGGTGGAGAGCCCGGACTGTATATTTTTGGGACAAAAATGCCCCTGCTTCTCCTCCATCGTCCACGCCAGCTAAGTTTTTTTTTTTTTTTAAATTTTCTTGAGGAAGCTGACAAAATGGAAAGAAAGATAGTTTCTTTTTTTTTTGCCACCTCTCTCGCACTCTCTTACACTGGAAGTCTGGAACCGAGTTGGTGAGAAACCACGAGAGAAATCCCATCAAAACCTGATATCTCCGTCTTCTACGCAAATCTGGTCTGATCACCGCCCGGTGACCTTATAAAGAGCTCGGCCGGCCTAAGACGATCAAAGAGTTCCCCCATCTCTCCCTCCTTCGATTTCATAACAGTGAACATAACTTGTAGTAAGGTTTTAGTCGTTTTGAATTAGACTTACTTCGTTAGGTCCTGATTTTTATTTGAATGCTAAAACTTCTTTCAATTAATTTGATGACTGTGTGGAGATTTTGAGATAAAGAAAAAAAAAAAAGTAGACTGAGATAGGAGAAATTTGCTAAAACTTCTTTTATATTAATTCTCATTGTAGATGCACTTACAATTTTTTTTTTTTGTATCAAGTTTATTAAAAGTTAATCTGCAACGCCTGAGTGTGGGCAAATTCGAACTATTTTGTGCAAATGTCAATGCATCCCCAAAATAAAGTTGTATTCATGTATTATATACCTTCCTGCACAATTCAACAATTAATTGTTGATGTTCGAAAAAATTAAGTAATTTAAGCCTACTCCATCAAAGGCCATTCACTTTTAGTTGCTCTGTCCCAGTGGTGGTACAAGTTGGTAGGCCATTTTTGTTCTGCCAATCCCATACTGTCTCCTCTTGACAAAAATTGTCCCATCCCGCAAATTTGTATTTCTAACCTGAAATGATTGATTTAGCTGTAATTTGCAATTTTTAACTGTTTGATTAGACCAAAAGAAGTTCGGCACAAGTAAGCGGAATAATTAAAAATTGTCTCCTAAGAAGCTTGTTTCTCTAGCTCTATTATAAATTTAAATTCGTACCCTCTCTTTTTCCGGTTTCATGTACCGTGCACCGTGTGCTGGACATGGTACCAGATGTTATAATAATGGGGTGAAATGGAGAGACTGGTAGAGTGTGTGAGATTAAGAAGGAAAAATGACTTCTACTTAATAATTTTTAAATGTCAACCATTTTTCCTTTTCTAGAAATCTTTCTCGCCAAATTCTCTCTTCTTAAATGGAAGCTGAGGAATAGTGAGAGAGATTGAGAGATGTTGTTGAACCAGTGGATGATTCTTGGACCAATTCAGATGTTGTTGAACTAGTAATCATGTCATGCTGTTTTTATTTTTTTTTACTTGATTATTTCACTGTTGAATATAACTTGTAGAAATGGAGACTAGAATTCTAGATGCATTTCACTTAGATCCACTATGTGGAAGCTTCTTCTTTCACTTGCTGAACGCCAACATGCTTTTTATAGCTTCGAAAGTTCACTAGAAACAAAATTGTATACAACTACTAATTGGATAGACTTTCGTATTAAAATAATTTGAAGTTTTGAACAGTTATGTTGGGTATATTGAATTTCCACTTCTAAATGCATATTTTATATGACTTAATGTTCTGTTCAGTCCAGGTATATTGTAGTGTATTTTACATTTTAGTCAAAACCAACAACATTTGTTGTATTGTTCGAGCAATGCTAACGGAGTACTCTTCTTAGCTGAAATAATAAACGCTATTTCACACTTTTCCATGGATTCCCTAGGTAGAGAAGAAATGGCAAAAGAAGTGCAGGCAGAGAGAGACACCTTCCTCTTCACCTCGGAATCCGTGAACGAAGGTCACCCTGACAAACTGTGTGACCAGATCTCTGATGCGGTTCTTGATGCATGCCTGGCCGTCGATCCTGACAGCAAAGTGGCTTGTGAGACGTGCACCAAAACAAACATGGTGATGGTGTTTGGCGAGGTCACCACCAAGGCGCAGGTTGATTACGAGAAGATCGTGCGTGACACCTGCCGTTCAATCGGCTTTGTGTCTGATGATGTGGGCCTCGATGCTGACAACTGCAAGGTGCTGGTCAACATTGAGCAGCAGTGTGCTGAAATTGCACATGCTGTGCATGGCCACTTCACCAAACAGCCCGAGGAGATTGGTGCCGGAGACCAAGGCCACATGTTTGGCTACGCCACTGATGAAACACCCGAATTGATGCCGCTCAGCCATGTGCTGGCCACCAAGCTTGGTTCTCGTCTAACTGAGGTCAGGAAGAGCTGTACATGTCCCTGGCTTAGACCTGACGGCAAGACTCAGGTTACCGTGGAGTATTGCAACGAGCAAGGCGCCATGGTACCAGTACGGGTGCACACAGTTCTGATATCGACCCAGCACGACGAGACAGTTACAAATGATGAGATTGTTGCTGCCTTGATGGAGCATGTGATCAAACCGGTCATTCCGGCGAAGTACCTTGACGAGAATACCATCTTCCACTTGAACCCGTCAGGCCGTTTTGTCATTGGTGGGCCCCATGGGGATGCTGGTCTCACAGGTCGTAAGATAATCATTGACACCTATGGTGGGTGGGGGGCGCACGGTGGCGGTGCCTTCTCTGGTAAGGACCCCACCAAGGTTGACCGCAGTGGGGCCTACCTTGCCAGACAGGTTGCCAAGAGCATTGTGGCTTGCGGTCTTGCTCGCCGGTGCATTGTACAGGTGTCATATGCCATTGGTCTACCGGAGCCGCTCTCAGTCTTTGTCGACACATATGGTACAGGAAGGATACCAGACAATGAAATATTAAAGATAGTGAAGGAGAATTTTGACTTCAGGCCGGGAATGGTCATCAAAAACCTAGACCTGAAAAGAGGCGGCACTGGCCGTTACCTCAAGACTGCGGCACATGGCCACTTTGGCCGCAACGATCCTGACTTCACTTGGGAGGTCGTCAAGCCTCTCAAGTGGGACCAGCTCCCTGCTTAGCTTAACCAATCATGTTCAATCGATTTCCAATTCTGATTTGAATTCGGGTTTTGAGTTGGGATTTACTTAGACAACTATACACCGATGCCATGCTTATAGCAATTTTAGTGTACCGCTGTTTTGCTATTTTTGCTGTACAATTTTTATCTTTGTTGTAACCTATGACTTAAATAAATTTGTCTTTGGTTAAATAGAGGAGGCAAGTTAGTATTTGGGTTGTTTTGGATTGAAAGATTTTTAGTTAATTTCTCTTATTATTATTATTATTATTATTATTATTATTATTTCCTATCCTCTCATGTGTTTCCCGGTTTTTTGCTGAATTCAGATCCAGTGAAGTAACTCAATTTTTGGATTTTGGATCGGGACCGTCCGATTCGAAGCGCGCCAATCCGTTCCGAAGTGAGCGCACACATTCCGAAAAAAAGATTCGAATCTTGAGACAATCTCGAGTGATGGATTTGAATCGGACGGTCCAGATCCAAAACCCAAAAATTGGGTTTAGGGGATCCGGACCCGTTTTTGCTTACCTTAAAAAAAATGAATGAAATTAAGTTTGTATCAGTGCCAAAGTTTTCCATGTTATTATGTCAAAATTAGCAAATCATGTGCAATTATTTATTGCTAAGCACAGCAATTGTGGTGGCAAAAGTACAACATAAATTTAGGAAATGAAAAATATAACCACTCAAATCAAGACCACCGGCGTGGTGAAATCTCTCTCACTTTAAAATATTTGAAACAACACGTTTGTGTTCTAGCTTGTATGGAATTGGCCCAAATAGAAATTCTACAAGTCAATAGGGCCCAAATAGTCTTTTAATGTCCATATCCCAGTATTAATTTTTTCTGTAATCTCTGTTTAAAAAGGCTTATCTTCTTTCCTTTCCTCTCTCTTCCCAGCCAGCAATAATGGCTGTAACTAGTATTCACACGCAACCCTATTTCTTTTCTAAAAGTTCACAGAATCCCATTGGAAATAATAATATACACAGAAGTCAGACCAGTTTCTCCTCTCTAAAACCATTCTCAAATAATCACGGTAATAGACAAATTTAATTAATAAATTGTTCTCATCTAAGTTTCTTCCATTGCATAATAAAAATAATAATATGTACTACTCGGTACTTCACCTGACTGTTTCACTACACATCATGCTTCGTTATTCTAATTAGTTATTTTTGTTGCATAGTAAACTTTTCTATCTTTCCTGAAATTTAAAAATATAAAACTGTTACAGCATCAAAAGCTTATTCTGCTCAAAAGCTGGAGGGACGAAACAAAGCCCCTGTGTTTCTAGCCAAAGCCGCCACAATTGGCAGCTCTGGTGGATACTCAGGTAATTTTCTTAAATTCTCAATTCCAATGATTAGCATACAAGCTATTACCTACCTGGCATGACTTTCTGGCTGGTCAAATACAGTACTGGTACCATGCTGACATTATGGCATTTTATATTGTTTGTAATAAACTTCAAAGATTGTTTCTTAGATCTTAAATCAGTCATGAAAACCTTACTAGAAATAACGGTTTCAAGCCCTTATTAATGGTATGTATAGCAGCGGTTGAAATGGCGATCCAAATCAAAGCAAGTAATAATAAACTTCCACTAAAAAATTACAGAACCATTAATTGGTGATGCTAAAACCACACAAAAGAAGCGGCGCACAATTGCGGGTGTGGATCAAGAAGAATTGTTGGATCCTGTTCAACTTGCAGACCAGGATAGCCTCTTTTGTGAGTTCAATGGGGTCCACATCCACCACAAGATATGTCACCACCATGACCAATCAGAAGTCGACACGTCAGAGAAAGAAATAAAGAAGGTTGGTCTGCCTATGGTCCTGTTGCACGGATTTGGTGCCTCAGTTTTTTCTTGGGAAAAGGTGATGAAACCATTAGCGGGTTTAACTGGGTCGAAGGTTCTTGCGTTTGACCGACCTGCATTTGGCCTGACTTCTAGAGTGAGAGAGTTTATGGGTTTGAATGTGAATCCATACTCGATGGCTTTTTCTGTTTTGGCAACGATTTCTTTTATTGATATGCTTGGTTCTGACAAGGCTATTTTAATGGGGTATGTTTAAACTTCTATTCAATAATTTTCTTTCAGAAGTTCTGAATTTAATGCGGATTTCAGGGCCTTATCATAGGTTTTGGTACAAAAACAGCAGTTGAAGTAAAATAATGACAAGAATTACTAAAAGTCCCCTGAAAAGTTTAAAACTTGAAAATAAAATGTCCTGTCCACGCTGTCCTTTATATGTCAAAATGAAGGACATTGAGACTTGTACACCTGTTGATATCAACTGCTACCAATTTGGGGTAGATTAGAGTTTTTTCCTCTGTGTTTGATATATTTTGGGATTAGAACAAGTGAAAACTCAAAGTTGTTACTATCAGCTGTCCGGTACCAGTGTCAGGTCATCGGGCCAGTTGTGACAACTGACAAATCAGTCATTTCTATTTTGTTCTCTACTATTTATTTTTATTTTTGGGTTTAATACAGATATAACCTGGGTGTCATTGCCAGAAATGCCAGACTCCAAGCTTATAATGGACTCCCATTTTATTTATTTCCAATAATTAATTAAGGATCATATGTTTGGCTTTTGAATTTTTCTACAATTTATAATCTATATATGCATTGCTATTTACTCCAGTTACCAAGTAGAAGAGAGCCTTGTTGTTAAACAAAATAATAAATTGAGGCTCTCAGGCACTCTGCTGGTTCCCTTGTAGCAGTTAACACGTATCTCGAGGCTCCAGAAAAGGTTGCAGCACTTATTCTAATAGCACCTGCTATTATTGCGCCGATTATATCAAAAAAGCTTAAGAAGGATACAGACACAGAATCAGATCCCGTTCCACCGGAAAACCCATTTATCAGGATTTGGAGGGCATTCTTGGAATTTTGTAAGCGGGTTGCTAGTGTAGTTGTGGGTATGTTCAAACGGATGGGAGATATGATTGGATCAGTTTATAACAGAGCTTTGGCTGCGGTTCTTAGATCTGCTCTTGCGGTTATGTTGGTTAGTGCTTTTTAATGTATCATTTCTCTATTTATCATACCATTTTAACTATATCCCTTCTTTCCTCTAAGGTTAGTTTATATATCTATTTAGTTTGTTGTATTGATAGTTAATCAGTACATAAATACCACATAGATGCATACTCCTGGGCGTTCTTAATTTTTATATTCAATAACAAACTTCATGCAATTCCTTTTACCTCAGCATATTGCCAGGCTCAATATAAGTTTTAAATAGACTTACGCACATTTTAAGTATCAACAAGATGAATTTAAACTATAAAAAACTTTCTTGATTTTTTTTTTATTTGTGGATAAATTGTGTAGATCAGAATGATTATAGATAAATTTGGGTTATCAGCCGTAAGAAATGCATGGTGTGACCCGAACCAAGTTGCCGATGATGTTCTTCAAGGCTATACCAAGGTGAGTGCTTTCAATTTTGATGCAAACTTCTAACAGCTGCTTTAATCCTGTATTATATTGAAATTTTGAGAAGCCCCCTAAATTGGAAAAGGTTTAAGGAAAATTGTTCGAACTATTACAGTATCTTTCATTAACATTACAGCGGATTGATTTGCAATTATTTACAATGGAGGGTTCTTTTATGAAAATATTGGGTATACTGCAGTATTGTTATGCTATATATCGTACTCATTTCAATTTTCAATTTTGTTTTCTGTAAAGCCATTAAGGGTTAAAGATTGGGAGAGAGCTCTTCTAGAATATTGTGTAGCCATGGTCACAGATTCGACCTCAAATCTCTCCGAAAGACTCACCGAGATCTCATGCCCAGGTAAAAAACTTTGGGCTATAATCCATAAAATAACTTGTCACAGTTCCATTACCAGAATCAAGAACTTCTATACTGCCTCCTTTGTGTCTTCTTTTCCTTTAGTTGCTGTACTACTAATAAGACTTTTACCAAATCCTTGTGCTCACCATTTTTACTTTCTGGTACTATTACTGGATCTGTGCAGTGTTGATAGTGACTGGAGACAAAGACAGACTAGTTCCTGCATGGAATGCCGAGAGGCTTTCAAAGGCCATACCTGGCTCAAAGTTTGAAATAATAAAAGATTGCGGCCACTTGCCGCATGAAGAAAGAGTAGAAGAGTTCTTGTCAATTGTGCAGAGATTTCTTCAAGGTGTTTTTGTAGTTCAATCAACTGCACAAGTTTGATTGCATTCAAAATGAATTAATCCCATTTGTTATTGATAATTCATGTCGGATAATTCTGTATAGCAATTATTAAAACAAAAAAAAGAGAGAATATGAAATATTTTTGATGTTGACTATTCTCATTATTGTGAAATATTTGTGACAAAACAAGATAAAACACAGTTGAATATGAGAACCAAAATGTGAAGCTATCACTAAATCTTCATTTCAGGAATACAAATGCAATTCGTTTAACTGTTGCTTGTGTGTGGGCTGTGGCTCTGTTTTATCTACTTAATCCTTTTTTTATGTCTAATTGTTCAATTCACTCAGTCACAAAAGGTGTTCTATCACTTGGGCTAATTGTCTACTCTTTTATGAACCATGACATCTACTCAGATTTTATATTATCTTCGCTTTACAAAACTAACAATTTTTCCTCAATTTTTTATACCTGCTCTACTGTTACGCTATTTTCCTTGATTTTTCCGACTCCTGAAATTTATTGAATATTTATTGGTTCAATTTTGCAATCGTTTTTGCTTCTTTGATCTCAGGCCACGCTGGTACTGCCATCGATGCAACATTAGTGTCTTTTTTATTTTGTGACACATGCTTCTCTGCTTACTCTTTTTTCTTGGGTTTCTTTTCAGTAAAACTTCCCTTTTTAGAATTCAACTGGACTGATCATTAAAAAAAAAAGAAATAGAAAGAGAAATAAATCTGGTAAAGCCACCTACAGTAGATTAAACCTGCAATGAACAGCTTAGATCTAATGGCATCCGACTCCACTAGAAGCGGTGACATCAAATCTCATCAATCTAACTTCATTTAAAACAAATGCAGCTCCATCATAATAAAATTTTACGAAAATACTAGCATCATTTAAACATTATTATACTTGCAAGATTACCAACAAATTAAAATTACTTCATCAATTACGATTCTAACTATTTTAACCTAATTGGCTGATTAAACATTCCAAAAAGAAATATATAATACACATGCACAAGGAAACCCTATTAAATCACAACGACAAAACAACCAGGTGAATAATATACATGACAAAAGAAAAAAAAGCAAAAATACCATCCATATTATGCAAAAATACCATCCATATTATGGTTATTTGTCATCAATGGTTTAAGTTGGTAAGTAGGTGGGGGGACCAACAATTGCATTCTGCCGGCATTTATCATGACATTATCATTGTCAGACGTGGGCCCAGGTGATCGGGTATACATCATGGTGGTAGATCCAAGAGAATCATCCCCAAATTCACATGCTTCGAAAAACAACCTGAAATAAATAAAAATGAGTAATCAATAAAAGATTCATACTCAATCATTTACATAGATGATAAAGTAATAGCTAAATGAAAAAATTTTGAAGTTGGAAATTTCAAAATGGCCCTTTTAATAAGATTTATCTCATGTTGGATGTGCATAATAGTAGTTATTTAGAACATAAACTGGAAAGTAACATTTCTTTAAGTTAGAAGATAACAGAGTGAAGAAATATCAGTTTGTACCTCTCCTTTTCAGTGCACAAAGCCGATATGTCATATATCTGTCTGCTTACCAATATCCTGTATTTCCAAACTAGAGTCAAATAATGCAGAGTTCAAAATTAATCTTAACAAATTACACCACAAATAGTGTTGGCAGATTCCAAAATAACATACAGAATTTATCATATTTGTGTCCCAATCTACACATTTTCTAGGGTCGTCTGTGAATAATAATATTCCATAGCTGACTAGAACAGAAAGACTATACAACAGCAAAAACTATATTAGATATGTAACTCGGATTGTGTTTTTTATATTAGATATTGCATTTATGTAACTCGGATTCTGTTCCATAGCTGACTAGAACAGAAAGACTATCCACAATCTACACATTTTTTATATTAGATATGGGGTAGGCTAGAAATGAAACCCAATCGGAGTTACAAAGTCAAGGTAGAAAAACTATATTAATTTAAATTTGAACAAAGTTTCAAATTATACTAATAAATCAATGTCGTTCCACAAAGTGATATGCAACTAAAGGATCCACCACAAAGCTGCAAAACATTTAACGATGATGTTCAATTTCAATAATGGAACTTTTTTCTTAAAATCAACTAACAAAAATGTAATAGTTTTTTTTTTTCACAACATTGTTCTTTTTTTATTTATTGAC
Source organism: Carex arenaria (assembly GCA_964058825.1). Taxonomy (NCBI): domain Eukaryota; kingdom Viridiplantae; phylum Streptophyta; class Magnoliopsida; order Poales; family Cyperaceae; genus Carex; species Carex arenaria. The sequence continues at coordinate 270,956 of CAXKVW010000333.1, read as the reverse complement.
GAAAGCACTACATTGTTCTTAAAAGCTTAACTAATTTTATAGAAATAATTTAGGGCAGTTTTAATGTTAATTCACTTAACCTTTCTTTTGCAGTTATTAGAAAGCTTGGGTAATGTCTGAAAAATATAGCAGAATAATAGGGTCTTGGGGATTTCATAAGGTTTGATTAAATAGTTCCTTACCTTATAATTCTGTCAACAATTTTTCGACCAATGCCTCTCCTTCTTAGTGATGGAATTACCTGAAAAATCACTGAATAAAATTGATTCATATAAATATTACCATCAACAAACTAACAATAGTTCCGCAAAAAAAAGGAACATTACTGAATTTATTAGTAAAGGTAAGGTAACTGTAGCTTCATAAGCGCCATAACAGCACCAATTAAGCTTTCAATTCAAACCCCATAAAGATTGAATTGTACACTTGCGATTCAATTAAGGCCTAATTTAAATAGATCAACTATAAATAATGCAATTCTCTCTCAATTCAAGCTACCCTCTACAATGAAATATTTCATTCACTTCTCTCCCTTGATTCCAACCATATTGCAATGCCTACTTATTTTAAATGAAAAATAAATTCATATTATCTAATGACCAAATTTCAAATGCGACATTACTCCTTTCGAAATCTAATATAAAAAACACAAAAATGCAATATTTAATAGAAAGGAAAGAACTTTTTACCACAACATCATGAATCGAAGCTGTCAATCCACAATCCGACACCGCTCGACCAAAGCCCACAAGGCTTTGATCCGAATCTCCAAATAAATTGTCCAATCCATACCCAAACGGACCAGAATCTTGCCTCTCCTGCTCCACATCCAAAAATCGCGCCTTGCAAAACACAGAAACGACCACGAAACTGTGTGCAAGAGCGACTCTTAGCTTCCTCAGGTCTACCAGTTCGGTTCGACCGTCCGGTCCGGTCCGAGGGAAGCGGTGGCAGGAGTGGCCGCAGGAGGCGAAGAGGTGCTGAACCTGGACCGGATCGACACTGGACCGGTTCGTGGAGATGGAGAGAGGAGGTGGCCTGGGTTTGGTTTTGGATTGGGACTTGTGTTTGATTGGAGAGAGAGATGCGTAAGAGACGGAGGTAGTGTGTATGGCCATGGCGAAACAAGTGGCGACTGGGAACAGAGAAGGGTATTGGCCTCTGGTATTGGTGTTGTAAAAGTTATGGTTCCGGAGTATCCATTTTTGTGAAGGGATATGTGTGGCGAGTATTTGTGAAGGAAACATCGACCATATTTAGAGTGGGTCCAATGACTCAGAATAAAACTCCATAAGAACGATCGGTCAAATGAGAAAGCGGACTGGATAAGTGCAAATGTTTGGCTACTAGGTACAAGCCAGGTCTAAATGGGTGCGTATCCTCTGAGATATCTCAATTTTTGCGTGACCTACGTGTCCGGTTCCTATTCGGGAAACCGTAGGGGGCCAGTATTATTTGAGCTTTGAGATTCGTGCAGAATGTATTTGAACGTTTGAGATATTCCAAAAAGTCACGCAAAGTTTGAGATATCTCAGAGCATGCAAATTCGGTCTAAATCCAAGGCCAAGTAAGCATGAAGATACATTAAAGCCAGGTTTAAATCCAAGGCCGAGTAAGCATGAAGATACATTAAATTGTGGCTGGTGAGTCAAAGTGATTAAATAGTTGGTGTTAATTATGACATTTTAAAAAGAAAAAATCAGGGTTGAATGCCATAATTTTGAAATTTGAATTTAACGTTGAAGTTATCATTTTGTAATGGGTGTTGTCATGTAATTTTTTTAGTTGTATTGTATCGTTGTGTTGTATCCGATATGATACCCATATTTGTATTCATACAATATAAAGTTGTACAAAAAAGAATAAATACAATAAACTATGACAGATTAATTTTATTACATTTACTTTTTACCACTTGATGCTGTGCAAAATAAACTTAAAAAAATCATAAAATTATATAGTTGTATCTCCTGTGAAATTGAACAAAAATTAATAATTTGCGTTAAATTAGGGGTATCAATGGGTTGGGTTGGCATATTTTGAAATATTCCATCTCGACCCGATCCGTCTCAACTCTCAAGTCAAAATTTTCTTATCCGACCTGATTCGTGTAACTTGATTATTTATTAATTGTTTAATTTATTTATGTAACTTAATCTTTATTAATATAAATTTAATCTTAATTAGTGTGTAATAAACCTTAAATATTAGTGATAAGTTTAAAACTACATCCAACAAAACACAATTATAGGTCATGTCTGATTCAGCCCCAACCTAAGACTGGTAAAAAATTGTAGTCATGGAGTAGGTTCGATGGGATCAGGTTGGGTTGGGTTGGGTTAAGCGACCAAGTTCGGATCGGGTTAGAAATTGAGACTCCTAGATTAAATGTTAGTCGTTAGATCTCAAAATTTTAAATATAAATAACAAAGTAATTATACAAGTAAATAGATCACTAGATTGTATCTACAAACTATTCCTGAGAAAGAAATTCTAATGCCATTAGCTGGTATCAGATGGGGACCCCATGGGTATGAATCTCTTAACAATTCATTGAAAACGACCTCAAACCAGCCCTTTTTCACACTTGTGATTAAAAAAAACCGAAGTTTTGATATCTGATATTTTGAAGGTGATTTATTATACAAAAGAAGCTTGTTACGTAAGATAGCTGATGGCATTTGACGTACTTTATAATCATTAATTGAGCCACTTTAATTTCTTATGTTTTCGTTTAATAGTGATATTGAAATGATTCTCCACTTATGCAGAATTTAATAGATATCTTTTTTTATGTACCCATCAAAGGACCTGTTAAACTTTAAAATTTTTTTTTTTTTTTTTTTGGTTTCCACTATGGCCCGTAGGCCTATACATTCTGTAACACATCCTCAAAACTAATTCCTATTCTCTGTATTCCTTGAATTCTAGCAAAATTAGCCAACTTGTGTGCTAAGCCTATTTCTCTCTCAGTCCTGCTGCAAAATTTAGCTCTGAACTTCATTTCCTGTTGTCCCTGGATAAACCATGCATCCCAAACTGCCTGAAACGCCCTCCAGTCATGGCAAATAGGTTGTGAGTGTGCCAGCGAGTCCACCACCTCTTTAGAGTCTGACATAACCTCTCCTTCCTTCCAGCCCGTGTCCATCATCAGCTGGTATCCTCTTAAAACTGCAATAGCCTCTGTGTGGGTTGGACTAAGTGCTTTGACTGCAAAGGCCGCACATTTTACCAAAACCCCCCTGAAAGTTAGGCAAATGCCCACCCCTGCGTTTTCATGATCCGACCATGATCCGTCCACGAAACATTCATAATCCGCTCTAGCATGCTGATTCCAGTGATTACCCAGGTCCCCATTTACTTGAGTTCTAACATTGAGGTTTGCCAGTGCACTGATTTGACAGTTCATTGAAGTTTCTGAGAAGTACCTGGCGCAGTCATGCATAGCTGGTTGTTTCCCCCCCATGACCACGTCATTTCGCATTCTCCAGATTGCCCAGGCCATGCTGACAAATTGACCAAACCACTGTTCCGGCATTTTCTGTGCTTCCACCATGATTTCTTTAAACGTTCCCTGGATGAGCGCTGTGTCCAGGTTAAGGGGCGATGCCCACCAGGCTGCTTTGGCAAAATCGCACCAGAACAAGGCATGTTCCACTGATTCCACAGCACAATTGCACAGTGGGCACAATGAGGAGATTGTGCGTATTCTGACTCCCAGCACCCCCCTTACTGGTATCGCATTTTGCAAACATCTCCAAAGGAAGAGCTTTAGCTTAGGGAGTAACCCAGTGTTCTTCCAGATTGCATCCCAGAATTGTTTTTCTCCATCCACCCCCCTATCACCCTTGATTAATTGGTACGCTTTTTTAATTGAGAATTCACCATTCCGCGCATAGGTAAACAGCAGGGTGTCCGGTGCTGTCCTTGATGGCTGAGCCCCATTGTCAGAGATAGCAATTGACAGCGCATCACTGAACCCGAATACCTCCTGTAACTGTTGGAACTCCCAGGTATAAGAGTCCTGACAGATAAGCGAAGAGACCTTCATGCTCCTATGTGCTGCAGTTGTTGCCCTATGGTCCCGCCAATTGGGAAACCAGGGTTGTGAGAAGACCAAGATGGATTGCCCGTTGCCTATCTTCCATTGTAGATGGTCGATAATCAATGGCTTCGAATTGACAAGGTCCCGCCACAGCTTGGTACAGTTATGCGTTCTAGTTGAGGGCCAAAAATCAGACCTTGGGTAGTATTTTGCCTTCAGAACTTTGACCCAGGGGGCGTTACTGCCCTGCGCGATCTTCCATGCACTCTTCAGTACCATTGCTGTATTCATCTCCCTGAGCTTTCTCAATCCCAAGCCACCCATCCCCTTTGGTGTGGTTATTTTATCCCATGCTACATAACACAGCTTCCTGTTTTCATTGTCTCCTCCCCAGAAAAAGTTCCTCATAATGGCCGTTAGTTTTGCGATAACCTTTGGTGGGATAATCACTGTACCCATAGCATACACTGGTAAACTCTCAAGGATTGACTTTAGCAGTATCAACCTTCCTGCATGAGTGAGCAATTTCGACTTCCACTGATTTAGGCATCTTTCAAACTTGTCCACCAGATAATCAAATGAACTATCTCCTGTCACAGAAACCGGGCAACCCAAGTATCTCTCCTGTCCTGATGCCTGCAACACGCCAAACTTTGTTAGAAATCTTTCCTTTTCAGTGGGATTAGCATCAGCCGAGAACCAGACTTTGGACTTTTCCTTGTTGATCTTTAGACCTGAGAAAACAGAAAATTTTGTTAGTGTGTCCTCAAACTCCACCATCTCCCTGTCAGTCAGTGTGCCCATCAGGATGAGGTCATCTGCGAATAGAGAACAGGCCATAGGTGGGGCCGATCTTGCCACTTTGAGGCCCCTGATTGCTCCTTTTTCCATTTTGTATTCTAACCACCTTGACAGAGGATCCATGGTGATGATGAATAGGTAGGGGGACATGGAACAGCCCTGTCTCAACCCCCATGATGGAGTGATGAAACCATCGCCGTGGCCGTTGATCTGAATGGAAAATCTAGCCGATTTGACACAGGCCTCTATCCATTTGCACATGTTTGATGGGAACCCGTATATTGGCAGTAGATGGAAAAGGAATTCCCATCTGACCATGTCAAAAGCCTTCACCAAATCAGCTTTGAGCACGAACTGGTCTGGTCCAGAGGCTGAAGATTTAAAAGTGTGTATAATCTCCCTCAACAGCACTATGTTCTCAGAGATCTCGCGTCCCGGAATAAATGCAGTCTGTGCTTGTGAGATGATTGTGTTCATGAAGGGCTGCATCTTTTTTGAGATGATCTTTGATATTACCTTATAGAGGAGGTTACACACACTAATTGGGCGGAATTCGGAAACTGATGTTGGAGCTGAGACCTTTGGTATGAGAATCAAGTTTGATTTGCCTATTGCCTCCTTCATGACCCCTGTTCTGAAGAATAGGTCAATTTCCTTAATGAATATCGGGCCAAACAAGTCCCAATTTTGCTGCACTAAAGCGGCATTTACCCCGTCTGGCCCAGGGGCTTTTGTGGGCCCTAGAGCATAGACGGCCCACTTGATTTCCGCCTCTGTAGGTCTGAGATTCATGTTATCCGCTCCAGCCTGTGAAATTGGTATAATGCGCTGCTGCACCTCCAGGGGCAGCTGGATGCTGTCTTGGCCCAGGTCCTCTTGTGTGTAGATTTTTCGGAAGTGGGCCACAAATTCACGTCTAACCTCCTGATCTGAAGTAGCCCATGTACCGTCAATCTTTAATACCGCCCCAATTCGGTTTCTTCTTCTTCTCACCATGGTTGTGGAATGGAAAAATTTTGTGTTTTGGTCTCCCATCAAACTCCAATTTAATCGTGACCTCTGCAACCAGTAGGCTTCTTGCGCTAACAAGTATTTTTGGTGGGCTTCCTGTAGCTGTTTGATCTGGTCTCTGACCTCCTGAGTTTGGTGTGTGTTGATGAGCACTTCCATTTTCGCCTCTATTTGTTTCAGTTCAGCAGTAGGATCCCGTTTTGCAAAATCCCAGTCATTTATTTCCCGTCTGAGCTGAGAACAGGTTGTGGCCCAGGACTCCGCCCCCTTTTGAACTGCGTTTGCACAGACAGATTTAAATTCAGGGTGGTGAGACCACCACTGCTCTACTCGGAATTTCTTCGGTGCTCGTTTTGAGGACGGTTGGGTTCTAAGAAGGACAGGCAGGTGATCACTATTATAATTGGGTAGGTGGAAGATTTTCGAATTAGGGTGTTTCATTATCCAGTCATCTGTGGCAAGGCCCCTGTCCAGTCTTTCAAGAATCAGAGATCTCTCGTTCTGATTATTAGCCCAAGTGTAGGCTGGACCAGTATGTCCAAGATCAATGAGCCCGGCTTGCTGAACGAACGCCCTGAATTTTTTGTTTTTGGGTTTAAAAATTGGCATACCCCCCGTCTTCTCATTCGGATCCGTTATGCAATTAAAATCACCAATTGCACATAACGGCAGACCTGATGAGTGAATGAAGTGCCTTATTCTTTCCCAGATTTGAGAATTCATTCTATCCTCACAGTCGCCATAAGTAGCGAACAAAATCCAAGGATCTAAGTGCGGCTGAAGTTTAATCTCGGCCACTATGTAATGTAAACAAGATTCTATAATGGTTACCGAGACATTATCACTCCAAAGGAGCCATAATCCCCCTCCCCGGCCATTAGAGGGGACAATCTCGGCATTATTTAGAGGCAGTCTGGCAATGCGTTGTTTGGCCCTCACTCTTGAACACTTAGTTTCAGAAATGAAGGCCAGGTCAGCCCCTGTACTGCGGAGGTAGCGCCGGATGGTTGGCACTGTCGCGAGCCCCCCGCTGCCGCGACAGTTCCAAGACAGGAGACTCATTGATAACCCGGCGGCGAATTGGGCCTCGCCGCCTTGGCTTTCTTAGTAGAGGTTTCTGTGAGTTCATTTTCATGGATTAGGAGGTCAAGAGAGATGGTTCCAGAGGTTTGTGGGTTGGGGTTGTTGAAGAGGGGTGATGTGTTATCGGATCCTGTTGCGGTGAATCTGTCCTGGAAAGACCTTTTCAAACCCGAATTCGTATCTGTTGTCCTCTGTGTTGTGTGCGGTATGGTTGGAAGGAGGGCTGAGCTTATCATCCAGGCGCCAAATTTGGGTTTGAGTATGTCTATTAATTCGGGCCTGTTTTGGCCTTGTGGGCTGTTTTTTATTCTTGCCAATTTTGCTCGGTCAGCACAAGAGTGAATATCATGGCCCAGAGAAGCGCAGAAGGTGCAAATGCGACCCAGTCTTTCATAGACCAGATACACCAATATTTCTCCATGAACCGGATGTGTGACCCAAATTTTGTCCCTTAACGGTTCGTTGATCGGAACTGACAACCTGATTTTGAAGAATCGTTTACCGTTAATGGAGGTTCTGATCGGGACGGAGACTGGGGCACCAACTGTGGCTGCCATTATTGTGAGTCCTTCATCCTTGAGGGATTCATCAAATGAGTTATGGAATTGCACCCAAATCTCAGTCCTGGAAATTGCCTTCCTGGCCTCTTCTTCAGAACGACATTCCATGACTGCCACCAAGTCTTGGCGGTATGTCCACGGGCCATTATTGAGCACTCTCTGCATCTCTGTTTTTTCTGAGAACTGAACCAGGTACTTGCCACGCCCGGTCTGCCTGAACTTTGTTGCCGGTTGTGCATCCCATGCTCTTCTCATAAGTCTTTCAAATTGAGAATCAAAAATCATTCGTTCGGTGCAGACCTGGACCAGGAGGCAGCAGCCCCAATCTGTCAGAATAGCCGAGGTGTTGGGGATAACAGTGGTCGAGGAAGATGATGCCCCTGCTGTGTGCAACTCGGAGAAGCGTCTAATTAGCTCCTCATCTGCTGGGTCCATGGTTTGAAGGATGGTTGGCGGTTGGATGGTTGGATTGAGTGGTGATGGATGTAGAGATTGAGTAGGAGGAGATGGAGGAGCTTGAAGAGAAGGGTGTAGAGGGAGATGAGAAGGAGACGGAGGTGCTTGAGGAGGGTGGATGATTGAGAGTGGGTGTGGTCCCAGAATGGATGTAACAAGCCTTCGTGTGCTATGTTGGGTTTTGGGTTTAGGCGTATACTGTTGAGATGGTGGGGGTTTAGTTGTCACCTTTGTGGATGAGATGGAGAGTGTGGTGAAATATGGAAGGTTCCAGAATGAATAAAAAATGTGAAAAAAGATAGACCTGATGAATAACAGAAAATGTACCAAGGAAGTTAGGAGGATTTGGATTTTATGTTGCCACTGCACAGTTGTCCATAGTAATGCGAGTTCCTTAAAATGGGCTTTTGCTGCTTTAAATCCTTCGCACGTAGTTGGCCTCATTGTTTGTGGTGTGGGGAGTTTAGACATTGGTTGGTTTTTTGTTTTTTCTTCTACAGGGGGACAGTCCTCGGGAGAGGGAATATTCAGGTGTACCTTTTTCCTCGTCAGCGGCCTAGAGTAGGCATATAGTTTGAGAGGCAAAAATTTGGTGATTAGTGATTCTCTTTGACACGTGTCAATTAGGCAATGAGGGGATGATGGGTGATGATCTCCCAGCAGAGTGTGAGCGGTTGGATGAGGACACGTGGGTTGATCTACATTTGTTTGCTTTAGCATGGTGCTGTAGCGGATCAATCGTGTTTGAGTTCTGTCTATCCCGTACTCTGGGGATCTGAGTATTCGAGGTATCCTCTTTGGACCCGGCGCACCTTCTATGGCTGAGGACCGGGTACCCTGTTCAGCCGACGCCGCCGCCGGTGCTCCCCGACCGCTTGGGTTCCCGATCGGCGTTGGGAATCGTAGTGGGTGTAACCTCCATCGCGGTGTGTATGCAATCATGAAGGCCAAGAGACCCGCCGGTGGTTGTGTTGCTTCCCGAGTCCCTGGCGGTGGACGAGGTGGGTGGTCGTCGTCTGTGACCGGAACCCATCCTAGAATATCCACTGGGCATTCCGACCAGCACCTTTCACGGCCCACTATTAGAGTTTCTGGGATGAGGTTTGTATTAGGTGTATCAATCCACAAGCGGACACAAGTTTGGTCCGTTCCAGCCAGACTTACCGGTGAGATGCTTCTTAGCGTACCCATGCCCACAGAAGCTTGGAGGAAGTAATGTGGGTGCCAGAAGTCTATTGGGAACTCCCTAATGGCAATGCAAACCCTTGAGATCTGGGTGACCTGCTGTACCTCCTCGTGGCACTGCCAAGGGTTTACGTACAGGCCTTGATGCTCTGTCCAGTAGTCAGCCTCAACCAGAATGTCATCACTGAGGGTTCTATGTGGTGGTCTGAGAAGGAGACCCGCTGGTACCGGTGTCAAACGCCATTCTGTGATTGGTCCTCCATATCTCTGAGATAATGCAGTACGAAGGGAACTTGGGTCAAGCAAGGATTGGCCAGTTACACTAGAGAATATAACTGAGGTGTGGAGTTGATGAAGTATTCTTTCGTGTTCTTCAAGTGGGGAGAAGAAACAGAACTGGCGAGATAAACGGCGGGGAGATGTGGCCATGTGAGAAGAGAGGGAGGTGTGGATGTTTTGTTTGGAGAGAAGGAGGGGGGAGTTCAGGGTGTTCAGGGAGAAGAGGGAGAAGGAGAAGAAGGAGAAGAGGGATTCAACATTGGAGAAGGAGAAGGAGAATTAAAATGTTTGACCTGATTTTAAACAAAAAAAAAATCAGAACATCATTTTCATCTGTCGTGTTATTCCATTACCAATTAAAAATATTCCATCCATAAAAACAATAACATGTTCATCTGTCGTGTTACTCCATTACCAATTAAAAATATTCCATCCATAAAAACAATAACATGAGCTAGGAGTACTACGCATAGAGCGATTTAGTCCATCTTATAAATTAATATTTTCATTACCATAATTTAAATAGTTGATCTGAACCGTTTAACATGTTTTTCTTACAAAATATACTTACAAAATAAATTTATATATTTTTTAATTTTTTTTACTATTTATTGTAGATAAGTTGAAAGTCACTATTTTTAAATAGTATAGAATCATTAACTGATTTTCTACCTATCGAAAAAAATAGTAATTTATTTAAAAAAAAATATAAAATTTGATTTACATGTATATTTTCATACTAAAATTATGTTGTTCAAATTAATTATTTGAAATTAAAATGTTGATCCATCAATATGCTATATGCATATGCATGGTACCATGGATTCAAATCCTCTCCAATACTGTAGAGGATGGGCCTCACTTTACGGTTTGAGATTCGGGGATAACTAGGGAACAGTATTACTGGACTTTGAGATTCGTGCCAAATTAAAAAGAATGGTCCGAATAAAAGATTCCCTTGTGCAATATTGGAGAGGATGTGAATTTTTTAGTACCATAGGCCATAGCCTCTCGAGCGGTTGAACCTGTAAAATGGACATCTCCAGTTCTGAAAAAATGTGAGAGAATTGGTACCCAATCCTCTCCGTCATGTATACTTTGTAGTGATTAGTCATTAGTGATCAGTGAATGGCACTACCCACCAATCCTAATTTTTCATTTTTCTCCGCCAAAGAAAACAGGAGTAAAAGAGCTTCTCTTTCCCCACCTTCCGTTGGTATCAATATCAGAAGCTATTATTGTCATAAATCGACTCTCTCTTTCACTCGCTCAAATCAGCACGAACCCTAGGTATCCACCTGGCCTTGCTTTCTCTCTCATCTTCCTTTTACTTTCATGTACTAATTGACAGTTTCTTTCTTTCTTTATTTTTTTTCTCATTTTCAGGTCTTGGTCGCGATCTCGGGGTTTGGCGTTCGAAATTTGGGGGAAAATTTTATTATTTGAAGTAAGAATGGTTTCTCTCTTTCTTCACAAATTCATTTTTTGGACATTATCACCCTTTATTGCCTTCAATTAGTGTATATTTTGGCTCGGAGACTGTGGATTAGTTAGAATTCTTAGAATTCAGTGTATCATGTAGGAAAAGGATAATCAATTGAATTATAGCTTTGTAAATTTCTTAGAATTGTTGAAGATCTCCAAGTCCCACAATCAAAACCCTAACACCTGAACAATTGTAGCATGTAGTTAATTTTACTTATGGAAGAACCAGATTGTAGGAAGAAATATATTATTCTTGAGTTGTATGTAGGGAAGAAATGAATAGTTCTATACTCTACCAGTATATTATATTGGAATCCTTGAGTTTATGTGTCGATTCTGTTCAACAGACTCAAAATTTGCTCTCAAACTGTAGATGCTTCATTTTCTTTATGTTTATTAATTTTATTCAAGGACTGAACAACTGTTTTGTGGCAAGTTTGCATTTTGAATATAACTCTATTTCTTGTTCTTAAGTGACAGAATGATATCAATCTCTTTGGTTACAATTGTGAGTGCTTTATACTTTATTATGTGACTAGGGCATAACCATGGCCAAAATAGAAAATGTAATCCCAAATTGTTTAGTCCCCTATTATAATTGTTATAAAATCAGCAGTAGTCTTTAAATTATCCATTTGATATGATTGACAGAATGCAAGCTAAATTTTATGTAGTATTTGTGAAGTCAGAACCTAATGCTTTCTTTCTTCCTTTTCCTTTTCTGTCTCCATCTCAGTTTAAAATGAACCTGATCCAACCTGACGTGCAATGCTTGGTTTGCACTCGGCCTTTCTCTCTCGAATCTGACATGACTGACAGCCTCGAATCTCTTGCAATATGCCGTGATTGCAAATTGATGGTCTCAACCCCAACAACCCAAGATAGAGAGCATACTGCACCAAACCGTTATCCGCATCCAAACCACCACAGAAGATCCCGATCTAGGCGGCATAACACCCTACACACACGTGTTGAGTCACTGGACGACTCTGACTCTGAGTCTTTTGCGCTTGCCTTCTCCCAGCTCATCAACTCAGCCAGACAGAGCCAAAACTCAACCCCCAACAGGTCAAACAGGTGGCAGGCCCCATTTTCTGACAATGAGAGTGACACCCATGTAACGGATGCGTCCATTCTTGGTGAGAGTGAGTCCAACTTAAGTTTTGGTGGGTATGGTGGTGATTCAGATGCATCTTTTGACAGGCAAAGTGTCGCTGATCGTGAAATTTTCTTACAACTAAATAATGAATTTAGTAATAACAATAATTCCGACATTGACCCCATGCACACTGGCTTACATGTCCAATGGGATTCAGACGAAGAAGACGAAGAAGTGTCAGAATGGGAAGAGGTGTCAGAATGGGACGAAACTGCAGGGCCCACTGTCGAGACACCTCCACACCGACCCCTACGATTTCCTAATTCTAGCCCGAATAGTGAAGAAAGCGCAAGTCCAAGCCCGATACCCCAATGGATGCGGAGCCGTTGGCGAATGGGCCCGCTTGAAATAGAGATAAGGCAACCGTTCGTGGGAAATCCAGGTGACTATGTCGATGAAGTCACAGGTCAGTTCGAAGATCTATTGGACCAGCTGGCAGATGAGGCTGACGATGTCAGAAGAGGGGCTGCACCTACTTCAGCCCAGTGCAGAGAGAAGCTCCCTCATGTCATAGTTACACAAGAGCATATCAGAGATAAAGGTGGCTTGATTTGTGCAGTATGTAAAGACCCTATGCAGGTGAATTCTAGGGTTTTGCAGTTACCATGCAAACACATGTACCACCCTGGGTGCATTTTTCCATGGTTGCGTACCAGGAACACTTGCCCGGTTTGCCGGTTTGAGCTACCCTGCGAAGACCTTGATCATGACAAGTCTAGGAGGGAAGAAATGGAGGGGGTCTTGTATGACACAGAGGAGATGGAGATGGAAGAAGATGAATATGAAGAAGGGGAGATGGTGGTTTTGGAGACTGATAATGAAAGGGGTAGAGTGGACGGCCGTGATCGGGCAGTGGAGAGATCTAATGGTGGAGGTGGTGAGAGAGGCAGGTGGCTGTTTCTGGCAGCTGCGCCGATTGTTAGTCTGGTTGGTATTGTGCTTGTGTTTTGTTTCAGGAAGTCCTCCATTGGAAACAGAACTGGAGGGAATGGAGGGGAGTCGAGAGGTGGGGCCAGAACCGAGAGGGTTTCAGAGAGCAGTAGAAAGAGATGGTGGTCTATTTTTTGAGTTTCTTTTTGGTTTCTTTCAGAGAGCAGTAGAAAGTGTGCTTGGTTTGATTTTGACTTTGTGTGGATTGGTGGATGAGTTGGGAGAAAATTCGAAAAAACGTATCTATTTTGCATCTTGAATTTCTTACTGGTTTTAGGATTGGATTCTGCTACGAGGTTGATTTTGATGAACTGGTGGAAATTGATTTTTTTATTTTTCCTCCATATTTTTACTTTTCTTTTTATAATTGTTCAAGAGAACCTTCTTATTGTACTACCAGTTTAAGGTGCATTTGATCTATATTTGTTTCTTAACAACTGGAGATAGCAAAAATACTATTAATTGATTATGAGCTTTTGGATGTGCGTGTTTTTTGTTTTTTTTTGTTTCAATCTTCATTATGTAAACTTATATTTTGTGGCAATTAAACTCTTATATCAATTAATATTTCTCAGAGTGGGTTAATTTGGTCAATCAGAGATGAACACGTGAATAGAAGTTTTTATCTGGCATGTGTTTTGGTAGGAAAAAAAAAAGATTTGTTGAATTGTTTGGTATTGTGAAATAGTAGTCTAGGTTAAAATTAGAGATTATCTAATGATTTTAGAGAAAATTTAGGGGGCCTTAATATCACTCGTTTTTGGAGAATCGATTTTTAACGAGATACATAATAGGATGGTTGAGAATGAGAAAGCAATGGTGTTCCTGTCATCCGAATTTAAAACGAAAATCAGCGGCAATAATAAAACAAAAAAAAAATGTGAAGATTGTATTTCCGATTGCCTATAGATTTGATTCTGCCCACCAATTGATCATATTATTTAATTTTTTCAATTCTTATCAAGTATATGTTAAATTTAATATTACAAAATAATAATATTGTTTACAAGTAGTATCTAATTTAATAGTACAATGTACAAAAAAAAAACATTACACCGTCACTATATTTAGTCCAGAGAAATATGCAACAATATCAAAATAATATAAATATTGACTAATAAAAAATTGAATAGTATACAAACAAAATTAAATTTACAATACATTAATAATAATGATAACAAAAGTAACTAGATCAGACCAAATTAAGTGACCTTGACGTTAACCGAGTCAAATCTGACTCGTTAATAAATCCAATCCGACCTAACCAGTTGAAGGCGTGATGAGCCTATCCGGAACCTATCTGAGTTGCCATTATAGTAGTACTCGAATTAGGGCTGCAAACGAATCGAACTGAATCAAACTTATCTCAGTTTGAGTTTGGTTTGAATTAATTTCGAATCGAACTTTTTACGAACTCAATTTTAAATTTTTTCCGAACTTTTTTACGACAAAGAAAGTCACCGAAAGCGAGAGGTGAAAGTCGTTTATGATTTCATAACTGAGAGCGAGAGTTACAACTTACGAGTTATGACTTATGGCAGGTTGGTCTTATGTTTTAATTTTTAAGTCATCAGCGAAAATCAACGGTTCACGTTACTTTGAATTCGAACATGAATAGTTTGCGAACCTATTTCGAACGAACCAGGTCTAGTTTGAGTTTGGTTTGAATTAATTTCGAACTATTTCGAATTGAACTTTTTACGAACTTTTTCGAATCAAACTTGAATTGAATCACGAACTACGAATTTTTTGTGCAGCCCTAGTACTCACTACTCACTATCCAATGAACCAAATAACCAATCAACGAAAGCTATGAGATATGCATTTACTTGGTCAATAAATTTCGTTTCTATTGTGGCAACTAAGTTAGTGTTTGTCAATTATAATATAAGATATGGTGAGTTGCACAGCGTGGATCGGTATCTCATGGTTCATGGATACTTTCGTCGCCGGTAAAATTAATACTCTCGGAAATAATATTTTTTGTCAGTTTATTTTCTGTAACAGTATTTTTATTATACTAATTATAATTTTATTTATAATTTAAATTTAGAACAAATTTATTTTAATATCATTCATAAATATTGTTGAATAATTATTCTTTTCATTATCTATTTTTATTTAAAAACAAATATGTCATTTTGTATGATAATTTATTTTGTTCTTTTATAATATGTCAATGTTACACACGGAGAATACTAGTAAAACAATAAACTCCTATCACCAACTAATATTATTATCAAATAACATATTATAAAACATATTATTAATATATTATTAAAATCAGTGTCCGAAATTTTTATAAATATACAAAATTTGAAATTAATTAAACAATCTATACATTTTTGGGTTGGATTTCCACATCTATCTATACCGCTCACTTTCTCAGCGGTTCCATAACCCAAAACCGCTTACCTTGTCAGCGATTCCAGGATCCCAAAACCACTCACCTAGTCGCCCTTCCTGGAACCACTTACAAACTCAGCGGTTTTAGGATGTGTTCCCGCTCCCTAGTCACCGGTTCTGGATTGATATATTGATTAATATTTAATTAATATTGATTAATTATTTTAATTATTTTTGATTAATTTTTTTAATTCATTTTGATTAATTATTTTAATTAATTAATTCGGAATAATTAATTTTTAATTAATTAAAATTAATTAATTTCATTTTGAACGTTTAATTTTGATGTGAGTTATTTTATTTTTTGTTTGTACTTTGTTAGTTAATTTTAATTCTAATTAATTTTGTAACGTTAATTTTTTTAAAATGTTTGTTATCCAGATCAAACAAAAATCAAATATGATCTGTGTGAAAGTTTTTGTTGGAGGGAACATCCAGTACAATGACGAATGAGTATTTGGATCGAGTACTGTAGAAGACTTCAGCCCCTTGCCATGAAAATATTTGTCGAATTTTATCTATTTGAACTAGAATTGGTTTAGGAATCCGATATAGAGATAAAGTATAAAGCGGCACGGCACTTAAAACCGAATTTAACAAGGGATTTATATATAAAAGAAAGACCTCATGCGTTCAAATTAGCAGTTGATTGAGATTTGGAGACAGATTACTTCTGTCACAAACAAATTTAAAACATGTTCTCCGTACTTCTGTCACAGACAGATTTGTGCATGATTTATCTCATTACCTTCACCATAGGAACGAAAATTCTCTATTATTTCCTCTACGGCTCTACTTCTCCTGATTTCTCCAAAAAAGTAAATGTTTCTCGCAATCATAAACTGTATATCCTATATCCCGTGGCAGTCACGCAACAATTTCTTTTACTTTTGGGAGTCTTAATTCAGGTTATGGTATAATATGAAGTTCTTACTTCTTATACTTGAAGGCGGAGAAATTCGGGTTAAAAGGCCCATGTTTTCTACAAAGCCCAAAAAAAATTCAAAGGAAAAATTTGATAAAGATGCCGCAGGCGTAAACAGGCTTGGTGTTCAGTGCTCTGAAGTATCGTTGTAGGCCTACTTAGGCCAGGTATTGGGCCTGAATGCCTGATCATATGAAAGGATATCAATAATATTATATATATGTGTGGCCCATATTAACACATTTGTAAATTTCTCTATAGATGTGCTAATTTCATGCCATTGAATACGTTGCATCGGTTTGAAGATTGAAAAGATCTGCTCAATTTCTAGAAGAATTGAAAAGATATAGAAAATAATAAATGCGCATTAATTTCTAGCAATAACTTTATGGTTTCTAACAGAAAATATGAGAATTAAAATTAAATCATGCCCTTCATAAAAAAAAATTGCTTCATAAAAAAAGTTAAACCATGCCCACTAAGGCGGTAATTTGGGGGTGTCAATGGGTACGGGGTCTGTGGTGAAGACAATTTCATATCCATATTCACTTAAAATAGTCTTATTTTTACTTTATCTTTATCCATTAAATATTAGTTTACCCATACCCTATATTTATCCATTAAGATAATGGATAACAAACCAATAATAATAATTAGCAATAAGTTGATAACATATATAATTTAATCCAAAAATATAATAAATAAATAAATATATTAAATTCATCATGTACTTATATCATGAAATATAAAAGTAATTTTATCTCATTTATAATTATTGATCTGATTATTTTAATACATAGATTATTAATTAAAATGAAATAATAAAAATAAATCAATTTTGTCACAAATTATTAATTAAAAAAACCATATAAATGTTGGATAAATTAATTTCAACATAAATTACTAAAAAAAAAAAGACAAAATGTAATAATATTATATAGTTATATGCATGTATAAATAAAAAAATATTAATTAATGACGGATATAAAAAAAATCTTATTCAATAAACTAACGACAAAATTTGTACTCATACATATACCCACTAAATTTACCAAAAAAAACCTTATTTATACTCACCTTCCTAAATATTGTATGAGTCGGATAAATGATTAAAAAGATATGAGTAGAACTAGAGTGCTCCTAAGTTCATCTAACATCTTGTGAACTTGACTCTAAAATATATCGAATCGACTTTAAATGATGAATCCAAACCATTGAAACCCTTCTACCTAATGAGTGATGCATCTACATGTGAAAATTTTAAAGTTTCGAATTAATTTAATATAGAGTCAAGTGGTCAAAAGTTTAAGGTTTATGAATTAATTTTAATGCATTCATTTTTTGGACTCCTTTGACCACTTGACTCTATATTAACTTAATTCGAAACTTTAAAATTTTCACATGTAGACGCATCAATTATTAGGTAGAAGAATTTTAACGGTTTGGATTCATCGTTTAAAGTCAATTCAATATATTTTAGAGTCAAATTCACAAGAAGTTGGATGAACTTAGGAGCACCCTAGTTCTACTCAAAAGATATTATTGGCACCCGTAGAAAATCAACTATCTATATGTTTACAATATCTCTCTACTCACCTTCACAGAAAGAAATAAATATGTTGTTGTTCCTTTCTGTCAGTCTGATATTAACTGTTGATTTTTATTGAGATTCGCAACAGAAATTTTATTTTTTAATTTGGACATGAAAAAATTTAATCGGTTAGAATCGTCCTTTGGAATAACAGCAATTTTTTTATAACATAAAAGGGGATGAACGGGTTTTAATCTTTGAAAAAGATAAAATCTTCGTGCAATGGACCATTGCCAGGTTAGTGACAGTATTCTCATTTAGTTAAAAATACCCCCTTTAAATTCCTCATATTTATCTGCAAGGGAAAAAACAAAAATCCTCCTATTTACATTTGCTGTATCATTGAAAACAGTTGTGACTTGTGACTTATCTCATCGTTTGAATCTCTCTCTCTCACTCGCTCTCTCTCGCATATACGCTAGCACACAGCACAACTTTAATGGAAGAACTCCATATATTGTCTTCACTGTGTCTCCTTTTCAGTTCCTTACTAGGTCTCTTTCTTTTCCTTTTTCTCTACACTAAACTATGGCTAAATCCCAAAAAAATAAGAGAGAAGCTAAGGTACCAAGGGATAAGTGGTCCTAAGCCTTCTCTATTCTATGGAAACATCTTAGAAATGAAAAGGATTAAAAAAGAATCACAGATGCAACCCAAGGAAGAACAGAGGTGGGCCCGCTTTGTCAGCGACTACACTTCAGTTATCTTTCCATATCTCAATTCATGGAGGAAAGCTCATGGTATCTAATTAAGAAATTTGAATTGATTTTCTCCCTTGCAATTATATTGCACAGAGTATTGGCGATGTAATTAATTTAGTATGGACATATTTCAAATACAACTCTATTAATACATGATTTAATATTCCATACAACCTCGATCTGATCTGATCGAATTGGCCGATATGGCTCATAAGCTAATATATTTTACATTATTTCCTATATATAATACATAACAGGTCAATTGTTTCTATACTCGATCGGTACCATCCCAATTCTTCATATAACTGAGCCTGATTTAGTGAAAGCAATTAGTCAGTGCACTCCTTTCGAGCTCGGCCGGCCTGAATATGTTAGAAAGGCCAGAAGTTCTCTATTTGGAGATACAGGTATAGTGATGGCGGATGGCGAGCTCTGGGCCCATGAGAGAAAGATCATTGCACAACAGTTCTTCATGCACAGGATCAAGGTAATGACTAGCATATATAGCACTGGTACGGCACTGGTACACTGTTAACAAAAAATGCTTGCCTTTATAAGTTAACTGGTACAGAATGATTAAAACTTATTTTTTTTGTTGGAAAGTAAAGTTTTATCTTCTCTTTATTGGTATCATGCATGCAGGGTATGGTAAATGTAATAATTGAATCTGCAAATACATTAACTGAAGCTTGGAATAAAATACTTCAATCCGAAAGGGGAAAAGCAGAAATAATGGTTCATAGCCACTTGAGAAACTTCTCAGCAAATATTATATCAAGAGTATCTTTCGGTAGTAGTTACGGAAAAGGCGAAGAAGTATTCTCTAAGCTCAGCCTGCTTCAGAAAGCCATGTCAAAGTCTGATATATTCACTGCAATACCTGGCACCCGGTAAGTTGTGTATATATTATACTTGGTGCTATTAATAGTGTGTACCGATAATTGTGATTGAATCATTAATGACCATGAATTAAAGAAAGAAATGTTTTGTACATGATTATCTCATTACCTTCACTACAGGAGAAAATATTTATTTATAATTTCCTCTACTTCTCCTGATTTCACCAAAAATTAAATGTCTATCTCAATCGTATACTGTATATCCCGTGGGCAGTCACGCAACAATTTCATAGACTTTTGGTACAATTTTAATTCAGGTTATAATATGTAGTTTTTTATTTGATTATATATTTTAGTAATTTTACAATGAATTAGTCCTTTATTGAAGTTCTAATATGAACTATCTTTGTTTGGTTTATTGATCAAAGAAGGGCAAATTATGGTTCTAATATGAACTTTAATTATTCACAAAAAATGATAAATCAGTGTTCATTTGATGAAATAAAGAAATAAACAGACAGTAACTTCCAATTGTGGTTCTAATAGATACCTACCAACCAAGACAAATAGAGAAATACACCGACTGAAGCGAGAGATACGCTCACTCGTCCGAAACATAGTTCAAGAGCATAAACAAGCAGGCTCATTAAACAGAGACCTCTTACACTCTATAATTGAAGGTTCTACATCAATTCCTGATCGAACGGCTTTGCCTGAGGAATTTATAATCGACAATTGTAAGACAATATACTTTGCAGCATTTGAGACGACATCTGTCACTGCTGCTTGGTGCCTTCTACTTCTTGCCTTGCATCCAGAATGGCAGAGCTGCGCGAGAAAAGAGGTTCTTGAGATTACTCGTGGTGCCACACCTGATTTCGACATGCTTCGTCAATTCAAAATGGTAAATCAAATTTTTTGGTGGTGATAAGTATTGTTTATTTTTGGAAGAAAACTTTAGTCTTGAAAACTAAGTTTCATAGTATTATCAAAATCATATTTTTATTTAGATATGAGAAACTGATTCCATCACTTGAAATGTTCGCTTTGCTTCGATCTTGATCCAGATCAAGCGGAAGCTCCGATCGCTCACTTGAAATGTTCACTTTGCTTTGATCTAATTAGTAGCAATTGTATGAGCATTTTCAGATATGCATTTTGATAATGACAGAAGTATGATATATGTCCAGATTCACATCTACTGCGATCCGAATATGATGGACAATAATTCTAAAATCCTTGCTTTTCCAAATCTAGCCGTCCAATGATTTCTGTGCACGTATCTCAAAACAGCTAATTTTTTGTGCACGAATCTCGAAACAATTCACCAGTTGGATTTGGAAAAGCAAAGATTGTAGGCTACTGTTCATGAGTGAAGAATCGCAGCTGATTCGGATCCTATATGTCCATGTTTCATTTTAACTTGTATTGAAGCTATCAATTTGGTACAACAAACAAGTTGATGCATGCAAGTTCAAACTTGCAGTGAAGTAAAACAAAAACAAGTACTATCATAATTGAGATAACTTGATCAATATAATTATTTTATGTATAATATATATTATGTACCAACTACATGTATTACACAAATTAATATAAATTTGGCTTATGTCCGTTTTAAAATTATAATTACAGTTAACAATGGTCATCCAAGAGACTCTCCGTCTCTTCCCTCCTGGATCTTTCATATTGCGAGAGGCGCTACATGATATGAAGCTCCAAAACATGCATGTCCCAAAAGGCACTGTCACGCAAATAACCATCCCGATGCTACACCGTGACCTTGACGTGTGGGGTCCAGATGCAGACATCTTCAATCCCAACCGATTTGCCAATGGTATTTCAGGCGCTTGCAAATATCCTCACATGTATGCACCATTCGGGTTCGGACCGAGAACTTGTGCTGGGCAGAACCTTGCTATGGTGGAGTTGAAAATTGTGTTGGCACTTGTGTTGATGAGGTTCTCTTTCGATCTTTCACCGAGTTATGTGCATTCGCCGGCTTATAGAATGACTGTTGAGCCTGAGCATGATGTGCCACTAATTGTGAAGAAATATGACAATATATAGTGCAAATATGTGACTTGGCTCTGAAAGAAAATTTTAGTATATTCCTATTTTTATGTTTTTCAAAAAAAAAATTTCTTTAATTTAACTATGAAACAGTTCTGAATCTTTAGGGATTCTTAATTTGGGCTGGTCTAAATCTTAATGGGCTGTTATGGACCCGCTGCCCCGTTCCTACTTCCTAATCAATAATAAGTAATAACAATCGAAATTCTAAATAAACCACCCAGAAAACAAATAAGAGCTAACCTAGCAAATTGTCAAACTATATATATTAAGGAATGATTTAAATGTCTTTATTTTAGTAGTTATTAAAGATTCCTTTTTACATACCGGGGTGGATGGATTCGAATCTTTAGGGATTCTTCATTTGGGTCGATTTAGATCTAATGAGAATAGTCTATTTTTAGGTGACGGTTATTTGAAATAATTTGTTCTATGTTTGATTGAGTTTGAATAGTTAGAATAGAAAATCCAAATCTTTTATTATGATAAAATAGTCTACTCTTAAAAAAATTAAAATTTAACTATTCTAATAAAATCTCCATTCTTATATAATACACGTAGTTGTTCTGATCCGCCAACGGCTGAGATTGAAGAATAAACTTTTGAATTTAATATCAGCCCTCCAATCACATAATCTGTCATCTTTTGATTAAATGCATCTATTTTATGTGTAGAAGTCTAAATTTAATTAAAAACCTACTTACTACACATAATGTCACACAGTATATTCATATTTAGTTTGAAAATCAAATGACCCTAAATACTAAATCAAATTTCCTTCTTCCTATTTCCTTATTACCTTGATATATTTCCTTGTTAAACACTCCAGCTATGTCCCGACTCCTCAAATCAAATGTCCTCCTTCAATATTTCCTTATTTTCTTGATATTTTCCTTGCAAATTTGCTTTTTTCAATGTCAGACCATCTTCTTTTTATTTTATGACTGTCCACCAAATCTGTTAAGTCATGTTTTCAAGATTTGTATCATTTCATCAAGTATAGATTTTTAATTCAATCTTCAGTGTCTAAGCACACTGCTACCAGTATGCGTGACAATTGAAATTTCCCTATTATATATGTTGCTTTAATTTATGTTTATTATGATCGCTTTAGAGAACTTAATTCAAGCTATAGAGCAGAATTACCATAATACTCTTATACTGATGAATCAAATTACAAGAACCAGCAGAATTTTTTTTGTAGAAATACATTATTTGATCGAATATACAACAGTTTTAAGTATAGCAAAATCATACAAAATAACTTATTTTGAAAATTTTGACATATAAGCCTTGTACTATTACATAGGCCATTTGATGGATCAAGGCTTATATGCCGGAATTTTCAAAATAATACAATAGATACAGAGATTGCTATTGGACAACATTCTGAGAAAAGAATTTTTCTACCGAGAATTCCGATGTGTCCATCTGATGATGAGATGTTCCCTTTCAAGTTTACACGAAAGCAATTCGCTATTCGTATGAGTTTTGCCATGACAATCAATAAAGTACAAGGACAAATAATTCATAACGTCGGTATCTATTTACCTGAGCATGTTTTTTCGCACGGCCAATTATATGTCATATTGTCACGAGGTACGTCACAACGTACAACAAAAGTCATGCTGAAACGAAAAGAGGAAATTGATGTCCCAGGAGTGTATACAAAAAATATAGTTTACCGAGAGGTCTTGAGCGATGAATAAGGTACGAACCATATTAATTTAACATTTCTAACTTTGTTATTTTTATTATTGTTTTCAATTTAAGCAATTATAATCTATTTTTCATATCTTGTTTGTTCATTTTCAGAATGTCAGACTACGTCGAAGAAGATCGCACTTGCAATAATACTTCAAAACTATTTTTAATGTTATATTTGATCTTTTTTTTCATTTGTTCTTATTTCTTTTATTGCAGCAAATAAGATATAAGTTGGATTTTATTTTCATATTCGTACCCATCTTGTAATATATATTCCCGTTGCAACGCACGGGCACGATACTAGTAAATAATA
The DNA here is from genome assembly GCA_964058825.1 of Carex arenaria. Classification (NCBI taxonomy): domain Eukaryota; kingdom Viridiplantae; phylum Streptophyta; class Magnoliopsida; order Poales; family Cyperaceae; genus Carex; species Carex arenaria. The sequence continues at coordinate 247,407 of CAXKVW010000333.1, read as the reverse complement.
AAAAATGCTATTTTAACTATTTTTGTTTTACAACTATATATGAAAATACTAGGGGCTGTTATACGTGGGACCCGCTGCCCCGTTCTTATCACATCAAAGTTCTATATCTCCATTCTTATATAATGTACGTAGTTGTCCTGATCCACCAATGGCTGAGATTGAAGGATAAATTTTTGGATTTAATATCAGCTCTCCAATCACATAATCTGTCATCTTTTGATTAAATGCATCTCTTTGATGTGTAGAAGTTTAAATTTAATTAAAAACCTATTCACCACACATACTGCTATATAGTTTGTCACAATTTTAGAATGAATCCTAGCGATTTGTTTTCTTATTTCTCCTTAAAGCTATCTCTTATGGGAAGTGCTATGAATATTTTCTTATTTTGTTTCTAATTAATTTCTTCTATCAATTATGGAAGAAAAATTCATGCCTACAGTTTTTTTTATTTAAATAATTCATGCATAACAAAGTTACTCATTCTAATAGATTGGAATAAGAAAGTATAGAATTTCGCAACTCCAAATTGATTAAAATTTAGTACAATTAGAAATATTTTTTTTGAATAATTAATTGATGGGGGTAATATATTGAGATTGGTAAAAAAATATTGGTAGAACAAATTCATCCTTAAGAGGGTTAAAGTTTGATAGTTCCAATGTGTAATTAAAATTATGAAAAAAATATAACATGTTAAAATTTGAATCCTTTTCAATTGAGGAGTCATTGACTAATATTTAAAATTTAATAAACATTTCATAATTTTCTAAGTATTTCATTTGTGAATTAAAATAGATAATTTCATTTTGGAAAAATCATTTATTGTATTTTGTGCTAAAATATTAATCTTTACTAAGATAAAGTAACTTGGTTTATATCGTGGGTGCTTATTTGGTGAATATATGTGACGACATTTAGTCAGATTTTGGCTTGTATCGATTTTCAGGTTGTAATTCAAATGAATTACAATTTCATTGAGAATAATGGATGAAGAAACAATTCCAAATCAAATGTTTTATTTATTATAGTAATTTAATTTCAAATAAAGATTGGAATAAAAATTTATTGAGGGCAAAGTTGGTAGAAAAGAGAGAGAAAAATTATTAGCTCTCAGTAATATAATTCTTGCTTTCAATATAGTGTTTCCCATCTCTGATTCCTGTAATTAATTAATTTATTTTTATTTCTTCATTTTCTCTGTTTCATTTCTCCTCTTGCTCTATATTTTCGACAGTGAAAATAAAAATTATTCAATCTTTCTGAATCTGTAAAGAAAATATTTTTTTCTTATATGCTATATTGATTCATTGTGTCAAGGAGAAAAATAATTTTTATTAGGGCTACTGTATCTTTGCGAATTGATGAAATAAGATATGAACCATATTAATTTAACATTTCTAATTTTATTGTTTTATTATATATTTTTAATTTTAGGAATTATAATCTAATTTTCATATTTTGTTTGTTCATTTCCATAAATGTTAAACTACATCGGACAAGATTACACAAGCAATGATACTCTAAGAAAAAAAATTATGTTATATTTGATCTGTTGTTTTCATTTGTTGTTGTTTCTTTGATTGTTATTTATTATTTGAATTTCTATTTTTTTCATTTGTCTTCAATATTCATTTAAATATTTTTTTTCTTAATTTAGTGTGAATGTCAAACAAAAAGATCTCTTCATATTCTATTCAATCTTATAATATGTCTTTGTTGCATTGCACGGGCACGATACTAGTAAAGTATAAACCACCTAGACAACAAATAGGATCTAACCTAGCAAATTGTCAAACTATATATTACGCTTAAAGCTATGAATTAAACGTCTGCATGATTTTATTCTTTATTGTTATATTATTATTTTAATTTTGGATAGCAAAAATTCTTAATCTTATTATTTTTTAATTTTATTGTTATACAAACCAATAAATTATAAAACTCAAAGTTTAGAAATAAGTCACATTTTATTTTTGCAATGTTCTAAATAGTTAGCTATAGCTATGCTATAGTTTTTTCGGACTATAAAAGCTACGCTATGGGATAAAAATCGCTAATTCAACTACAACCGCTATAGCTGTAATAGCTTACTGCTATAGCTGTAATAGTTTACCGCTATTGCTGATCACTATGCTACATGGGCTTTTTCTATTTACTTTTTTTTTTTTGCAATTTGCATAGGTTTTTATGCTTCTATTGTGCTTACATTCCTATTTGTGATGCTACATGTGTTGTTCTAAGTAATCTTCTGTGTTGTTTGACTAGTTTGCAAGATATATAATCATTGAATTTTACAGTTTCTCTGTTTAAGATGTTTGCAGGTTTAATAGTTACGACCAAAGGTCAAAGCAAGTCAACAATTCATATCATTTGGTGTAATAAGTCGCGTCCGAAGATCAAATAAAGTCAACGTGTATATCATGACAAGTCGGAATGTGACAAGTTGCACAAGATAATATGTTAAATGATATCCTCGAGTTACAAGGAATGATTTGATAAATATAATATAATGGAAGATTCACACCAACTATTTGGATTGTCGGATATTGAAGAGATGTTAAGTTATGAAGATTACGGAAGATCATAGAAGATCAAGATTATAAAGATTATACTTTACCATTTTGAGTTGTTATTTTTATTTATCTCCGAAAATATGGTAAAGTAGATATGAGGTTGAGACCACCCGAGTCTAGCTGTTGCATGGATGGATATCAGATTCAAAATTCAAATTATCGGACCTGATCAATATTGGAAACCTAGGCATAAGCAAAATAGGCTAAACTATTATATTATAATATAGATCTTGTGATCTGCAAAGAGCCGTTGGCTCTCCTTTGAACACCACTATATATAGTGGGCTATATCTCATGTTTCAATTGACGAGAGAATACTTCACAAATCTTACACTTTAGAATTCTTTTGAGAGGTTTAGCCTAATTCATTGTTATACTTCAATTATTTTTCTAGCAACCTCAGATATACTCCACCTAAATTGATCCATTGTGAGATTAGAATGAAAGTAGTGATTGTCTGGACTTAGAGCCTATGAGATCGCTTATATCTTTGAGCATCTGTACTCACCTTTCTCTCTTTGAGCTGCTGTGTACATCTGTCGTGCGTGTGGACTGCATGAGTGTTGTCTCGTACCGGTCACTAATTGTATTCATTTCTTCATTTTTGTAAACTTTTGAGGTTAATTAAAATAAAATAGAAATGTAATTATATCCAACAACTTTATTTTAATATTTAGTATTTAAATTTTTAAGTTATTAAATTTTAAAAATATAAATATAGTAAAAACAAAAAATAAAAGAGAAATTAATTAGTCCTCTAACTTCGACTCCTCAAGTCCAGTCAATCCATAAGAACTTATTTTCGCGCACACTTATTTTACTCCAAACAAGTTTGAAACATCTCTCATCCCTCTCTCTCTTTCTCTCTAAATTCTCTCCTCTCCCAATCGGTCTATTCTCAAGACTTCGATTCGCTACTACAGCCAATCAATTCCAATCACATCTTTGTCGTTTCAACACCATATCACTTTTCTATATTATTATTTTCTAAGCGTCCTTTGCACTCATTACGTATGATTTTCTAATATAGTCCTTACAATGTATTGTAATAGAGTATTATTTGTCAGGTGCTTTATGTAAATTTCATCTTTATTTATGATATTTACAAGGGAAATTCATGTATACCCTTCAAAAACATGAAATTACGTATTTTGCTCTAAAATTCATATATCATATTTACTATTTTAAATTTTAAATTTTTAAAACTAACAAATTTAATAGTCTTTTCTATTAAAACTCATTTCAAATTGCAAATATGCCGTCCTTTTCTTAAAATTTGTCATTACCTTTCCGATATTATATGTCATCCTTCTCTGAAAATATATTATATAGAAAAACAAATAAAATGACAGAATCAGTCTTTACAAAATTGCAAATATCACAATTTAGTATTTACCATTGGACCTAAAGAGCAATCAAATATATCTACACAAGATGAACTTTTCAACTAACCATTAATGGAAAACCTAAGGATTCTTTGCCAAAAAAAATATATATTTTCTCTCATAAGTCATGCACAGAACTAAAATATTATTTTATATGGTATTTTTGTAATTAGTATTTTTATAACAAGTAATAATAGTAATGTAACTTTAATATGAGCAACTCTGTTTGGTGGAAATGATAAATTTATGAATATGTAATTTAAATATTTATTCTGTTCTATGGGAAATTTTATCTTTTCAAAAAGTGCTAGCAATTGATGGAAAAGATAAAATGTATGCATTATTGGTATGATGGACCATTAATGCTCTAATTTAATTAATCTGTTGGTCCCATCGTATATAATCATTATGCTTTGAGATCAACGAAATATATTTTATATGAGCAAAGCTAGGGTGTGATGTGCTCACCAAGAAAGTTTGATGAACACAATTCCAAAAATATATCAGATCGATTTTAAACGACGAATCTAAACCGTTGAAATTCATGTACTTCATGAGTGATGCATGTACATACAAATATGATTCCATGTTATTAGCATTATCCGCTCCGAATCTACTCCGTTTACACTCCTAGATGCTGATCTTAGAGTCTCTTACTATTTAAATATTAAATTATAAAATGGATGACCCAGGCTCAGAATTTTCAAACCTGTGGGGTTCCTCCGCATAATGTTAAGTTCAAGTTATAAATTTATAAATACAAGAATGTAGAGTTAAACACCCCGCAATTCATATCCCAATAAATTAAGGCTTAAAGCAATGTTGATGATGACAAAGCCTTTCTTTCCTCGCTTATTTCTTGTTCTTCTCCTAGTGCTTCCTTGCTTATTTGGCAATGGTGCACTCGGGAGAAAAATCACACTTGTTACTAGAGAGGTTAGAACTCAAAACAGTGGTGAGACATACGTCGTTATATTTGACGCTGGCAGCTCAGGATCTCGGGTCCATGTTTTTCGATTTGACGAAAACATCGACATTCTGCCAATGAATGGCGAGCTTGATGTTGAAGCTAAGGTAAGGATATGCTCTGCTATTAAAAAATTACCAACCATCATAATGTTATAATACATAATAGTTATTAGTTCGTAATTTACATATATGTCTGCATTTTGTATCTTCCAAGCAAACCTTGCGTTTTATTGGTATTCTTAATTTTCAGGTAACTCCTGGATTGAGCTCATATGCAGAAAATCCTAAAGAGGCTGCCAGTTCAATTGCTCCACTTCTCGAGAAAGCTGTAAATACTGTCCCAGTGAAATTGCGTTTACAAACTCCTTTAAAACTTGGGGTATGAATTAATATTGTATCAAAATAACAAAATTAGTCTCTACACATGCATTGATGCTCAAGTACTCTGTTAGAAAAGAAAACAATATTTATATCTTGGGTCCTAGTTAATTACTTTAGTGGTATACTCAGAAATAATTAACAATTGAGTAAAACATGATAGATGAATTAATTATTATTAAAAAATTAATTCAATTCAGGCAACAGCAGGTCTGAGACTGATAGGAGAAGAGAAGTCAGAAAATATCTTACATGCGGTAATTATCTACTTAATTATTAATTGTGATAAGATTATCTTCAATAAATTATCCATAATTGAATTATTCAAGTATCAACATTATTGAGCTCTTGTTGCCATGCAGGTACAAACCCTCTTTAGCAATAGCTCGTTATGGTTTGAAAAAGATTGGGTCGCTGTAATTTCTGGAACAGAGGAAGGAACTTATATGTGGGTAAGTATGACCCTCTTCACTCAATTTTTTTGGTGTAAAGTAACAGATTCATTCATAACATATGCAGACGTAAAAGAAATGTTGTCAATAAATCATATAAATGCACGCATGCAGGTCACCATGAACTACTTATTAGGACATTTGGGCAATGAATACTCAAAAACCGTAGGTGTTGTTGATTTGGGAGGTGCATCGGTGCAAATGGCTTATGCCATCTCTGCAGAAGCTGCTTCCAATGCTCCAACAACAGGGGAGGAGTATATCACTAAGCATCATCTCAGAGGGACCAACTACAATCTTTATGTTCACAGGTTTTTTTGAAAAGGCTTGACAGCGGCTGCCAGTATTTTACCAAATTATAAATGTTATAGTTTAAAGAAAAATATGTTATAGGTTTTAATACAATGAAAATTAAGTACCTTAATTTGGTTATAATTTTTCCATGCTTGGCTTCCCCCAGTTACTTGCACTACGGTCAAGAAGCAGCCAGGGCAGAAATTTTGAAGTCTACCAACGACTCGGTCAACTATTGTGTCTTAAGTGGTTACAATGGTATGTTGATATAATTTATTCAATAATAATCTTGTACAAGTTCGTTTGTAAAGCAAATGCGAATATAATGGAGCACTATACAATGATCCCTAGTTTAATCAACTATCTGGTCTTGTAAATTAGGGAAATACGAATATAATGGAGCACTATACAATGCAAGATCATCCTCCTCTGGATCAAACTATGATAAATGCAGAGAAAATGTGCTAGAAGCACTCAATTTGAATGCAAAATGTGAAGTACAAAATTGCACCTTTAATGGTGTATGGAATGGGGGAGGTGGTGCTGGGCAGGACAAGCTTTACCTTGCTACCGTTTTCTATTATAGGGCAGTCGATGTAAGTCAATTAATTCTTGGATAATAGATTAATTTTATAGTTGCACAGCTTGCTATCTGAGTACGTTATAAATTTTAAGCTAATATTTTTTCGAAATGGAGGTATAGTGAAGTGCACAAAGACTGGAAGTCCTATTCATCCATCTTCTGTTCCGATATGCAGTTTGAATGCACCTATGAATTCATGAATGCCATCTTAGCACCATATCATTTCAGCTCTTTCACACAGTCATTTGCAAGAAAGTACTACTTTCATCAAATAAAAAACACCTTTGTTTTAACTGTAATTGGTTCACAATTAATTTATTCTGTGTAGTTCAACATAATTGACAACAAGGCTGGAAGTGGTGAGGCAACACCAGAAGATTTCAAGAGGGCTGCCGCTGTCACCTGTGCACTCAAATCCCAAGAGGAGGCAAGTACAAAGTACCCAAACGTCTGGACATCGAACTTGCCATTTGTATGCATGGATCTTGTGTACCAGTATACTCTTCTTACCTCTGGATTTGGTACGTATAGTGTTATTCCATATGTGTATTTTACAGAACATTCAAAGTGGAAATTATTTTATCATCATGATCTGTATATATTTTGTGGTTATGACTTGTGAATTTGTGATATTTCTTAAGTTAATTACATTCTTTTCCTTGAAAAAAATTACTACATGACAGGGTTGGATGATGAGAAAAGTGTGACATTGATCGACAAAGTAAAGTATGGTGATTTCTATCCTGAAGCTAGTTGGCCACTAGGTAGTGCAATCCAAACAGTGTCAGCAATGTCTTCAACAAAGCAAGAGGCGAAAAATATGTATCGCTTTTGGTCTCATGCGTACGCAGAGTAACTTGGCATCCGTATATGTTCAGCTAATTATTAGTAATAAAGTACATGTACCCATTGAACTAGATTTGCAGCTTGTATTATTTATATGAACTAGCATATAAGTCGTCCAGGGCACAAGCGCTTGTAATTCTGATTGTTATGCAAAATAAATGTTTTTCTTTTCTTCATGTTATTAAATTGCTCTGTTTGAATGGAAGAATTTACCAAGGTGCTTGAAGTGATGCGGAATAAATTAGAGAGAGGCTGAGGAGAGAAAAAAAACATAATCTTTTAAGTAAATTAATTAATTTCACCACATTAACAGTGTTTTTGGACTGGTCTAATTAGTTTTGCAGTTTCAGAGAGAGATAAAACAATTTCTAGAGAGGAACAAAGTGGTACTAGACCCGTATTTTTCATTAATCCGGAGGGGGGACAACTGACCTCTGGTTGTGTGTGTGAGTCCGCTCCTGTTTATATTCTTAATATTTAGAATTAGTATGCTATATATAAAGACTTCAACTGCTAAAAAATATTCAGTTGAAAAATATAAAATATGATAGATTATATAGTCAGTTTAAAAGTATAATGAATTCTTGCAGTTAAAATTTGCTGACATAGATATAATGTCTTATTTCCTGAGATATATAAATTTGTTATACTAGTTTTTTTTTTTTTTTTAAAAAAAGCGGTGCACTTCTAAAAGGTGGCCCAATAAAAAAGAGTTAGTTGAGAGATTTGACATAGAATTAACATTGAGGATTGCTATGACGTTCAAAAATAAATTTTAACCGTTATCATATATTAATTAAAGAAGTAGACTACTATTGAAGCATCTTGCTCATGTCATTAGCAAGATGGGGATGTCTAGTAGAGAAGAAAATTTGTCACGGCGTAACGAGTCACGTCACGTAACGTTACGTGCACGTCACGTCATGTGTGTCGATTATGTGACGTGACTCGCGTGTCGCGTGACGTGACTGCATTCTATGAAAATTATACGTCACGTCACGTCACGTAAACCAATCACGTCACATCACGTCACGTCACGTGGTCACGTATAGTCACGTGTGATCACAATTATGAAGATTATGGATACAATATGTACAATCAGGGTTGGAATTATTAATTTAGCTTAATGAATATTTATAATTTGAATTTTTAACAATATTATTTACTCATTTCAAATTTTTTAGAATTTTTCATATATTTTTTATTTTTTTTTCTGAATTTTTAACAATATAAATTAAAATATAAAAAAAAATTGACGTAACTAATTCACGTTATGTCACGTCACGTATAGTCACGTCACGTGTATTCACGTCACGCGTGATCACTACGTGACTACGCGTGACGTGATCGTCTGCTGCTATTTTAGTCACGTCACGTGAAAAAAATAATTAATCACGTCACGTCACCAAATCACGGCGTGATTGTCACGTCACATCACGGCGTGTCACGTTTTTCCTTCTCTAATCATACCAATAATGCATACATTTTATCTTTTCCATCAATTGCTAGCACTTTTTGAAAAGGTAAAATTTCCCATAGAACAGAATAAATATTTAAATTACATATTCATAAATTTATCATTTCCACCAAATAGAGTTGCTCATATTAAAGTTACATTACTATTATTACTTGTTATAAAAATACTAATTACAAAAATACCATATAAAATAATATTTTAGTTCTGTGCATGACTTATGAGAGAAAATATATATTTTTTTTGGCAAAGAATCCTTAGGTTTTCCATTAATGGTTAGTTGAAAAGTTCATCTTGTGTAGATATATTTGATTGCTCTTTAGGTCCAATGGTAAATACTAAATTGTGATATTTGCAATTTTGTAAAGACTGATTCTGTCATTTTATTTGTTTTTCTATATAATATATTTTCAGAGAAGGATGACATATAATATCGGAAAGGTAATGACAAATTTTAAGAAAAGGACGGCATATTTGCAATTTGAAATGAGTTTTAATAGAAAAGACTATTAAATTTGTTAGTTTTAAAAATTTAAAATTTAAAATAGTAAATATGATATATGAATTTTAGAGCAAAATACGTAATTTCATGTTTTTGAAGGGTATACATGAATTTCCCTTGTAAACATCATAAATAAAGATGAAATTTACATAAAGCACCTGACAAATAATACTCTATTACAATACATTGTAAGGACTATATTAGAAAATCATACGTAATGAGTGGAAAGGACGCTTAGAAAATAATAATATAGAAAAGTGATATGGTGTTGAAACAACAAAGATGTGATTGGAATTGATTGGCTGTAGTGGCGACGAGAAGGAAATTTGTGATGGCCAGACTAATCACGTCACGTCACGTCACGTGACTCGCGTGACGCGTGACGTGACCACATTTTAGTGAAAATATACATTACGTCACGTCCGCGAACCAGTCACGTTACGTCACGTCACGTCACGTCACGTCACGGTATGAAACATGGAGTATTCAACTTTTTTTTATATGTATAGAGTATTTAGATTTTTATTTTAGTGTAAGTTCAGCGATATTGGTATTCATGTAGTACTAAGTTTTATTTTCTTTAGTTTAGTCTAATGAATGTTTGTAATTTGAATTTTTAAAGTAATGTCAGATGCAACATTTTCTAAAAAAATAATCTTTACAACATTATTTTAGACTTTTTTATATATATTTTTTAATTTTCAACAATTTAAATTAAAATATAAAAAAATTAACATGACTAATTTACGTCACGTCACGTGTGATCACGTTACGTATGGTCATGGTGTGACTACGCGTGATGTGACCATCCGCTACCATTTTAGTCATATCACGTGAAAAAAAAAATTGATCACGTCACGTGACCAAATCACAGCGTGTTTGTCACGTCACGTCACGGCGTGTCACGTATTTCCTTCTCTAAATTGTCTAGTCTCTCTCTGTATCTCAAAGAAAGACGGAATGGGAGTAGGTCCGATGCCCATCAGACCTAGTTTGGGTTCGATGGGCAGGGATACCGTTCAATCGCAGTTCTCAGTTTCTTCGCTTGGGAACCCATTTTTACAGAGTAGTTTTTAGTGCGTACAGAGTTCGAATTTTTGATGGACCAAAATACCCCTGATCATCAGCGTTCGAATTTTACAGAGTAAATCTTCTGCCTTTGATGTAGGGGTATTTTGGTCCATCAAAAATTCGAACTCTGTACGCACTAAAAACTGCTCTGTAAAAATGGGTTCCCTGATTAACGGAGTCTTCAATATAATTCGAATTAAACCCGATTTATCAATTATATCCGCTAGTTGCTTTCCGTTTCTCCGTCTCCCACTCTCCCCCCATTTTTCTCTCTCTTTCTCGCACCGCTGAAAAGCAAAGGAGAAGTGGAAGGTATCCGCACCGCCCATCCCACCGGAGGAGGTCCATTCCGCTATGCCGCCCTTCTCAAACCCGCCGGCCATGCTCTCTTCGTGCTTCCCCTCTTCGATCCCTACTTCTCTGACCCCAGTAACAAGTACAACGGCGTCCGCACCCCCCACCCCGCATCTCCCTTCTCCCTCGGCATTTTGAATTCTTCCAGATTTGTGAAGTACAGAGACCTTTCTCTTGGTCCCTATGCACTTAATTTTAGATTTTGGGCTATATTTTCTGCTGCTGTTAGGTACCTATGCACTTAATTTTGCTTGTTCCAAATTGGGCAGTTGATTCAAGCATCTTTGGTGAGCTGTTATGCTGATAAGGAATAAGATTCTTGAAAGTAGTTTGGAATTTTTCTTTATAATATCATAATATGTAAAAGATTATGTAATATGTAATAAAGAGTGAATTTGATCAGTGTTGAAACTGTTTACAATTTGAGCATAGTTCATGCTTAATCCTGATTAGATTTGTTTATGAAATAATATGTACTGTTTGTGCAGTTATAAAAGGCTCGTATCATATGCTTGAATCAAATAGAAACACAAAATTGGACTTGTAAATTTTCTTCTCAAAATATTAATTTACCAAAAATGAACAAGATTAACTTACAAACGATAGTTAACCAAGTTTAAATATGCATATAAATAAATATAAACACAATTCATTTATGTAATGTTACCAGCCACAATTTGATACAAGCAACATCAATTAACATTTATGTCTGGAAAATTAAAACTACCTATTAACATCAATTAATAGTTACATTGTAGAAAGTAGTAAAAATAAAGAAGATTACCTAAAAATCAATAAGCAAAGCTACCTAAAATATTAGAGATCACCCAACAGAATTTAAAACTCCTAACTATCCGACTTTTCCTTTTTATGAAAAAGTGAAAGGTTGAGGGGCCATTTGTAAAAGTGTCCTCTTCTGACAACTAGTCACCAATACCAGTAAGTGTAAAATCGCCCATGCTCCATCAAATTGAGCATGATTCTGTACCAGTAAAAATTGAAGGTGTTATCATGCCCTTCCTAGACTTCCATGCGAAAGAAATTAGGATTGATAAGTTCCTTAATGCTCGGTCTGCCCTTCTAATAATGTGCCAGATTATGAATGTTAGTGGATTGTTGAGTCTTCCTTGCCCAATTTGCTAGCCCGTGTGGTCTGCTTAGCGCCTCCTTGGTGATATGCATGACCTGTATAGTGTCATGCATGGTCCGTACCAACCTTGCATGCTCGGCCACCATTTCAACCGCTTGCTAAGATGGCAATTCGTGTGTTGTATTGCACTCAAGAACAATTTCTTTGAAATGCTGTAAATGAGATAAAATAAAGAAAGTTAAACATAGGAAATGTGATTGCAAATTTGACAACAAAACCAACTCCGAGAAATCTCCAGCAACTTCTCTCAAATCTTTTAAACTCCAACTAACATTTCTCAAATTTGTACATCAGAACCCTTATTAACAAAACTAATTTGTACATCAGAATTCAGAACCCCTACTGAAACTCTTACAGGTTAGCCTCAGTTCACCAACAAAGATATTTGCTTCATGGGAAATAAAAAATGCAAAGCCCACAACTCATGAATCGCTAGATTTCAAGAAAATCATATTGAGGTGATTAACTTAACAAATGTAATTTTGCTCATACTGAGCTGAATAAACGATTGAATATAAGAAATAACAATTTAAACTAAAAATGAAGAGTTTTACATGCTCTAAAAATAACATGTAAATCATTAGTTAGAAGGGAGTTGCACATGCCACCTGATGACACTGATGAAGCGAACATATGGTGAAGTATTTTTCATCATTAAGCTCTAGCTATATTCAACCCAAAATTTAATTCCAACCTGGCACATATCCATAATATACCTAAAGTTCTAAACAACTTGACACTTAAAGCCTACTCATAGCAACCTTTAAATATTCAAAGCAAATTAGCAATCTATATATGAACCAATTAATCGTTAGCGGACTGACCTTGTAAAAAGAGCATTTCTTTAGCTTCACCAACAGAACAGTGCAAATTGGGGTCAAGGAGCGAGCACTAAGAGAGGGAGAAGGGAGGTGCGCACGGCGGGGGGGGGGGGGGGGGGGGGGGGGGGGGGGGGGGGTTTGCGCTCGCCATTGTACTTGTGGCTAGGGTCAGAGAAGTAGGGTTCGAGGAGGGGAAACACGAAGAGAGCATGGCCGGTTGGTTTGAGGAGGGCGGCAGAGCGGTATGGACCTCCCCCAATTTGATGGCGGCGGTGCGGATACCTTCCACTTCTCCTTTGCTTTTCAGCTGTGCGAGACAGAAAGACAAATGGAGGGAGACGGAGAAACGGAAAGCAACTTGTGGATAGAATTGATACTTCGGGTTTAATTCGGATTATTTTATAAAATCCGTTAATCAAGCGAAGAAACTGAAAATTGCGATCGAACGGTATCCCTGCCCATCGAACTTAAACTAGGTCCGATGGGCATCGGACCTACTCCCATTCCCTCAAAGACAGCCATATCAATAAATATAATATTATAATATAATCAGCTTGGCCCGGATTGAAATAAATATAATTGTCAGGACTCCAGTTATAGATCGTTGACCCACCCAATTGGCCAATTGTTTAACTTTATTTATCGAAAAAGCGTGATCCATATCCTTATTGGTAATTTACCTTAGCATATATATTACTTAATTAAACAATGGGATTTAATGTAACACGTGACTAACCGACAAATAAAACAGGACAAAAATGGGAGCGAATCAAGCTCTGATCAAGTTAGGTGGCTAATGCTTATCGAAGTATGCCTCACGTTGCCTCGAAATACATAAATAAATAAGTAGGGCCTGTTTTGCATTTGAGATGCGACCGCTTTTTTTTGGAATCGGACTCTGCTGTTTTTCTGAGAGAAAAGCAGGCTGCTTTTCCGATCTCAGCCATTCAAATTTGTTGAGATTTGTGCATGAAAAAATTACTTTATCGAGATACGTAAATTAAAAATTTTGAATGGTTGAGATAGAAAAAACAGCAGGCTGCTTTTCTCTCAAAAAAAAAAAAAAGCAGCAGAGTCGGATTCTTTTTTTTTGATAGCATTAAAAGAAAGTCTATATTCATCGAATCTCTCAGATGACAGCAGTATTGTTTTATTATGAATTAATAAAATCTCTTGTTATGTGTCACATGTCGTCGGGCTAATTGAGGAATGGTAAATTCAAACCATTCGTATTACTTTAAGAATTGTGCTAAACAAATTGTAAAGGTACTATCTGAAATATTAAAAAAGACAGTTGTACTTGTATACTTGTATATATGTACGGAACAATTTTTTGAGATAGAAAGATATATTAGATTGAGATTGGTTATTGCGTACTGAACAGTTCTTGCGCAGAAAGACGATGAGGTTCGTAGATTAACAAATTAATACAATTATACGTACTTTTTTAAGGCACATGCATATTAAAAATAATGATGAGGATGAGGTAGAGCAACTTGCCATATGCAATCACTCAGATCATGACACTTGTTCTGAGACCGGATGCCTTTCCCTGGTTTTGACATTCTATATTTGAAGGCAGTTGGAACCAGTGTTATAAAAAATGGTCTTAACGGCCGATTAATCAGAAACGGCAGTCAAATCATTCTGAATATGCTTAACGGATGTCTGTTGGCGGAATAAAACGATTAATCGGCCGTTTAATCGGCCGTTTAATCGGCCGTTTATTCCCGTTTTTTTTCCGTTTATTCCAATGAATTTTTTTTTTATTGTGTGTGATAATAAGGTTTATAAATCATGTATTGTAGTTTTATTTGTACTTGAATATTCATCCAATATTTTTTATATATGTTTTTTTTTCTTCTTACTTATTTTGAAATTGATTAATTCTTCTATTATTTATCCATATTTTTTTTTTACTTACTAATGTAATTTTTTCAATTAGTACGACATGTTTATTTATGAAATTATGTTATTATCATAAATTAAATTTAGTGATTTTATGTTATAATGTTTTCTTTCTTTCAAATAATATGTTATTAGTATTTGAAAAGGCTTAATTCTCAAATTTATTTATCATTAAATAAATGTGTTACTTACACATGCAAAATGCTTACGTGTTACGAAGAAATAAGCATAGTGTCATGTTATAATAATAAAACTAACTTAAATTAAGTTTATTTGATAAGTTTAATGAGTTAAATAAATAATTTTTAATAAATTATGATATATATACATAAATTTAATAAAAACGTTAAATTGTCCGCATAATTCCGATTAATCGGCCGCATACCGATTAATCGCTTGGCGGTACCCCGTCTGTCCGACGACCGTATACCGTTATTTACAACACTGGTTGGAACTCCTCAATGATATCCCAACTTGGCAGCAACTTGGAAATATATGATGCATATTATGTCGGATCCGCATCTGTTGCGATTCTTCGCTCATGAACAGTGACCTGCGATTTCTGCTTTTCCAAATCCAACCATTGAATTGTTTCGTGATTCGTGCAAGAAAAAATGAGCTGCTTTGAGATACGTGGACAAAATTATTGGATGGTCAGATTTGAAAAAACAAGAATTTTAGAGTTACTGTTCACACTCTTCGGATCGCAGCAGATGTCATTCCTATTATGGCTGGTTACGGTGTATGCATTCAAATAGAGCAAATGTTGATTAGACTGGTCACGACACCGCTGATATTGGTTGAGATTCGTAACCTTATCCATATATGTATGATGTATCCAAATCTGCAAAAATTTAAATACGAATACGAACAAATAATATCCTATCCGTTTGCACTGGGCTGCTAAGGGCAGTAAGAACTGGAGCTGTCCGGTTCTGCGCTTCTTCACAACCAAAGTGAAATCAGGATTAGTAGTTATACTGAACATGTAACATACAATTAACAAATATTATTACCGGTATATAATATTGAGAGAGGCATTGAGCCGAAATTTTTATAAATATACAAAATTTCAAATTAATTTAACAATCTATACATTTTTTTATATTAATTTTCAAATCTATCCAAACCGCTGACATTGTCAGCGGTTTCAGAAGCCAGACCGCTGACAAAGTCAGCGGTTTCAGAAAGCCAGAACCGCTGACAATGTGAGCGGTTTAAGCCAAGCACAATTTTTGATGTTTTTTGCACATTTTTTGAAACAACGAACGACTCAGATTAAAACACTGTTTGTAATTATTACAGAGTTATGCAGTTTCATTCGAATTGAATTTAATATAATTTTTCATTTAATTATTTTATTTAATTAGAAAATATTATAATTTATTTATTTTTTCTATTAAAATATTAGAAATATTTTTATATATTTTTTTAAATTAGATAGAATACCATATAATTTGATTTATTAGAAAGACAAACAAATAACTCGGATCAATATTTTTCAGATCGGATTTTCCATGGCTGTAAGAAAAATTAAAATATTTCTTTGTGTGTTATTAGAAAAAAAATAAAAATATTTTGAATCTGAATTATTGATCTCGGTTCAAAAGTCACTTCTAGATAAATACATAAAATATTATTGTCTTTCTATTTTTGAAAAAAATCAAAATTTGAGAAAAATGTAATCATTATAGTTGCACCAAAATTTTCTCAAAGTTATAAAACAAAATTTGGTCCAACGCGCTTGGTATTGGTAACCGTTCGATGCACATTAAATTCGTGCGCTCTGCTTTGAAAGGCGTGTGAACTTCGCTCTGATATTCGTGCGTGCAAATATTAAGTGCATCGGACGGATAGAAAACCCGTTGGACCCAATTTTATTTCCTACTGACATCGGACTCAAAGTTTTTCTCAACACACGCAATAGTTGCCAAGTCATGCTTGGCTTAAACTGCTGACCCTTTCAGCTGTTCTAGTTTTTTGAAACTGCTGACAGTGTCAGCGGTTTGGATAAATTTAGAAATTAATATAAAAAATGTATAGATTGTTAAATTAATTTAGAATTTTGTATATTTATAAAATTTTCGGGGCATTGAGTGTTTAGCGGCAATTCATAAATCATAATGTTGGCATATATATCTTTCCGAATAAAATTTTCAAGTTCTAAACTACTATTAATCATTATGAATATGATACCAATTAAAACAAGGAGTAGAACTAGGGTGTTCTTAAGTTCACCAAGTTTTTTTATAAATTCAAGTCTAAAATTCATCGAATCAGCTCAAATAATGAATCCGAACCGTTGAAACTCGTCTACCTTCCAAGTGATGCGTCTACATGTAAAAAAAAATTAATTTTGCGTAAAGTCAAACGGTAAAAAAAAAGTTCAAAAATAAATATATTAAAATTAATTTATTAACCTTCTAATTTTGACCGCTTGACTTTACACTAAATTAATTTGAAAGTTTAAAATTTTCACATGTAGACACATTACTCAAAAGGTGTGCGAGTTTCAATGGTTCAGACTCGTTGTTTGAAACCGATTCGATAGATTTTAGAGTTGGGTTCACCGAAGAGCTTGGTGAACTTAATAACATCCTACTATCCTAGTTCTACTCTAAAACAAGTTATTGTATGATCCACTGTACAATTGTTAGTTCGTACAAGAATGAGGAAAAAAAGGGACTCTAACGAGTTTGCTATCTTTTTTCTGGAATTAACAAAATAAAATGAAAGATAAAATATTTTATAAACTCATATGAGTCAATAGTAATCTGATAGCAATAATTGCTAACATGTGCAAAACATTTGAAAATTCATTTGTGAATGTAGATGTAAATAACGGTAAATTTAGAAGTGATTGAAATATGTATAGCATGATTAGGAATGAATTTGAGGTACAAAGTGGTAAAATCTTAGTATGAGGGGGTAAATATAAAAGTGGTAAGGACTTTATGAAAAGAAAAGAAAAGACAAAAAAAAAAGGTTTATGTGATAGCGAAAGGGTAAATGTAAGTCTTTTTGTGTGGGATTAATGAAGCAAATAACTACAAGAAGTGTGAAAATATTAAATAAGTAAAAGATAAATTTAACATAACATAATGATTTTCTCTACCAATTGCATTAAATTTAACAGAGTATATTGATTTTCTCCTGTAAAATTATCAAGTCATTCACTGCAAAAAATACAAAATTTGTAAGAGTTGTTGACAACTGATTTTACTATAAAATATAGCGGTACTATATATTCATATCTTCATATCTTCATGTGATTTTCTTATCTAAAAAGTAACAAAAAAAATCATATAAATGTAATTTGAAAAAAGAAGATTTACTTTTATGAAAAGAAAAATTAATATGATAGATTGAAGTTATATCTTAGCCTTGAGTTTAGCGGTTTAATCATAGGTTTTATATTCTCTATAACTGTCTTTTGGTGGGTGATCAAAAGACGAGCTTTCGTGTTTTGTGCCACCTTAAAGCCGTGTGGAGGCAATTTAGTAAGCTTCGATGAACATAACAGTTTTGTATAACTTAACTTTGATTTCATGCTAATGGAATGGGCTTCACTGCCTTTTTATAAAAAAAAAACAATATGATAGATTGAAGTTAAGCTCACCAAAACGTTTTGTGAGCTTAAGAACACCCAAGTTCTAGTCGAATTAATGTTTATAGATAAAGCAACATACGCTAGTTAAATTCTCGTTCGAGGATTACAAATCTTTGAAAATTAATGGAATTTTAGACGACTTAACGGGAAAACTAATTCATAGGCTGTTTTGATACCTTTTTTTAACATGAGATTGAGTTTTTATTCCATTTTTCTCATAATCTCTTGCCTTATTTTTCTCCTCAAAGAAACCTTTCTTCTGGATTCTGGTATTCTCTGTTTCCAGAGGTGGAAATAACTGCGCCTCATGATCTATGCAATAGATATAAGGATAGAACATATAGTAATAGACTAATACAGATAGATACTCATAAGCTGCGTGGCTGTCAACATAATGAATTATCACTTTGAGAGTTTCCTCAAAGTTATCCTCTGTACATATTGAGGTCAACCAGATTGCAGGGCCTCCCAAAGCTTTTGATATCGTCTAAATAGGATGGAAAATGTTGATTCAGTAAAACATAACCAAGCGCAGAAAGTAAAAACTCATCCATCGGTTCCATATAAACAGTACGAATTAAAACCTATTGAATTCATTAAGTGCTCAACGCTGGATAAATTATACAGAATATTATAGAATTATCATGACATCAAATTATTTATTTTAATTTTCTAATCATAAAAGAATGCTTTCAATTATAAAAAATCATAATGATTTTTTTCTTTATTTTAGATTTTAAAGTTATTATTAAACATCCTATTTTATTTTCCTAAATTTTATTATATGTTAACTATTATACTTTACATTATTAATTATTAAAAAAATACTAACAACTATGGATCGAAAGATAAGTAATAACAACAAGTATCTTTTTAAAATTAATTCTTTTTACAAATATTTTACTGTACAGTCAAATATCCATTCCAACATATTTCTATTATAATTTAAGAAAATATCCAAAAATTTGAGAACTTATTTTCATATTTAAAAATATCCTTCCGCATAATAATCTGGTAATAACCCAAAACGAAACTAGCTGGCAAGATCACTGTCATTGACAGTAAACAATCGAAGTGAATGCATATCATGATTAATTAATTATTAATTTAAAGGAGCAGACATTATATCCCGGAATCACGTGTGTAGCCATATATGCTGACTCATCTTAATTTTGTCATGTTATGTCACAGTGACAAATAAAAAATTTGGATTCGTTTGCGAATTAAAAAAATTATAATTTGAATATAATTCAGAAATAATTCGGTACAACAAGAAAACAAAAAAAAATTCCAAAAAAAACTCTTCAAAAACAGAAAAAAAAATCTAAATTTTTTTGGACGTTTTTTTTTTTGATGAAAAATAGGAATCTTGTCCTATTTGTGTAATGCTTTTTTGGACGTTTTTATTGAGAATACTTTACCGATTCGCGTTTTATACACGTTTTATTCGCGAATAAAATGTATTATATGTTTTTACGTATTTTATTCAGAGTTCAGTTTGAATATATAAAAAAAAACAAATAAAACACGAATAAAATGTGAATATATTGCGAATCTTGTTACTAGATTCTGTCATTGCATTAAAAAAAAAAAAGAAAGGAAAAACTGTTTGAAAAAAAGCATCAAGTACTTTTGTTTAGAGTTTAGGCTTTAACATAGACCGTATGTGCGCCTCCTACAAGGCTTGAGAGCTGTCATCGTACCCTTTTTTCAGAAATTTTTATTATAGAAATATGTATCTTGTGATTTTAGTGATTTTATAGTATTCATTTTGTAACAATTTGAAGTATTAATCTTATTATTTTATAGTATTCGTTAGAGCTTATCACTTCTCTCTCCTTCGCACCACCTCTCCAGCGCTATTACGGCATCCGATCCTCAATTTTGTTGTGATCTTAATTAATCTTAATTATGGTTATCATAACACACGACTATCTGTAGATCGATGATATGTATAATTTCTTGATTTCTCCAGCGATCACCTTCATCCCGACCAAATCGCCCTTCTCTCAATCAATATTTGAAAATTTTAGTTTCTGACATCTATTTACATGATCTATCTAATAAGTTTACATGATCTATACAATATTTTAGATGATTTATCTAATAGGTTTACATGATTTATACAATATTTTACAGAATCTATCTAATAGTTTTACAAATATATGCAATAGTTTACAATATCTATGTAATAGTTTTCAGTTCTTTATTTTACATATCTAGATTCAATCATGCAGCTTGTTGAGTTAGCATTCCAGTTGATGTAATAGTTTTACACAATTCTTGCAATTGTTTTGCAGGATTCTTGCACTAGTAGTACAGAATTCTTGAGCTAGTTTTATAGAATTTTTGCAATTGCTTGGAGAGAAGTTGATGCCATTCTTGAGAGTTGCCCAAAGCAGAGACCTAAATCAATGGATTGTGCGATATTTATTTTGCACTTTGTGCATAATTTGATCATTGAGACGTCTATCTCTTTTACCCAGTTAATTTTTTTTTGTAAGTTTATGTTGTAATTGTTATTTGTAAGTTTATTCTTTCAATCAGATAAATCCAATTTATAACATTGTTTATTTATTTTTTCAGGATGATATATCAAATGAATCAAAAGGATTATGAAGTGACAACTTTTCAAGAGATTTGTCTTTATGTTTTTATTTTGTCTCGTGTAATATTTGTGTGTTGAATAGTATGGTTTTGTGGTACAGTGTGTATGTTAGTATTGTTAGACAGTTATTTTGAACAGTTATGGGTTATGAAAAAACAATGTATTCGCGCTAGTCAAATGATGATTTGGGTAAAAACTAGGTACAAGTCGCTGGATACAATGAGTCACTTCCATAAATAATTATATACAAACACAATTTTCTTTAAAAAATGTACAGTACTTTTACTAGATATGTCTCTTTGTATTTGTGCCTGAATTTTTTTTATTAATATCATTTAAAAAAATAAACCAAAACACTACTAAAATTGAGAAATTCCAAAAAATACTAAGGCCACAAATTCAATATGTGGCTCCATTCTTAGGGGGTCGCAAATTGAATTGGTGGCTTCCAAAAACTAAATATCAATATATTACAGTGGATTTTTTAGTTTTTGGGGGAGCTCTAATTCGATATGCCCCCCCCCCCCCCCCAACTAAGAATGGAGCCGTAGATTGAATTGGCGGTCCTAATATTTTTTGAATTCCTCATAATTTGTAGTTTTTTTTTACAGTGGTATTATTAAAAATTTTGGTATTCATGCATGGAGTAGAACTAGGGTGCTCCTAAGTTCACCCAACCTCTTGTGAACTTGACTTTGAAATATATCGAATCGACTTTAAATGATGAATTCAAACCATTGAAATCTTTCTACCTAATGATTGATGCGTCTACATGTGAAAATTTTAAAGTTTCGAATTAATTTAATATAGAGTCAAGTGGTAAAAAAAGTCCAAAAAATGAATGCATTAAAATTAATTTATAAACCTTAAACTTTTGGCCACTTGACTCTATATTAAATTAATTCGAAACTTTAAAATTTTCACATGTAGACGCATCAATCATTAGGTAGAAGGATTTCAATGGTTTGGATTCATCGTTTAAAGTCGATTCGATAAATTTTAGAGTCAAGTTCACAAGAGGTTGGGTGAACTTAGGAGCACCCTAGTTCTACTCTCATGCATGCAGGGGCGGACCCAGGATTTTTGTCAGGGGAGGCAAAAAAATATCGAATCGGATTTAAATAGCTAATCGGGTTCAAATCCATTAACTAATTAAGTACTTGATAAAAAAATAATGGTTTAATTTATACTTTTCAATTCTCTGACTTGTAATTTCTGATATTTTAATCTATAATTTTAATTATTAATCATAATTGAAGAAATTTATTTTAATTTTAATCCTAAATTTAACCCCAACTACAAATTAAACGTCCAGCGGGGGGCAAAAAATTTTCCAGAGAGGGGCAGACTCGATCGAAACGTCCCAACTTCCACTAAAACGCAAAATCCAGGGGGGGCCAGCTACCCCCCCTGGACCCAAGTGGGTCCGCCCCTGCATGCATGTATCTATTGTTAGTATATGTGAGGTTACAGTTAGGGGTGCAAATAGATAGGATATTATTCATTTGTATATGGATTCATATCCTAATTTTTGTGGATTTATATATGGATATAAATACAAATACAATTTTATTCTTCAGAAGCAGATATGCATGGATAATTATTCATATCTGTATTTTTTTTATTTTGAAAATATTTGTTTGTGCGGATGCAAATACGTATCTATATTTGTTTGTTTTCGAATATGTATATGTCTGTATTTTTTTATCCATTTATTTTAGAATTATATATGTTTAGAAAAGAATATTTTTGTTGCTGCTTTCTTTCATTAAAAATATGATAACATTGGTAATTAATTTTTATTAATGAGATATATAATTTGTAATGACATAACAAGTTTAACATGAAAACAATATTTTGGCTGTCATAATGGTCGAATATTATGGGTGAAAATAGAGCAAATAATACCCGATTTGTATTCAAAAATTTAGATACTGATACATATATGATTTTAATTATCCGTATCCGAATAGAAAATATATACCATATAATTTAATATATATTAAAAAATATTTTATTCACCATTATAATTAGATTATTACTATGAACTATAATATTTTTTTCATATATATATAGATATAAATACACACACACACACACACATATACATACATATACATATACATACCTATATATGTGCGTGTCCGATTCGTATCCGAAAAATAATGGAGATAGTTTTTGCACTATTCGCTCCGTATCCGATCCATTTTCACCCCTATCGAATGTCCCTATTGTATCCGTATTTTATAATATTCTTATATTCTAAAAAAAAATTGAATAATATGTTAATATTTTACAATTTTAAAATTAGATATTCAAATTATATATGTATCTATATTCATATTAGTTTAATTTCTGATATATATTCATATTCATTTAATATTTAACTAATATTTGTATCATTTAATATCTAATCCGTATATGTATAAAATAAAACAGATATGGATATGATTCTATCGTTATACGATCTATTTGCACGTTAGTTCCGACTACATGGATTTACTCACTGTATTTTTCACAATAAATCATATGTACTACCTCCGTGTTTATATAAAGAAGCTTATTTTCCTCCCTAATCGCTGCATAAACCAACTACAAGTCTACAATGGGATTCTCTAATTCAACCTCCATTGTCAGAAGCTTAATCTTTCTTATTTTCTTTTTCATCTCTCTCACTTCCATTTCAAGCGCCAAGACTGCCCCTTTAATTCGACAAAAGAAGAACCAAGATGTGGTTATTCTCATCTCTTGTGATGGGTTTCGGTTCGGGTACCAACACAAAACCCCCACACCTAACATCCATCGCCTCATCCGAGAAGGAACCGAGGCTGAGACTGGCCTCATACCAGCTTTCCCCACTATTACCTTCCCAAACCACTACTCAATTGCAACAGGTCTATACCCGGGGAACCCATTTTTACAGAGCAGTTTTTAGTGCGTACAGAGTTCGAATTTTTTGATGGACCAAAATACCCCTACATCAAAGGCAGAAGATTTACTCTGTAAAATTCGAACGCTGATGATCAGGAGTATTTTGGTCCATCAAAAATTCGAACTCTGTACGCACTAAAAACTACTCTGTAAAAATGGGTTCCCTATACCCGCCATACCACGGCATTATAAACAACTATTTTCCTGACCCGGTTACTGGTAAGTACATTTTTAATTTAGACCTCCAATTGAAAGAAGGGAAGAGTTCAAATGATCCATCTTTTTTGTGGTCCAATGTACTCTACATCTTTTATTTCCGTTTTTAAAGTCCGAACAGTTGATCCGAATCGTTCAACATGATCTTTATAATAAAATATATTTGGAGATCAAATTTTATATTTTTAATTTTTTTTACTATTTATTTAGATAGATACAAAATCACTGATTTAAGGAGATTTTGGACCATCCGGTAAAGTGATATTGTGCTTATGAAAAAAAAATAGTAAAAAAATAAAAAAATATTAATTTTGGTTTCCAAGCATATTTTATTATGAATATCATGTTGAGCGGTTTGGACTTTAAAAATGAAAACAAATAATATGGAGTATATTGGAGCACAAAATGATGGTGCATTTGAACCATCCTCTTGAGAGAAAGGTTTATACTATGGATAGAGTTGTTTTTTTAGTAAATGTTGAAGTTTAAGCCATCTAACTGTTTGATATTTACAAAGGACCGAGAATAGAATTGTTAAAGTCTAGATATAAAAAAAAATTAAAATCTTCAAATTCTGCAGAGAGTAAAGAATCAAATAACAAAATAACTACTCATTTAAATCTATTTTACAAAATAATTACGTAGCATTAATGGTGAGTCAACTTCAAAAAGTCAACACTTACTAAAAAAATGTGAATTCTAGTGTTTTTAGATCTGAAGGTCACGGATCAAAATCTGCTCATTTTTTTTTAGAAAATAAGTATCCTTCTTTTTTTTTCTATCTGGATTGTTCAAAATTTATCGTACGGCTTCAATAAAATCTGAATTATTTTAATAGATTAAATTGATATAAAATAAAAAGTAATTGATGCCGTGCGATGAATTTTGAAACGATCTAGATAGAAGAAAATAAGAGTCTTCATTTTCTCAAGAAAAGAAACTGATTTGGATTCTGAAGGCCGTTACTATCATCAAAGTTGGAATTAATGAAAATAATATA
Source organism: Carex arenaria (assembly GCA_964058825.1). Classification (NCBI taxonomy): domain Eukaryota; kingdom Viridiplantae; phylum Streptophyta; class Magnoliopsida; order Poales; family Cyperaceae; genus Carex; species Carex arenaria. Next base: position 222,279 of record CAXKVW010000333.1, on the reverse strand, counting down.
ACCTAAACAAGTATCATAGTTGCCACTTGGGCATTAAAATTTTGCCAAACTTTATCTATATATATGATCCCTATATTTAATGTTGCTTTATTAAATAAAATCCGGTAGCCTGTCAGCAAAACACATGCGTCTGTACTCTGTAGTCTACCACTTCAGTCAATCCAGCCCAGCCAGTACATATATACCAGTATATATATACCACCATCTCAAACTGTACCAGTCATGTGCACGAGTCCGTATCTCTACAGTATAATCCGGCTCAATTTTAAAATTCATAAGATCTCTTTAATATTTGTGAGATGATGCAGATTAAGCAATCGGCTTTCGATTGCAGTAACTTAAAATTTAAATTACTACGGAGGACACTTGGCAAATCTAATCTGGATTAGCTCTATTCCGAACTAATATTCTACGTTTGGATGTGTTTGAATTAGCGAATAGTTCTTATTTATTGTTTGTCTTTTGTGAGTTTTCTCAATATTCTACTAATCCTACAAAATGTTGAATTAGCTACTTTTCTCAAAATTGAGATTAGCTCTATTCTTGTTTTATTCTTGATTCATCCAAACGCACCTAATTAATAATTAGTGCCCCAAACATAAACAGATCATGTATCATTTAACAGAATTTATATCATCTAAGGTAACAAATATTTCTGTTTAGATCTGAACCATCTAATCATAATCCGAGTCAATCCAACCCTAGGTGGAATGCATGAGCCTCCTTTAATATCCGTGCAGATTTTATCAGATGGTCCACATCTAAAAAAAAAATTGTTACCTTAGGTGATATGAATTCCAGTAAACACACACTACATGCACCTTTATTTTTGTGGAGGATAATTGTCAGTGATTTGTAAATTTACTGTGTTTACTTGTTAATTAACATGGCATGTATATTGCTAATTTCCATTAATTGTAGGTGATTACTTCACAACAAGAAACCACGACCCCAAGTGGTGGCTGGGGGAGCCTATCTGGCAAACTGCTGTCGACCAGGGTTACAATGCAGCCGTGATTTTCTGGCCAGGATCAGAGGTGACAAAGGGCTCTTGGACTTGCCCAAAACAATTTTGCCCGAACTATAATGAATCAGTAACATTCGAGCAACGAGTCGATTCTATTTTAGGCTACCTTGATCTCCCTAAGAAGCAACGACCGTCATTTATTGGGGTTTATTTCTCGGACCCCGACTCCCAGGGTCACAATGTGGGACCAGACCACCCGTCAATAACTGATGCTGTAGCACATATCGATTCTGTGATCAGCAGGTTGATTGATGGGTTGGAGGGGAGAGGTATTTTTGATAAGGTGAATGTGATAATGTTAGGAGATCACGGCATGGTTGGAACTTGCGATAAAAGAGTCATATTTTTGGACGATTTGTCACCGTGGGTCACAGTTGAATCTGAATGGGTGGTATCGACATCACCACTTCTCGCCATAACACCGCCAGATGGCGTATCAGCATCCGAGATTGTATTGAAAATGAATGAAGCATTGAACTCGGGCAAGGTCGAAAACGGAAACTATTTGAAAATGTACTTGAAAGAGGATCTGCCTGAGAGGCTACATTACGCAGCCAGTTACCGGATCCCGCCTATAATCGGGATGTTAGGAGAGGGGTACACGGTGGAGCTCAAGAGATCAGAAAGCAAGAAAGAGTGTGCCGGAGCACACGGTTATGACAATGCATTTTTCTCCATGAGAACTATTTTCATGGCTAGAGGACCAAGATTTGCACGGGGAAGAAAGGTGCCATCTTTTAAGAATGTAGAGGTTTATAATGTGATTGCCTCGATTCTTGGTTTGAATGGAGCGCCAAACAACGGATCGGTGTCCTTTGCAAATTCGATCCTTTCTAATAAGGAAGCCTGAATTGAGTTTCATACAGTAATTATGTTGTGGGGATATCATGTTTGAATTTCGTTTGTTTCTATTTTTTAGTAAGGAAATTTGAATTGATGTCTTCTCCCTGTAATGTCGACTTTTCTCCAGTGGCATTCTCTATGATGCAATTTGTGCTGCTAATATTTACCACGTGTAATAATCTTTGGGAGAAATTCAAGATTTCAGAATAATTCGGCAAATTTTAAAATTTGTTATTCGAATATGATATATGGAGTAGAACTAGGGTATTCTTATGAATTTTTGAATGAATTAGCATAGAGTTATAGTTTCGGCTCTTTGGGATCATCACGTTGGGTGGTATTTGGTTGAGGTCTAAAATTAAGTTATGACTTGAACTATTTTTTTTGTTGGAGATCATGGCCGAAGTCATAACTATTTCAAACTATATTTGTTAATAACCATTTTGAAACTGAACCTAACTTGTACTAGTTAGTATAGAGATAGATTATTAATTAGTATCGACTGATAGCAGTTCATAGAGAGAGAGAATTTTCTCAATGTATTTATCCTCCAAATATATGTATAACGCACATATGCGTTTGTAACGATCTTCAATAAAAACAAGTGAAATGGAAATTAATAAAAATTGACAATTAACATTATGTTGTATAATATAACAAAAATATATATATATATACGAGGACCAGTAACGTGAGTTTTCAAATATGAAATGCTATTACTTTAATTTTCTTTTCTTTTTTCGAAATCAGTTAGTTAGAGTGAAATTCAAATATATAATTTGATGATTAAATCTACATAATTCTACAAAAACTTCTATAAAAATTTAAACGACCACATGTAACAAATATTTCCATCAAAAAAATTGAGTCAGATAAATTCTGTAATTTCCAGCTAGTATACAATCTTCAATTACACAAGCTACAATAAAATTAGCAATCATATTCAGGGACCTCCAGGTTTATCTGCACTATAAATTTTTGGCTTTGAGAACGACTCAGGAGATGGAACTTCGGATAAGCAATTGCTGATATTTTGGTTGTGTACGTAGTTCTTTAAAATTCATTCTTTGTTTGGAATTGTTAGCTAACTATTGTATGTGTAAGGAGCTTCCATGCCACTGTTAGCTAACTATTAATGTGTTCCATTCTTTGTTTGGAACAGGGTTGTACTTTTGAGTGCGTTTGGATGGGTGAAGAATAGCTACTATTCCGGATTAGCACTATTCCGAGCTACTATTTGACGTTTGAATGTGTTTGGAGTAGCGAATAGTCACTATTCTTTGTCTGTCTTTTGTGGAATAGCCTACTATTTTACTATTCCTACAAAATGTTGTAATAGCTACTATCCTAAAATTGAGGATAGCTCTATCCTTGCTGCTATTCTTTTGTAATTAAGATGTTGATGCATTAATTCAATTCTGGCAGCTACTGTCAGATTTCTCAAAAAAAAAAAAACAATAAAATTAGCAATTGTCCTAAACCAACCACCGCTATGGATTAGGCCACAAGAAGGAATAAAGGTTAAAGGTGACTTAAATTTGGATGCCTAAAATTAGACATAATTAGGTCATCTTAGACCAAATTAATTCGCATTTCGCGGCTTAACTGAGACCTAAACTTTTTATTCCATAATTTAGGTTTCAATCAAACATGTGGCAAAGAACTAGTGAGCTTAAGAATACATTAATTCTACTGGATAAGAATTCACTGCTCGCCAAATTGGCAAGCATGACCCTACTTTTCCAAATCAAACCATTAATCTGTGTTAAGATTCGTGCATGAAAAAAGTTCAACGGTCTGATTTAAAAAAGTAGGGTTATGCTTGCTAATTTGGCGAGCAGCGGAGTCGGATCCAATTCTACTAATGATATATGATATATGCTATATAAATACTTTAAAATAATTTATTTTCTTATAGTGCATATAAATAAATTAATGTTTTAAAGTCTTAATAATTTACGAATAACTTTTGAAATGTTCCCAATTTTATTACTACCATAAATCGGCAAAGGACATGAATTTCCAATTCCACACTGCGACTTTGGACAATTGAGAAACATGATTAGACAGCTTTTTCTGGTAATTCTATATAATTTAAAATCCTTTTGCAATTACTATATTCAGTGATAGCTAAGAGCATCTCTATGAATACAATTGATTAGTAATTGCAAGACAGTCGTCAAATTAAATGTAGTCACCAATTGCAAAATAGATGCATTTATGAAAGACTAGTAATTGCAAAAATTTATGTTACACGGATGATAGCGTTTTTTATAGAATAGTAATTGCTAGCCTTTGTCAGATAAAGTGCTTTTGAAAGTTATATAATATAAAAGCTTTTAAATTTTGAAAATGTTCTGCTAATAGAGGCAGTTAGATCATCTAGGAAGTTAGTTAGCAAAGGTTGTTAGTGATTAGTTGTAACTACTTTATAGTTAGCTGTTGGAAGACAGATGGTTATAGTTGTAATTAGAAGAGGTTAGCTGCTATAATCAAACTCTATAAATAGAGGAACTCATGTACATATTCAATCAATACAATGAAATCATTCTATCATTCTCCTTCCTGTTATTATGGTATCAGAGCTCTAGGAAAAGCTGGAATTAGGCTAACGCCTATTCCAGAATTATGCCTCAAAACCCTCTGTTCCAGATCTGAAAACTTTTTTTTTTATCCAAAATTAAGCTTCTTTTCCTCTCTATTCCCTCAGTTCAGATCTATTCCTCTCCCTAAATCTCTATTCTGTCTATTCCAAACAAAAAAAAAAACAAAACAACAGCAACAGCAACCAGATTAGTTCTCAGTATTAGCATCGTACCAGATCAAGAATAAGACAACCGGAGCATCTCCACCTACGGCAATCAGCACGCCACACCAAAGCACCCAACCGCTACGGACACTCACCGGAGACGTTCTTGCTCAGGTCCAATCTCCCCAGCAATCGTCAGAAGCTACGTCAGAGAACAAAAATTCTTGTCAGATCGATCCGCCGTCACCTGAGACGGAGCTCTGTGAGACGACACGACACCGATATCCGCTATCTGCTGACCTCACCATAGTCGCACTTTACATCAGACCTGCTGTCACCACCACCGCACGATTCGCCTCCAGCCTTCCCTACACCGCAGTGCTGAGAAGGCGAGCAAGGGTTAAGCGCTGAGAAGGCGGCAGGTTGCTGAGCCCGGTGTTCAGATCTGCCGTCGCTATTGCTGAAGTTTACGAATAAAAAGAGCTTGGGAAGGTCGAGAAGACAACAAAATACAAAAGGGAGACGGAGAGGGGTTGATTTCAATGACAACAGGCCGCATGGATCTATTTCCTTTTCTGATTTCTTTCATTTTTTTTTTTCTTCTCTCTGGGCCGAAGTGAAAAGCCCGCTCTAATTCCCCTAATTTGCTATCAAGCATAATTGATATCAAGCTCCAACAAAACAAAATGCTGCTGTTCCGTTTCTTCCTTCTTGAATCAAATTCTCATAAATCCCTCCAATTCCTCAAAAGTGATTATCAAGCCGAACCAATGCCGGGCTCCTTTACATTTTCTCCTTTCCACTTCTTTTTTTTTTTACCTTCAAAATGCTTCTCAAGAATGAGACAAGAGAGCTAAAAAGCCTCTTGAGACCATGTACTTGTCACAAAGTTATGAGCTATCGATTTTTTTTTTCTTTCCTTTTGTTTTTATTTTTCAAAGAGGACTCAAACGAGCCTCTCGAGTACATGGAAGCATTCTCGAGCCAAAAGAGCTCATTCTTCTCTCTCTACCTTCTTCTATCTTCAAGGAGACCTGATTGACGATTCAAATCGCAAGAACAATGACATTGAGATATTGGCATCAACTTTCTTCTTTTTGGAGCAAGCTCAACATTGCTACCGCACACTATGTTTCGCTTGAGGGGGCGTAATAGAGTCAACAGAGTCAACCGAGTTAGTTAGAAAGGTTGTTAAGAAAGTTAGTTAGGCAAGTTTGTTAGGCTTAACAACCATTGTAATAATGATTAGGTGGTTAGAACTATGGTTAAGAAGAATCTAACCATGATTAGCTATTGTATAATTCTTCCTATAAATAGGGGTATCATGTACTATACAAACATACAAGGAAATACAATTTCATTTCTCTTTCTCTCTTCTATTATGGTATCAGAGCTTTAGGAAATGCTGGAATAAGGCTCGCGCCTATTCCAGAAATTATGCCTTAAATCCAATCTCCTATCCAGCTTACAATTTTTTTTTTAGCCTAAATCCTTTCTATTCCCTCCCTATTCTCTCTATTCTCCACTAATCTCTAATTCCACCTCTATTCTTCTCTTCCCAGAAACAAACAGCTCAAGAAAACGAGACAAAAAAAAAAAATTAGTGTATACCAGATCAGTTCTCAGTGTCGAGCATCAGTCGAGATCGAGAGAATCCGACCAGATCGCCGCCTATCCTCCGTCTTCACCTCAATTTGGCTCAGAACATCTGACCAGATCGCCATATTCTCTGACGCACCGCACCGCTGACCTCGTCAGGTACTGGCATGTCATACCCGATCTGACGGCAAAATCAGAACAAGAATCTCAGATTGAGATCGAGTTATACCCAGACCAGTTGAGGGACACACCTCGTCGCCTAAGACGAAACCTCGTCTCTCAGATCATAATCGAGAGCATCCGACTAGATTGAGGCAATCTCCTTCCCAGATCGGAGGTCAGAACCGGCACGAGCCTCGTCGCCTCCCACCCGTCATCGCAAATCTGTCTCCAAGAGCTCCACCAACTCTCATCACCAACCATCGAGATCAAGCCCGTGCTGAGATTCCGATCAAGAAAAAAAACGAGATGAGGTTGATTCAGAGGTTCTATGATTTCACTTCAAGAAAACCCGTTATCTCACCTTGTCTTGGATGCGCACAACTGGAGAGCTACTACGAGCCTTTAATTCTTTGCTCTACTGGGCCTTCTACAAATTTTATTTTGGAGCTTGCAAATTAGGCCTCTGACCCAATACTAATGTTGAAAGGCTACTGTGATTTTTATTTTCTCCTTCTTTTAAGCCCTTCAAATAAGCAAACAGCTACTGCTTCATATTTCCTGTATCTACTTGCAAAAAAAAAATCCCCTCCAATTTCTCAAATCAAACCATCAAAGCCGAATCAATGCCGGGCTCCTTTTCTCTTCTTTTCTTCTATCTCCAAAATGCTTCTCAAAATTAAGACAAGAGAGCCAAGAGCCTCTTGAAACCATGTATTTGACAACAAGCCATGAGCTTTCCAATTTTTTTTTTTCTTTTCATTATTTTTTAGAGGACTCAAACGAGCCTCTCAAGTACATGGAAGCATTCTCGAGCCAAAAGAGCTCATTATTCTCTCTCTACCTTCTTCTATCTTCAAGGAGATCCAAACTTGACGATTCAAATCGCATGAACAATGGCATTGAGATATTGGCATCAACCTTCTTCTTTTCGGAGCAAGCTCAACATTGCTACCGCGCATCATGTTTCGCTTGAGGGGGCGTAATAGAGGCAGTTAGATCAGTTAGGAAGTTAGTTAGCAAAGGTTGTTAGTGATTAGTTGTAACTACTTTATAGTTAGCTGTTGGAATTCTATCATTCTCCTTCCTGTTATACACATCGATTAATTATTGTTTGGGAATAATTTTCGATAAAAACATGACAGCGAAATTATAATGAGTTACAAATTAAGCTACGCATCCTCCAACGCCTTACAAATGTAAATGCAAAATTTTTGCTTACAGTTACAAAATTTGAGTTGGCAATTTCATTTTTATTTTCAGAGATGCAAGCCTAACAAACTTGCCTAACTAACTTCCTTAACAACCTTTCTAACTAACTCGGTTGACTCTGTTGACTCTATTAATGTGTCATTTCTGTTAGGTAGATATCATATATAGCAATCAATTTACGTTTCATTACTGTTTAGTAGATATCATATAGCAATGAATTGTCACAATTTCATTTATTTGGAGTCAATGCATGTGACTGAACTGCAAAAATATGCATGACATTAATTGAGATTTTTATATTTGATAAAATACGTTTTTTTTTCCAATAAGGGCAGCATCATTAACTTCCATTTAATCAATTGAGACTTATTTTCAAATCACAAACCAGACAATTATTCTCTAAATATTTTTAACGATTTACTGAAATAAATATTTTCAAATCGCATAACTTAATTATTTGTCCAAAGTCGGTGCGTAGTTAACATAGTTTGGTCTATCTCTATTTAGTACAATGAAACCAAGAGCACAAAGACTTCAAAATAGGACCACAGTCCACACTGACAAATGAATAGTTTGGATTCATTTAGGCAGATAAAAAATTTGTGATTCGGAAATAATTCAGTATCATAATGAAGCCAAAAAAAAAAACCAAAAAAATTTTAGCGTTTTTTTCACGTATAATTCGTGATTCGCATTTTATATATATATTTTGTATTTTATTCAGTGTTCAATTAAAAAATATCAAAAAAATAAATTAAACACGAATTAATTGCAAATTATGTTATTATGCATTTATGCCACATTCCACACAAAAGCAAAGAATGCGCCACACAGAGAACCACGTAGGTAGGAGCAAACACAGGAATTCACATCCTCTGAGATATCTCAAACTTTGCGTGACTTTTTGGAATATCTCAATTGTTCAAATACATTCTGCACGAATCTCAAAGCACAACTAATACTGGCCCCCTACGTTTTCCCGAATAGGCACCGGACAAGTTTTTTTTTTTTTTTTTTATTGAAAACCCGTAGGTATGCATTGATAAAAATAACGAGTTCCAAAGTTCTTACAAGCTTATGGAAAAATAAACCTAGAATTAGAAACTAAGTGCTAACAGATTTGAAAAGCAAACCTATTTTCCTAAGAAATGTAAAAGAGCCTACTGAAAAATTAAATATCATCCTTAATACAGGGTTGAGCTGAGAGCATCGCCTGTAATCTAAATGAGCACTTTTAGGTTCTCCTTCCAGTGAAGTTCCCTGTGCTATTATGCTTGCTTGAACATGGTCTGATCTAGACCAGTCTGTAAATTTGTCATTTCTGCTATGTTAGCAGGCACCATTCCGTTATAGGAATTGCCCGATACACGAGCCCAATTTGCCAGGGAATGCGGTTGTGTTAGCATTCTGCTATGTTAGCAGGCACCGGACACGTCGGTCTCGCAAAAATTGAGATATCTCAGAGGATACGCACCCCAAACACAGCAGTGCATCCTGGAGTCCGTATCCTCTGAGATATCTCAATTTTTGCATGACCGACGTGTCTGGTGCCTATTCGGAGAAGCGTAGGGGGGCCAGTTTTATTTGAACTTTGAGATTCTTGCAGAGCGTATTTTAACAATTGAGATATTCCAAAAAGTCACGCAAAGTTTGAGATATCTCAGAGGATAGGATTCCGTGCATCCTGAGCATACTTCAAGATCTTCTGTGGCACACCCGCAAAAAGCACACTGCCGCAGAATTTTTTTGAAAAACCATAATTAGAAAAAAGTAAATTTAGAAAATAACCTTGATTGATTTTTTATTTACAAAAATCATAAGTACTGAACAGTCTATTCAATATCTCTCATTTACTTTTAAGAGATATCAAATAGTTTATTCGGTACCTTCCAATTTCACAATTTTTTTCATAGTTTTTATCAAATAAAAGAGTAAAATTGGGTGGTACCGAATAAGTTATTCACTATCATTTAAATATAAATGAGAGGTACCGAATAGTTTATTCGGTAGTTGTAGTTTTTGTAAAAAAAAAAATTTAATTAAGTTGATTCTCTAAATTATCTTTTTCTGATTATGATTTTTTAAAAAAATTCACTGCCGCATACACTAGATTAAATAATAGTGCAAAAACAGTACTGTTAATCTACAGGCCCAGCACCAAGCCTTAATTTATTCCAGACTTAGGGATTTACGATGAAAAAGAATAACAGCTTTATTATATAAAAATAACAATTAAAACTTTCTTAACTTAAATCCTGGTTAAGTCTGGTTCAATTTTTAAATTCAATCATTTACAAAACAATGTTTTCAAAGAAAGCAAGTTATAAATATCAATAATTAAAGAAGAAAAGAATTTGTATTAAACTACTCTGAATTAAAAAATAAGACAAGGCATTAAGCATAATTAACTCGAGGAATGTTGTGTTAATTTTATTCGAGTTGTATTGATAAAAATATGGGAAAAATTTCTGATATACCCATGCAAATTTTCATAACCAATTTTCTCATAAAACACCATAATATCCATTGTACCATAAAAACTTAACATTATTTCCTTTTATCCATTTAACATTTTATTTAGTTTTTTTTAAATAAAATTAAAATTGTACCCTTCTCTCTTCTCTTCTTCACTTACCTTATAACTAGAGTGGAAAAAACGTGTTGTGCCGTGCCATGACTTTGGTCTCATATTGTGCCGTGACCAAGTGAACAATTACACATGCGGTGCTGTGTCGTGACTAATATGTGGAGGGGTGATCACGATACACGAATCAGGCCGTGACTCGCGTGCCGTGTCCAACTGTAACTAGTCACGTTTCTCACATTTAACTATTTTTCATAATTTAGATTAGTTTATTCAAGATTCACTATTTGATCAAGACTTAACAGTCCTAATTACACGTGACTTGTGTGACCACATGCCGTACCGTGCCGTAACTGGATTTTTAGCGTGACGTGTCGTGTCAATTTTTCAAAAGATAGTTACGGGACACAAATAATCACGGCACACGATACACAAATCACAGTACGAAAAAACCACATGCACCGTGCCGTAACTTTACCGTTCCGTTTTTCCCATTTTACTTATAACACACCACCTCGGTGTTTCCTCATAGCACCTCTAGAATGTTGATGTTGACAACTTACTGGTCTATGACTTTCAGTTTTGTCCACGCCAGAATAAGTAGCTCTCAGAAGAGGCCATACTGGGTGATATTGACAAGTTCTTAGTCTCAGAGAGATAATAGGGAAGAGGACAAATATTTTATTTTGTCGTATAAGGGGACAGATTTAATTGGGATGTTGGTTTGATGGGATGAATTCGGATCTAATGGTCGATTGAACGGTCCCCGGATTGCATTCGTACGAGTTTTCTTATATTTTAGGATAAATTTTTACTAAATTTTATCATTTGTCACAAATTAGTTATTTAAATTTGATTTGTTTTTCTATAGCTACTGAATTTTTTATTTGTTCAATTAAGTCACTTTATAAAATTTTCGTCCAAAACATTAACGAAATATGCTCACTCTGTCAAAAATACTAACCGATCATGCTCATTCCCTCCAAAATTTTAATGGAATGTGCTCATTTCGTCCAAATACTAGTAGAAAAATATATTTTATCAATTTTTTGGATGAAAAAGTTATGGGATGACTTGATTGGGACAAAGTAAAAATTTAGTGGCTATAAAAGAGACAAATCGACTAATTTGTGATAACAACAAAGTTGAGTGACTTCCGGCGAAATTTACCCCATATTTGACATAAGGATCCAATTGAATGGTGTTAGTTATCATTTAAAAAAATTCGTATACCTTTGTTCTAGTACAAAATTTATATTTGGGTGCTGAAGATAAAATCACAACTGTTTCAAAGATAAAATAGTGCTTTTAATTACGTTCATAGTATTCACTTAATTATCTTTGAAATTTACTTTTCGAGGAAATATTTCATCTCGACTCTAGTAGCAAATCTATATCCAACTTTTAATTTGGCAAATATATTACTATTTTCAATCGTAGGGGTTCTTTTATGTTTTTTTTTCTCCTTTTTTTATGCTCTATACATCATTTCTATATCATATTAAAAAAGGAGAAACTGCGAAAAGTTCAATTTTAAAATAAACCCCTCTTGTCCTACGTCTCTCTGCGTCATTGCTTTCTCTGTTTCACTGAACACCGTGAACCCTGCAAGCAATTTTTATCCAAAGTTTAATCTCCTGTGGTATTCTATCAACAAGTCTCTCTTGTGATAGCAAGGACCCCCAGAAAATTTTCTCATTTCTTGCTGGTTCTTTTGTGTTAAAGTTGCAAAATTAGGTGTCAAAACTATGATTCTGAAACTCGAAATCGGAAGCGGAATCGGAATTTTGACCGTGAATTCGGAATCAGATGAATCAGATCGGAAACTCGGATTTTTTTTTTGGCAGAAATTTTGTTTTGTAGCCAAAACATAGGAAATAATTGATAAAAAAATCATTTGTAAAAAAAAATTATGTTAAGACAAAATATTACACTCAAATAATTCACTAATTATATAATGTAATACAAGCATTATAAATAAAACAAATTTTTTATTGTCAGAAGCTATACTGAGCTGGCTGGATCATCTCATTGTCCTTGCAAATGCTATCATCAAGTAATTTATGCAATTATACATTAACTAGGTAGCGCCTCTAATAAGTTTGTGATTGTAATCATTTCCTTAATTAGTAATTTCATACTTCTAGTAATTCTAAAATTCTTGGACAAGGGCATAGTATTAACTATTAAGTATAGGATAATTCTATAATACATTTAATTTTTACAGTATATTATTTGATACTTTATAAAAAATACAGTTTAAATAAAAAAAGTATAATTATAGACGTGCTTTTAATTATTTCGATAGAAAATGTATAAGAATCAAATTAACTTGGAGTTTAAATAGTTATTCATCGTCAAATTAACTTGGAGTATAATTATAGACGTGCTCTTAATTATTAAATTCTATTGTTAAGGATTTTAAATTTCTTTGCGTCTATAATTTTGTTTTCTAATTTGAACATTTTTTTTTCAAAATATTAATTCAATGTACATAAAAATTAGATATAAGCAAGAATTAGTGTTTAAGTTTAAAAATCGTAAAACAAACAACTTAGTTAATACTTAACATTGCTTTAAAGCGCAGCTGCAGTGTGGGTATCAATACTTAATTAATTATACCATCATGGCCAGTGAGAGTATACTATGCAACCTAACTAAGCTTTTCATTAAGAAAATAAATAATACATGTAGTGTGGAAAACGATGAATCCAAAATGCGCCAGGTTGGTTTGTCTGATGCAAACCTATGTTCATTAGCTGAAGTAGAATTGCAAAACACTTTTTTTTTTAATTGAAAAATCATTACAAAATATTTTTTTAATTGAAAAATGTCAGACTTGTCCTGACTCAGGTTGCATAGATCAAAAAATCTGCTCACTTGGTCGAGTCAGACATTGTTCATCCGAGTTTTGCTGAAAAATCGCATGGGCGCAAGACTTGGATGAAACTTAGACCGGACACGTCCGATTCCGAGTTGACTCAGAATCGGCCGATTTTAAGAACCATGGTCAAAACAAAGTAAGAACTCTCTTATCGTCATCCAGTTAGAATGCCACCTCAGAGAGCTATACTTATTCACAAGGGCGGATGCAGGATTTTTGTCAAAACAAAGTAAGAACTCTCTTATCGTCATCCAGTTAGAATGCCACCTCGGAGAGCTATACATATTCATAGGGGCGGATGCAGGATTTTTGTCAGGGGGAGACAAGAATCGGGTTCAAATAGCTTATCGGATTCAAATCCATTAGCGAACTGGGTCTCTATGAATTCTTACATTATTTAAATTATCATGATATAATTCTTGCATTGAAGATACTGGTACTGGTATAACTGTAACAGCAGTTAGGCAGTTAGAGATTGATTAGATACAAAAATAATTGCACTTCTGCTTGGTAGTTAAAAACTGATTGTAATAGGAGTTGAAGCTACAGCTCTAATCCTCCATATATTGCAATTATCTCTCTGTCGGTAGTGCTAGAAAGTTAGAGTTGGTCAGAGACTTCGAGTCTGAGAGGTTGGCAGTTTTTTTTTATTCAGAGTCGCTATTGGGGGCCGAGTCAGAGAGAGCGACGCTATGGGGAAGGCTTCGATTTGTTTTCTTCTTTTAATCAGCGACATGAACAAATGGGAGAACCAATTGGGCTTGGCCTGTAGTTTTATTTCTAAACTGCATTGAATACAATACAGAATTGGGCCTGCTGGATCCAGGGAGGGGCAAAACTGAAATGGGCTTATTTTTATCACTGAATTTCAAAATCCGCGTCGGGGGGGGGGGGGGGGGGGGGCGCAACTGCCCCCCTCGGGCCACTGTGGGTCCGCCCCTGCTTATTCAGATAGACAAAATTGAAGTCGTAGGCCTAGGTTGACAAGATCAATATTCTAGGGTTGCTATGAGAAACACTAAGCTGGTATGTCAATAGGCAAGTGAAGGAGAGAGGGGGCGAGAAGGGTATAATTGTTAATTTTATTTTTAAAATAGCTAAGTAAAATATTAAATATATAAAAGAGTACATAGAAAAGAATGTTAAGTTTTTATGAAGATGTTGGATATTATGGTGTTTTTATGAGGATATTGGTTATTTTAAAATTTTGCATGATTACACTAGAAATTAAGGGATATTGGTTATTATGGTGAGTTTGTGGGTAACCTACGGGCTTAAAGAAATGTTTATGGCCTAAAAGCACTTGGGCTAGAAATTAAGAGATTAAATAAAGCACAACCCATTTCCATTGAAACCCAGTCTACTTGCGTTCATGTTCATCCAAGCCCAATCAAGATAACATGCATGCTATAATAAAGTTCGCTATATATACATGGAATTAAATCTGCTGTGATCCAAAAATTCCTGCGATTCTCTGCTATTCAAAATTCCACCTTTCATATGTTTTGAGATTCGTGCCTACAAATAAATTCTCTTGAGATTTGTGCATTCCAAAAAGTTAATGGAGAGATTTGGAATCGCAGAGACGAAGAGATTTTTGGATCGCAGCAGATTTGATTCCATATATATATATATATATATATATATATATATATATATATATATTAAAATAGCTCCTGTATTACCACTAATAGAAAATTGACTGGTCCACCAAATTAATTATCTTGACAGCCATAAATTGATCTGAACCATATTTCACCATCTCAGGTAGAGAATGAAATACGTGACACGCCGTAACATGACATGACAAACACGCTGTGATTTGGTGACGTGACATGACGTGATCAAAATGGTGGCAGATGGTCATGTCACGCGACCATACGTGACGTGATCACACGTGACATGACGTGTCGTGACATAAATTAGTCACATTAATTTTTTTATATTTTAATTTAAATTGTTGAAAATTTAGGAAAAAAATATAAAAAAAATGAAAATTTCTAAAATAAGTAAATAATGTTGCAAATATTATTATTTTTATTTTGATGAAAGACTGTTGGGCATTTGACATTATTTTAAAAATTCAAATTACAAAACTTCATTAGTTTAAACTAGAGAAAATAAAAATCAATACTATATGAGTACCAGTATCACTGAATCTACACTAAAAGAAAAATCTGAATACTCTATACATACCAAAAAAGTTAGATACTCTATGTTTTATACCGTGGTGTGACGTGACGTGACAACGTGACGTGACGTGTAATTTTCACTCGAATGCGGTCACGTCAAGCGAATGATCATGTCACGCGTCATGCGAATCACGCCACGTAATCGATACACATGACGTGACTAGTCACGCCGTGACAAATTTTCTTCTCTAATCTCAAGTGAACCTGTTAATAGTTGGGCCACCTAAACCCTCAACTTATGTTAATGTCTCTTTAGAGAAGATTAGCATGAGTAGATTTTGCTTAATGAAAGTGTTAAGGAAATGTGAATATGATAGAATGAAATAGTATAAGCTGGTAGCTTCTACCATGCCTCAGAACAAAACAAAAAATAGTAAAGAGCGCTTATTAAAGACTTACAATTATTATGATTTTGCTTAATGAAAATGTTAAGGAAATGTGAATATGATAAGAATGAAATAGTAAAGAGCGCTTATCAAACAAGAGGAGGGTTCAAATGCACTCAAAATTCTATGCTCCCATTTGCATCCAATTTTTTATCTCCTTTATCTTCATTTTCAAAGTCTGAATAGTTGATCTGAATTACTCAACATGATCTTTATAATAAAATATGCACGGAGATCAAATTTTATATTTTTTAGAATTTTTTTATTATTTGTTAAGATAGGTACAAAATCATTGTTTTAAGGAGATTCTGGACCATCCGATAAAGTGATTTTGTACCTATCTTAAAAAATAGTAAAAAAATTCTAAAAAATATACAATTTGGTCTCCAAGCATATTTTATTATGAAGGCCATGTTGATAGGTTCGGATCGACTATTCAGACTTTAAAAATGAAGATAAAGATTTGGATGCAAATGGGAGCATAGAATTTTGGGTGCATTGGAACCCTCTTCATCAAACAATCATTATTGTTTATTTGAGGTCAAGTGAAATCAGTGTTGTAAATAACGGTATGCGGTCGTCGGACGGACGGGGTACCGCCAAGCGATTAATCGATATGAGGCCGATTAATCGGAATTATGCGGACAATTTAACGTTTTTATTAAATTTATGTATATATATCATAATTTATTAAAAATTATTTATTTAACTCATTAAACTTATCAAATAAACTTAATTTAAGTTAGTTTTATTATTATAACATGACACTATGCTTATTTCTTCGTAACACGTAAGCATTTTGCATGTGTAAGTAACACATTTATTTAATGAAAAATAAATTTGAGAATTAAGCTTTTTCAAATACTAATAACATATTATTTGAAAGAAAGAAAACATTCAAACATAAAATCACTAAATTTAATTTATGATAATAACATAATTTCATAAATAAACATATCGTACTAATTGAAAAAATTACATTAGTAAGTAAAAAAAAATACATGGTATATAAATAATAGAAGAATTAATCAATTTCAAAGTAAGTAAGAAGAAAAAAAAACATATATAAAAAATATTGAATGAATATCCAAGCACAAATAAAACTGCAATACATGATTTATAAACCTTATTATAACACACAATAACAAAAAAAAAAAAATTCAGTGGAATAAACGGAAAAAAACGGGAATAAACGGGAATAAACGGCCGATTAATCGTTTTTTTCCGTCAACAGGCATCCGTTAAGCGTATTCGGAACGGTTTGGCCGCCGTTTCCAATTAAACGGCCGTTTAATCGGCCGTTAAGACCGTTTTTTACAACACTGAGTGAAATAATGTTGGAAGAATTTCAATTCAATATATGGCCTTAATGAACAATATTAGTTCACTTCATTCAAAAATTGTAAAATTTATTCACATTTAATTATTGTATAGAAACTTATTGAAGCATAAATTGATGAGAATTTGAACTAAGTTTCGCTTCTATTAAATAAAAGTTTCTACTGCATAATTAAATTTTGAGTACTTTTAATTGGAAGAGGATTTCTCTGAGAGTTGTAATTAAAAAAAAAATACAAAACTTGGGGAGGTATTATGAACCATAATTAAAGTTAGAATTATGGTTCATCAGGAGGAGAAAGTATACCTGATGGCAGATACAATTTCTCAGTAATTTCATGAGGACTTTTAATTTCAGTAATCTAAGGCGTAAATAATTTTATCATCAAATATAATTATTTTTTTGGGTAAATTTCATTTGAGTTCACTAAACTTTATTAATTGTAACGAATTGGTCACTCAAGTTTGATTTGTCCATTTCTAGTCACTTAACTTTGTTATTTGTCCAATTAAGCCACTTTATACTTTTCTGTCCAAAATGCTAACAGAATAGACTCATTATGTTATTATTTTGGACAAAATATGCTCATTTCGTTAGTATTTTTGGATGAAATGACTATATTACGTTAATATTTTGGACGGAATAGGAATATTCCATTAAGATTTTGAATAGAAAAATATAGAGTGACTTGATTGGAACAAATGATAAAATTAAGTGACTAGAAATGAACAAATCAAACTTAAGTGACCAATTTGTGACAAATGACAAAATTTAGCAATCTCCAACGAAATTTACCCTTATTTTTTAGAAAATTAAACACATGTATCATGTAGATAAATAAAATATAAATTTATCACTCTTCTAGTTTTGATTATACTCTTCCGAACTTCAATTTAAATCTTTCTTTGAGAAAGAGGAGGTAACACAGCTATCTAGGAAAAAGTCATAAAATTGTTGTACCCAAAGGTCGAGAGTTCGATTTCCTCTCACGACTTTACAGCCTTTATGAAGGTTTCAAAAAAAAAAAAAAAAAATCTTCCCTTACATTATCTCTCGTACCATTGAGTCCCAAAAGAAGCGAAGGGGGTCCGATTACGCGTCCAACCAAATTCAGCCTGATATAAAATCAGACTGTTTGATTTGCATCAAAATTTGTGCAAGTTCCAATTAGATATCGTCCCTACTAGACATTGAACTAAATTTGATGCAATATCCATTGAAAATTAACTAGAAGAAAATGTCTTTAGATGTTGGTTACCAAAAGTCGAGCGTTCAAGTCTCGGAAACTCTGTGAAGCTTTTTAAAAAGAAAATCTCCCTCAACCACAAAATACACAGAATCTATTAGCTTAAAAAGCAAAACTCCCCAATCCACAAAATACACGTAATCTATTAGCACATAAGCCAGACCTGTCTGCAGATTTTCTCCATCGATCCCATCAGTGGAATTTGGAGAGCACGCTTCACAGTTCACACACGGACTGCCCGCGGGCCATCACACGGTTTCTCCTTTGCTCCTCCTTTATCCTTTATTTACATTTATATTTAATTAATTTATTACTTAATAAATTAATCTGTTTATTTATTTAATTTTTTCCTACTTAATCGCTTCACTCACTGCTTCTAGAGTCTAGACCGTCCGTCTCTTCTCCAATTGCATAAATTTCACTGGATGATCTCTATCAGATTTCTACTGTCCATTTCGAATCCGACGATCGTGATAAAACCTAATCGAGTACCTGCGTTCTACCCTGCCGAGTCCAGTTGCTCAATTAGTTGCCTGGTTGGTCGGGGCTTGCAAGAGAGAGAGAGAGCGCGCGCCTGGCGCGCAATTCTTCTTGTTTTTTTTTTTATTAGATTGACCTTGCGATGATGGGGACGGGAATGCTTCTACGCGCTTGGCTTCTTATTGCTAAACTTTTATATACCGTGGAGGTCATGGTTCATTGAGTTCTTCTCAGCTAAGTATCAGTACATTCCCTTTCTACTTTCTCTTTAGTTGTGTTGCTTTCAACTGACAATGAATAACTATATTCTCACTGCGACACCACCTAGTAACCGATACTCCAGGATTCTGGATAATTACACAAGCCTGGAGCAGGTATTTGCTTCAATTGTTCTACATAACTTTGGTTTTTGGTTAATTTGTAGAATTTTATAATTCTTAGCTATCTGATGAAACTTTGCTTCGCCACATTTATGCTTGAGATTTTTGAAATGATCACTGTTTGGGTTTTAATTAAGCCCTTCATTCAACCTGAATTGAGTAGATGAGAATCTCAGTTGTGTGGCCCAATCAAGGTTTGTGAGATGATTAAAAATTGTAGTGTGGATGCTTCATCCTCCAACTTTTCTTCTTTGTTTTGCCTCACAGGTGATAGAGGCTTTGCAGAAAGCAGGTCTGGAGTCGTCAAATCTTATAATTGGTGTTGATTTCACAAAGAGCAATCTATGGACAGGTTATTATCTTTTTTTCTTTTGCTGATTATCACTTCAATTAATCTAGGATTACAACATGCTCAAGCTACCCTTGGTAAAGTTACTTGGGTAAACCTTTTTTGTGAATAAACCAAATTTGTACTTATCTTAATTTAATAGAAATAAGACAATTAACTCTCAATTGTTTAATAATCAAAGCATGCCTGATTTTGAAGAAAAAATAAGAACAAATACGATGATGGTCTGCATTCGTCGATCAGTTGTTTACATCCTTTTTTTCAGTTTGGATTAATTAGTACATTGACATGGCAGGAAAACAATCGTTTAATGGACTGAGCTTGCATCATATCAGTGAGACTAAAAACCCATATGAACAAGCAATATCTATCATCGGTAACACCTTGTCGAGCTTTGATGAAGACAATCTAATCCCATGTTTTGGATTTGGAGATGGTATGGATTTTTAAAATTAAAAAAAAAAAAAATTCTGTGTTCTTACCATCATAGCAGACTCATTTTCTTTGATTTGAAGGGATGTGGGATCAGTTGACTCCACTGGAGCTATGAAATTGTCTCTTAAGTATATATGATGTAGTTGATTTTTTTTTTTCACAAAAACCTTACAAACAGCGTAATTGACTACCACTGATGAACTTCCTCTCTCTTCTGCCTCAGTGATGCACCCAAATCTATTTCTGTGCTATTTATTTTCAAATGCTTCATTTACCAGCTGTTAATATACTTTAAATTGATGTTGGTTTGAATTTGTTGTTAACAGCATCAACACATGACAAAGATGTGTTCAGCTTTTATCCAGATAACAAGCCTTGCAATGGGATTGGTGAAGCTCTGGCACGATATAAGGAGATTGTACCTGATAGGCAGTTGTCTGGTATATGCATTCACCCTATTAATGACTATTGTACCCATCCCTCTGGGGAATTGTCCGTCCTGCTAGATTGGTTGCTTAAAGTTATAATTTAATTTGTTTTATTTCTTTAGTTGTTGATCGTTGCTGATTGGTTAGTTGATTGCTTGATCATGTTTTTTTTTGTTTGTGAGCTCAATTGAGGCATACATAAAGCTATGTTGAAGTGATGTTAAATAATGTAAGGCAAATAGCTACCCTTATACACAAATCACTCTAAAATAAAAATAAAAAAATTCAAAGTAAATTGCAACTTTTGTTCAGTATTGAAATATGAATGTGTAGTTCTTCTTGCTCAAGGACCTTCCTGTATCGTTATTTTCAATTCAACCCATTATTTTCCTAAATGTTCTTGTAGGGCCCACATCCTTTGCTCCCATAATAGAGAAGGCTATGGAGATTGTTGAAAGGAGTGGAAATCTCTACCATATTTTACTTATAATCGCTGATGGACAGGTATATTGAAGCATTACTATGTGGCATGCAGATATTATATCGCTGTATCTATATATACTGTTATGTGCTGTGTACCAGCCCTTGGGGACAGACTTTGATCTTTTTTTTCTTCTTCTTTATTTAGGACCTTCCATCTGGGTTTATTTTTTCTTTGCAATGTTGTTATTCATTAAGAGTTTTAGTTTTTAAATTTCTTGATAACCTTTCTACTTTATTTTATTTAAAAAACATTTTACTATGCTTCCTCCTTTTGTCTGAGAAACCAGGGAAGGGATTAGTATTTCTTTAAGTTTTTAATGTGGATACGTATAGCATTGTAATTTTTTTGGACTAGCGAATTAACTTCATACTTATAACAGATTTTACTTGTTGAAGATTGAGTAGCACATATTTCCATTGACACAGGTCACTGCCAGTGAGAACTTAAGCTACCAAGAGGAATGTACGAATGCAGCTATATGGAGGGCTAGGTAATTATTCTCAGTGATTAAGTCTTCATTACAATTATATATGTTAATTTGTGTTAGGTTGTGTTTATTTTTTATGTTTCAGCAATTTCCCACTATCGATAGTATTAGTTGGAGTAGGTGATGGCCCCTGGGATCTTGCAAACAATTATGATGACTTTTTACATCCACGTCACTTTGATAATTTCCAGGTTTTGCATTACTTCACATTAATTGTTTATGTTCATAAAGCAAGAAATTTTTAATTTTTGTAGTTTCTGTACAATCTAGTTGAATTACAATTATTCAGTTGCACCCAGTGTTATCATAACCGGTCTGGACCGGGTGGTTGGACCAGAATAAACCGGATCTGGTCACCAGTCTGGTTTGGTTCTTTCAAATGACCATTTACGTTATTAAATCGGTAAATAAATGACCGGGCTTTATTAAAATTCGCTGAACTGTTCCAGCTAGAAGAACCGGATTTTCAAACATTGGATTTCTTTTTCTTTCTTTGCGTTCTTGTCTTATCTCTCGTGTGATTCCCCCTTGCCATTTCTAAACCAGCGAGAATGAGATTAAGCAAAATTTACATACTAATGGATAGAATCACGAAATTACAAGAATGGCCTTTTGTGGTATTCCACTCTTTGCCTTTTCATTCCATGTTTGCTTTGCTAAGCTCGAACAATTTGAATTCATTTGTTGACACATGTAGATATGCTGCTAATTCCTCTGGCAGTGAGAAACGAATCTTTAGTTTCACCTCTGGTTCGTCTTTGATTAGAACATAGGACTAGGAATGGTGGGAACTATTACCGCCTGGGTCATTGACCTTAGTTGCTTGTTAAGAGGATGCTAGAAATATCTATGTTCCAAGCTGTTAGTAATCCCATCAATCAATGAATTTAAGTTTGTAAGTAGCATTTGGAATTTGAAAGGTTGATATCAGACTTGATGTTATTGAACAATGGAACACTTTTCAAGTGTTTGATGAAATGCTCAAGACAAAATTTGAACTCAAAACTCTAATTTCAAAAACATTTTATGTAACTGGTAATTTGGAACAAGGGCAATGACCATCAGATTTGAATTTAAAATTCAAAACAAGCGTGTAAAATCAATATAGTGACTCAGTAGGGTCTTCATCTCGCATTCAATCTGTATGCTTGAAATGTCACACTCATACGTGAGAAATGTAATATTTATATATATAAACTTAATATCACATAAATACAAAAAGGTATTTGTAAAAACAGAAGTTTGAACCGGTTGACTCATCGGTCCGACCAATGAATTATTGATCTGGAGCTTTACCGGATTAATGTCGGGTTCAGTTTTGATAGCATTGGTTACATCAAAAAGA
The DNA here is from genome assembly GCA_964058825.1 of Carex arenaria. NCBI lineage: Eukaryota > Viridiplantae > Streptophyta > Magnoliopsida > Poales > Cyperaceae > Carex > Carex arenaria. The sequence continues at coordinate 199,671 of CAXKVW010000333.1, read as the reverse complement.
CATGGGGACTTCAGATCTAGAATTGTATCAACAGACCTCCCATCATAAAGGTGTCTGCCATAATACTGGGGAAGATGGCAAAAAGTACCATGCAGTACCAGATTACCTTTACGTGCTGGTTGTGGTACAAAGCCGGTGCAGCAGCAGATCGGCGCCCTACAAGTGCTTTTTGTTCTAGATTTACTAACTAATACTGAGTTGGAGCAATGACTGTTCCTCAAAGTCAAAAGTAAATATGCCAGGACACCCCTTCCCCACATACCAACCCCCACCTCAAAAAGTTTTCCGTTGCAAACAAATAAATAGAAGGGTAAGAAAATAGATAACTGGGGGTGATACGAATACAATGATTTTTTAGTTTAGCAAGGGTCTTTATTTTATAATTCTTCTAAACTTGTAATCACCAAGATCATGTTATTTTGTCAGTTTGTAAATTTCACTGAGATAATGTCAACGAACATTCCTGATTCCACAAAGGAGGCACAATTTGCTCTGCATGCACTCATGGAAATACCATCGCAGTATGCTGCAATACAGGGACTAGGCATTTTGGGGGCCCCACTTAGACGCTCCATTCCACAATTTCCTAGTGAGGCTGGCTTCGAAGCAGTGGTTGAGACATTTGACCATTTCTCTGTGTATGATGCTAACCAGGTAAAGCCATTTTGACCAACTTATAATTTTGCAGCATATATATTCCTTGGTAGTTAAGCTCAATGCTGGTATTGGTCAGGTCCAAATACTTTGCAGCTTTTAGTACTTGTCTTTGAGTGAGGCTATGGTACTATGCATAGCATGGATTGGTCTATACTATGGATCAATATCTACATTTTTAAAGTTCAAACAGTCAATCCGAACCATTCAACATGATCTTCATATGAAAATATACTTGCAGACTTCATTTTCAATTTCTTAGATTTTTTTGTACTATTTTTTTTAGAGAGGGTTCAAGTATCTCATGCTTTTAATGCCTCATTGTATCTCACATCCTTTATCTCCGTTTTCAAAGTCCACACAGTCGATCCGAACCGCTCAACATGATCTCCATATTAAAATATGCTTGTAGACCAAATTTTATATTTTTTTGAAATGTTTTACTCTTTTTTAGATAGGTACAAAATCTCTATTTTTGGATCATCCAAAACCAATGATTTTGTACCTATTTGAAAGATAGTAAAATAAAATTCCAAAAAATATCAAAATTTGGTCTCCAAGTACATTTTAATATGGAGACCATGTTAAGCGGTTAAAAAAACTGTTTGGACCTTTAAAATGGAGATAAAAGATGTGAGGTTAGAAAGACATGAAGCATTTTGACCCTCCTCTATTATCATTCTCAATTGTTAATTTGTCATAATGAACCATGTATTTAATCTGCACCAGATCTGTCCTGTATGCTGCATAAAAGTCAAAGATATGGTCTTCGGCTGTGGACATGAGGCAAGTATCTTATCATCTTATTCTGAACAAGCCATTTGAATAGGTTTTGGGAATTTTCTAGTGCTACACATAGTGTGAAGTTTTTGGATTTAGATAAGTAATTAGAGATTTTAAGTTCAAGATTCTTTACCATTGCCATTATTTATTTATTTTTCTATTTTTGAGTTGCCAAATACTACCTTATTGGATGAATTCAAAAACTGAATTTCCATACTTATTTTGATATCTAATGTGGAGAATTTTGAACATCTTAAACATAATTATTAAATAAGAAGTTTTAAACATCAGTTCTAGGTTTTCTATTTTTTAAATTGTATTTTCCAATAGCTTTTGAAGTAGTTGGCATAAGGCTATTTCAAGATCTACACAGACCGTTTTAAGGAATTCTAGATTATTTTAAGATATAATATGCTGCCTTTTGGGATTTAACTATTATTTTTTCAGATAACCTACCCCTTAAACATAGACATTTTGAATGTCTTGCGAAATGCTATTAGGACCATATGCAACAGTATTGGAGATCCCATCTAAATGGTACTTGGGGTTCACATAGACATTTCAAACTTTTGTATTTTCAAAAATTAATAGTTAATTACTATTTTTTAAATATCAATTGTAAAGTAAATTCATATGAAATGAATTTTTTATTTTTAAACTTGAAATCAGAAACATTAAAACAACAACAACAACCAAGCCTTTAGTTCCAAACATGTTGCAAAACTGAAGTTACAAAACCAAACTAGATAGTAATAGTAGTAGTAATAATAATAGTAATTGTAATAATAATAGCGTAGTAGTAATACAAATAGTAATAGTAGTACTAATAATAATAGTAATAATACTTATAATAATACTAACTATTCCATAATTTTTTTGCAAAAAAAGGACATATAATGAATAAAATATATTTCATAACGGAGGAATCAAATAAGATGAAACAAGAAAAAAAAACGATGCTTATGATGAAGATAAGTATGTCTCAGACAATCTCTTTTTGAGGAAAGAAATATACTCAACACGAAATAGAGCAACTATTTGTTGAAAAGAAAAAAACCTTGCTTATGATGAAGATGCTAATCAAAATTCAAAAAAATCAATAAAATTAGAAGAATCAACAGAATACGAAGAATCACAAGAATCAGATTTCTAAAAATAAATAGAGGAGGTTTATGCTGAAAAAATTTGTATGCCTACATTGTAAATCGTAGGGGCCAAAGTTCTAATCCCTACGTTCTTGACCCCGAATCACAAGCCGTAGGACCTAAAGCCTATAACACTACTCTTAAACCCTGATTCTTAGGTCATGGTTCTAGTATGTGGATTGCTAATTTCCATGCACTTCTGTTCGAAGCCAACTCTTTGAAGACATTTCATTCTTTCAAATCCCTTTTTACTCCTTCCTCCCATGTCAATCTTGGTCGACCTTTGCCTCCCCTTATGCTTTCGATACGGCTTATAATTCCAGTATGCACTGGTGCCTTTGAGAGGCCTCTATTGAAGATGTCCAAACTATCTCAGGTGGTGTTGAACGAGCTTCTTTTCAATCGGTATTGAACGTATATTGTTTTTGATCCTTCTTATATGACCACATATCCACCGCAACATACGCATCTATCTTCTGGACGTGTTGTCTTTTAGTAGCCCAACATTCTGCACCATACAACATTGCAGGTCTGATTGCCGTCCTGTAAAACTTATCTTTTAGTTTTTGTGGAACTTTTCTGTCACATAGAATGCCAGGTGCCTGTAGCCATTTTACCCACCCTTCTCTTATCCTATTGCTAACTTCTTCATCAATCTCTCCATCACTCTGTAGCATCAACTCCAAATATCTAAAGGTGTCCTTCTTGGGAATTACTTGTCTGGCCAAAGTGATATTTCCATCCTCTGACTTGACACCGCTGAACTCGCAAATTCAAAAACATTGCCATTTTTTTTAAGAAGTTAGCTTTTCCCATTTTACTTTTGCTAGTGTCGAAATTCCATCCTCTTGTTTTGAATTTATATATTCTGGGCATTTTGTTTCAAATTTTTACTTAAAGCTGCAAAAAGTTGACTAAAAAGTGGACAGTGCTCAAACTAAGTTATCATGGATTCTGATTGTGTTTATTTGAAGTCTTTTATTATTACTTTTATTTTTACTATTATTCGTTTTTTCTATTTTTTGGATTGAGACCTTACCTAGATTAATGGTGCCACTTGTTCTTAGTGAATTTGTGCCAACCAAACAAATTTCAGAATACACAAGTTCTTCTTGCACGTGAGCTGTTACTTTAGCCCTTTTTATTTTAGTAGATGACTATATTTTTCTAACCATACATTTTTTGATAAATCCTTGGTAAATATACTCTCATGTAGACCTGCTCTGATTGTGGTGAAAGACTCGGCACATGCCCAAATTGTCGGTCAATTATACTAATTAAGGTGAAGTTGTACTAATGTGAGTAAATTATTTTTTTTTAATCATTTTTATGGATTGTCAACTTTCATGAACCTGAACATGGTTTTTAAAGTTTCATTGCTTTTATTTGATAAAGATATTTTATTTAAAAAAAAAACAATAAAGAAGAGAAAACAAGAGAAGGGAAAAGGCAATATATCATAAAAAAAAAATTAAAGAAATGCAGACTAGTTACCTTAGGAAAGAAAGATGTTTGTATTCCAAGCTTGCTTGTTTTTTGCTTTATGCAGTTCCTATTGATTATACTGTTGTCTTGAAACTTGATATGCAGGTTAGTTTCATTGTAAATTTTGGAGAGGTACTCAGTTTTTCTTTCTTTTGTCAGGAGTTGATATATATATATTTTTATTTGAACTTTGGAATTTGCTTTGCAATACTGTTATAGATGAATCATGGACCATTTGACTGTATGAAGTACTTTGAACTTATGGAGCTCTGTTTGTTCCTCTATTCCATGTACTTTTAGCATTAGCTGTGCTGAGCCTTTGTATGATAAGCGCATGTACATAAGTGCAAGTTTTTTAATTTTTTTTTGTTTTGAGACAAAAGTATGGGTACAGTTTTACATATAGTTAGTGCGCTACGTATAGTAATTATTAAAAATTAATCCCTTCTACTTTATGGTTTTTTGTTGATACAGCTTTACATACTAGTTGGATGTATTTGTATGATTACTATTATGGTATTTTTATGATATCTTTTCTATATTATTTTGTTGAATTTACGCTCCAGACGAGGGGAACGGAGGGGAGGGAAAGAAAAGTGGTGGGAAAAATCAGAGAGTTACTCACTCAACAAAATGAAATCACAAGGGAGAGTAAACAACGAGAGTAACTTATGCTAGACAGATGAAATTTGTCACCCTCGAATCGGGGTGTAGACGAAGGAAAAGAGTGCCCACCACAAAAATGTACTGAATGGACCCTTTTTTGCTCTTCAAATTTCCTCTTTCGTTTTTCTTCTCAGAATCGAACTATAAGTTCTCAGACCATATAATGCTTTGTCTCCTTCTTGGTAGCCTCTCATCGGTGGTGCTTTCTCTCTTGGATGGGTAAGCTTTCAAGCAATTTTTACTTTGCACTGTCTTTTTTGTACTTAATCCGCTTTGAAACATGTGCTGGTTTGAGGATTTTAGCTCTGGTTCAAATGTTTCATGGGTCTGTAGTTAAATTGGCTCTTGATTTTGACCCATTTGTTGTGATTGGGTTTGTTAATTCATATGCTAAATGTATAAATCTTATGGATGCACGCAAGTTATTCAATGAAATATCCATTAAGAGTCCAGTTGCTTGCAATGCCATGGTATCTAATTACATCTAAAAAGGTTACATTCTAGAAAGGTCAGAGCTTTTCAAGGGAAGTGAACCGATTCAGTTTGTTAATGGATTTGGTCACACTTAGAATAGTGGCCTCTGCTGTTCTTTACCTTGGATTGTTGGAGTTTTGCAAGAATACCCATGTTTACTCCATCAAATTAAGATTAAGTGGTGACAATAGTATTGTCTCTGAGCTTGTCAAGCTTCTAACTACATTAGGCGAGGTAGAGAATATTAAAGGAAGAGGATATTAAAGAGCTCCCAGGTTGGTTAAAAAATTTGACCCATGTTTGTATACCCTGGTCATAGCAGGGTTCAATTTGAATGGGTACAGAGAAGAAGCTATAAGTTTTTTTTTCTTTGTGCACATAATGGGTTCAATTCAACTGTTTTCTATTTACTTGTTTATGCCTGGGATGAATATATTTTCTACTAAGCACTTAATTTTTTGCAACTTTGTGAAATGAACAATTGCTAAAAGCAGTAGTCACTTGCAAGCCTTAAAAGAAATTGAGAAATGTGCAACGAAGAAGCGCTAGCAGATGAGATTGGACCAGAAAACAACTGGAAAAACTATATTGGGGGAAAGAGTGAGAACTAGAAAATGGGGACAAAGGTGGTCCAGTGGTCGTAACTGGAACTTATTCTCTATCCATTAATGTTCAAGCTGGATGGATATACATGTTGATGCTTTAGACCCTCACTGAGTTTGGACTCTGAAAGTTGGAAATATGAGGCCGGTACAAGGTTTTCTTGAGTTGGCACGGTCAATGTAAGGGAGAGGTTGAAATGCCGGTTGTCGTAAGCTATGCAAAATATAAGACAGCAGTATGTGGTGCCCGTCACGTGTTTCAGAGAAAGAACAAAGAACTCAATGGGTCACAACTGGAAAAGATCATCGGAAATCAGACTGCACAAGTAGTGCACAAAATGGTGTCTCATTTTGTATAGTTAATCAATGAGTCAAAACTTCTTATCTATATCAATTTGTTGTAAATTATGCATGATGATAATATGATACAATTTATAGTCTCTATACAATTGTTAACGAGTGCAATTTGTAGTAGCTATTTCATTTATCTCTTTCTTTATGTTGACCTTTTAACTTAAAATAAACCTTCGACTTAAATATGCTTTCGCAGCTTTGCGATGGCAAAAGGGAAGGATTCAAACTTTGTTGGAATTGGCAAGGAAAAAGCCCTTATTTGAAATCATTGAACTTGGAGTCAGAATTGAAATCAGAGCGAGACATGCAGTGCAAGGCATTGATTCTGGTATAGGTTAATCAGAGTGAGACGAGAAGAGATTTTTTGTGTCTTTTTTTTTTTCATTTTGAGTAATTGTTGATTTTTGTAAGACCTTTTAATTGTTTAGTTGTTGTATGAATGTTCTAAGTTCATGTTAAAAATTAAATAAGAAAAGAATTTTCAGTTTTGTAATCAAATGTTCTAATATCTTTCCATATACCTGATGAATGCGCCAAATGAGATTTCAGTTCTGTTTTCATACTATTTTGCGTGCCTAAACAAAATAAGCCAAAAAAAATATAATGTAAATATTAAGGGTCTACATGCATTTTTTGCATTTTCCTATTACTCTGTCAGATTTAATTTACACCAAAATATGAAGGGCTTAAACCTCATCTCATTTTAAAAAAAATATATTTTGCAAATTGTCATCAAGTTAAAATGTTCCGATCGGATATAAGATAATGCTAAAATAAAACAGTCCTGTGCACGTGCCAAATTAAATTCATTGTATAAATAATTACTAGTTAGTGTACCAAACATAAACAAATATACCAGTGAACACACTACGCACCTTTTTTTAGTAAACACACTACACTCCTTTATTTTTTGCAAGATTAATTATAGTTTATTGCTAATTTCCATTAATTGTAGGTGAATACTTCACAAAAAAAAAAAAAAATATCACAACCCAAAGTGGTGGCTGGGGAAACATATCTATCAAACCGTTGTGGATCAGGGTTACAACACTTTTCTGGCCAGGATTAGAGGTTATAGACAATCAGAAAAACAAAAAATACAACTAGAAAAAAAGTAAAAAAAAAGATAAAATACAGCCAGTAATAAATGCAAGATAATCAGTAATAAATGAAAGACAATCAGTAGAACATGAAAGACAACTAGGAAAAACTAAAAACTAACTACTAGAACATGAAAAACAACTAGTACAATATAAAATACAACTAGAAAAAAGATGAAAAATAACTAAAAAAAAATGAAAGACAACTAGAAAAATATGAAAGACGACTAAAAAAAATGAAAATGAATATTTTTTTAACAAATAACCCGGATTAACATTTTTCAAGCTGGATTTTTTGCAGCTATAAGAAAAATTAAAATATCCATTTGTGTGTTACTAAAAAAAATAAAAATATTTTGAATTTGAGTTACTAATCCCGGTTCAAATCACTTTTAGATTAATACATAAAATATTATGATCCTTCTATTTTCGAAAAAACAAAAGAATACTCTCACTTTTGTCTATATTCTAGACCATCCAAAAAACAATTGTTTTCTACCTGTCATAAAAAATATAAAATTTAGTCTGTACATATTCATATGAAAATTATTTTGAACAGTTTGAATAGGCCGTTAAGATTTTGAAAACAAAAATATTAATCCCTATTATAAACAAAATCGTGGTATACATAAGACTCACTCAAAATTCTTTATAGCAAAAAACTAGCTGATGTTATATGTTTGGGTATCCGCAGACATGTTGAGTTTAGATTTAATAAAATATCTTTGTATTTATTCATAAAACGTCAGGATGGCCGAGTGGTCTAAGGCGCCAGACTCAAGTTCTGGTTCTCGTGAGAGAGCGTGGGTTCAAATCCCACTTCTGACAATGTTTTTTCTCTTTTAGTTGCAGTCTGCAGTATCTCCTTGTTCAATGGGCTCTTTTGGGCTCTCTGCAGTTTCTCCTGTTTTTGGCTCTCTTTTCCTTTTTTATCTCTGCAGTTTCTCCTTGGCACTGAGAGTTTGGGCTTCCCCAAAAAGTAATAATAATAACATAGGAGAATAAAATTAGTGGAACACAAGAACCAGAAGGAATCCAATTATTTAAAAATTTGTATATCATGTAATATATGAATTGACATGAAATGAAAGAGCATTGACATGAATATATGAATTGTTCAGTTGTACAATTTTCCATCAAAATAAGATGGAAACTTGCTCGCCCCAGATAAGAAAATAATAAATGCATTTTTTTTTCTCATGTACATCTGAAGTAATTCCTTTCAACAATTGAAAATCTAACATCCATGTAATCCCGACTAAAATTATTTCAAAAATCAATTGTTCAAATGTACAACTTATTATTAAAGAAAGCAAACTCAAATGATGGGTGGTAGAACTAATTATATTTCCTAGATGAAAATAAATAGTTTATTTAGGATTATAAAATGTCATGTAGACTTAATTGCATACCAAACTAAATTAAAGTATAGTCTATTTTCAATGGCAGCATGGAGCAAAGACTTTGTCTACGAACGTGTAAACCAATTTTGCATACCAAAATATCAATTTTCTAACTGATGGATGATAATTATTCACTTTATGTACATTTTTTTAATATATTTCATATGTTTCAATTTTATAATTGATGGACGATAATTGTTCACTTTATTTTAAAAATAAATTGATGGATGATAATTATTCACTTTATTTCCATTTTTTAATATATTTCATATGTTTCAATTATATAATTGATGGATGATAATTGTTCACTTTATTTATATTTTTTAATTATATTTCATATGTTTTTTTTTTTTATTAAAGGGGCTCGATACACTCTCAGATGCTATTTTTGAGAGTTGAACTTGAACCTGCTCCTCTCCATAATGCTCGTGTCATTGCGCTAAATTTGCAGTTCAATTATATTTCATATGTATTTATAAGTTTTTATAAGTGTTTATATTTTATGACAATATTTATATCTTACGTTACTTGAGTTAAAATCTTTAAAAGTTGTTTAATTTTATTTGAATTTTTGTAAACCATTCGAAATATGATAAACACTTCGTGCACTCGATATAAGTTTTTAAAAGTTTGATACAAATAAATTTATACGATGAATATAAATATTTTTCGATACATAACATAAAGTAAAAAATTAATTTATTTTTAAATTTTCTCATGGACTTCTTCTTCGTTAGTGTTCTCAGAAAATTCAGCATGCAATTTATGCTGATTTGTCCTGATTCGTGAACTTTGAATTTGACTACACCAAACCTGTCACGTTACTGGCCCCCATGCGTAGACAACGACCGCTAATTATTAAAAATAATCTATTTAATCTCAACTTGGACCAACCGGAACAAAACGAAATACACACACAAAAAAAAAAAAAAAAAAAAGCTGGATCCGGCTCGTTTCTTCCGTGCGGTATGTCGTCACATCAAAATTTGAATCAATTCAAAGTAATTTAAACATTTGTGAGACTGATTTAATTTATAACAAACAGTTCGAATTCAAACTAATTTGAGAAACGCGTTGCCCTTCAATATTTAAATGAGAAAACAACTTTTAGATATTAAAATGATTATCTCAAATATTTGAATTCTAGATAGTTTGAACTTCAACTTTTACTAAGAAAAACTCAAATTTTAAATTATCTCAAATATTTGAATTCTAAAAAGTTGTTTCATTGTTCACAAATTGTTTCGTCTTTTTACAATACCAGTAAAATCAACTTGTCAGTGAATAATAAGTAAAATAAATAATTTAGATCACTGTTTGAATTATAATCGAGATTATTCGTTATACATTACCATGAATCTTAAATAGGTCTCATGCATTATAGTTGCAGTCCGAATTCTAATTGGACGATTCGAAGCTAAACTCAAACGGTGATTAGAATATAACGGTTGATTAGAATAAATAGAAGCTTAGACATTAAAAAAAATTGAATTATTTTAAATGACAGTAATTTAATTTTTAGTTGAAATTTCAGGAACCAGAAACAAAATTTGAGAAATAGAAATGAGGAATAATCCCTTTAGGTCATATAAGTAAATAAGATTAAAAAAAAAAACTATGCATATTTTTATGTGACAAAATAGGTAACAAATACAAAAAAAAAAAAATACCTTATAATTAAATTAATAAGTAATGTTTTATCTTTGTAACTTCCATCGTTTCCATAATTTGAATTCTTTCAGAAGATTTTTTGTTCAGTTGAACTATTTTTTCAAGTTTATTTAATTTTGATCTATTGTATCAATGTTAATATAAATAAGAAATTTTAAATTTATACAGATTTTTAATAATAAATTAGAATTTTACACAATTATTTTTATAGTATAGTCGAACATTCATTGTAATACTTTTTTTTTTTAATTATTTCAGCACATACTTGTGAGTATAGTTTCTATAAACTAAATTGTTTTTTTATTTTTTTTTGGACTCATCGAACTTAAATTTCCGCCAATTTAGCATCCAAATTAATTATTATGATAATTTTCAAAAGAATAAGTCCAAAACGATCAAAACCGACCAGACGTTTCCATCTCGTCAACGAACACATGGGTTGACTGGTTGTCACGTTCTTCACCATTATTTACAACCAAATTTTAAAAAATATTGTTTCAATTTTATGGAGGTGAGGCTAAAATCTTATAAATTATATCCACCAGTCATGTCCCTTGACTTGTCTAGTCGTTTTCCTTTACAATTCACATTTTTATTAACCCTTTCTCTTAAATAAATTAATTAAGAATATAAGTTTACTTATATCCACTGATTAACTCTGGGATAAAATTCTGGTTTTAGAGGTTAAAGTTTTGGCACCCTTCAAAAATATTTTAATTTTATTTTTGGATAAAATGATAAAATGTATGTGTCTATTGTAGCAATAAATGCTAATTAGAAGAGCATTTATATTTGACATACTCTTTTTTTTATACCTGGCATATTTCAATATATAGATTATTGTAGCAATAAATGCTATATTTTTTATATTGTAGCAATAAATGTTATATTTAAAAAAACTTATCATAGATGTAGGTTCTATGTCTACTGTTTTGGTACGTTGTCAATAAAAAAATATTCGATCATTTGTCACTTGAAGAGGACTCAAATGTCCAGTTGCATGCTCCAATCATATCTCACATCTTTATCTCTAGCTTCAAAGTACAAACAGACAATCTGAACCGCTCAACTTGCTATTCATATTAAAATGCTTGGAGATTATATTTTTTATTTTTTTTGAAAATTTTATTACTATTTTTAAAAGATAGATACAAAATCACTGTTTTTAAGTAAATTTTGGACCATTAATTTTGTATCTATCTTAAAAAATAGTAATTTTTTTGAAAAAAGATATAAAATTTAATCCCAAGTATATTTTAATGTGGATATCATGTTGAGCGGTTCAAATCGTCTTTTAATGTTTGAAATTAAAGATAAAGACATGAAATATGATCGAGACACGAAAACAATGGGAACATTTGAGCTCTCCTCTTGGCACTTAATAAATAAATAAAATTATAAGAACATTATGACATTAGTCACATATTATTTTTATTATGATATAAGATAAACAATGAGTCAGGAAGTTTAAATATGTGATATCTTTAAATAGAAATACATATTTAGTAATAAATTAATATTTCTCAAAACTAATCATATAATACAATGGAATACTCATTCAATACATTTTTTTAATTTTTTAATACGTATCCATAATATGAATTTCCACAAATTAAAAATAGACTTCCGTAAAATTACATCCGGCACAATTCCATAACTACCGAAACATGCCCTTAATTTAGAGATTTACTTTCCATCTTCCTGTTCCGCATTCCTCTCCAAAATTCATGCAAGAAAACTTGCTTGATTTAATTCCACGCGTACATTGCACTTAACACCTACTGTGTTCAATCACTCTGTCAATGGGACCTACACAAGACAATTACTTAGTACTGTAAATTCAGCATTTGTCAGTACTATGCAACACAAGAAGCTACTTCATAATGCATACAGAAAACTTGTCCTTTCTTTCCATTATTCCATATAATGCAATGCCAAGTCAATGAAAGTGAAACTATGGAAGGAAATCAATTATCTATTAATCTTCACTTCTACGCTTCTATAGTTGTTACTTTCTCCTGTAGTCTTAGGAATCTCTACTAATTAGGAAAAGCAAAGGAAAGAAAAGAAAAGAGAGCGCAACAATGGGAGAACAGTCGCCTCAAGCGGTTCAGATCAAACCAACTCTGGTGCCTCCATCGGCGTCGTTCAGGCTTCGATCAAAGAGCCTCAACTCGGTGCGACTCAGGAGGGTATTCGATCTGTTCGACAAAAACGGGGACGAGTACATCACCGTTGATGAGATGGCAGATGCTCTGGCGCGCCTCGGTCTGTTCACTGATCCGTCTGAGCTGGCGTTGACCATCTCTGGCTTCATTCGACCTGGCGCTATTGGTCTCGATTTCAACGATTTCCAGGTACTTGATGCTAATTTGTGTGATAAGTGTTATAGAAATAATGACTTTTAATCTGGATTGGGAACCGTAGGAATTGATGTGTTAAAATTTGCTTTCATGTGTGGTACCAAGGTGTAATGAACTGTACCAGAATGTACTGGTCTAGTAGCTTAAAGCCCCTTTCTCTTTTTGGATTTGTTTGTTTATGCTCAGAGTTTAGTTGATTTACAATAAGCAAAGAAAAGTATGAGTGAAAGAAGATAACGGTCTAAATGTGGTCTGATTGGATAAAAGGAGAAGAATGATAGCCAATCATATTTAGACAAGCGAAAAAGCAATTTCATACATCTAAAATAGTATTATGTCCATTTAACCCAATATTAGAAATTGCTAAACACAATAAAATTTCTCTCTTTTTTACACTGGATCTCCTGTTATAATAAACATAAAAAGGTTTTCATAACAAACAAACTATTTAAGTGCCCCAGTAATTTGCACTGATCTGTAATGTATCAATATCATACTTTATCCTGTGTTTTTTGCTTTCTCAGAGCTTACATATTGGGATATGGGCTCTATGGTAAAAAAAAAAAAAAAAATCAAACCTATGTTACCACTATTGTTATTAAACGAAGTCAATACTGTACCAGGCAGGTCTGGTACCAGAGAATAGAGGTATGGTATGGTAAGATTTGGTGTGGTACTGCTTGATTGGAGATAATTTGTTCTGATTACTCTGTAATTTAGGTTCTCCACCAAACCTTGGGAGATGCCCTGTTCGGTACAGATCCAATTAACCCGTCAGAAAACAATTCTGATGAGTCTGATATGCGGGAGGCATTTAATGTGTTTGATGAAGATGGTGATGGGTTCATATCAGCCAAAGAGCTGAAGACGGTGTTGGAGAAATTGGGGCTGGCAGAAGGGGAGAGTATTGACCGGGTCCAGATCATGATCTGCTCTGTGGACCAGGACCATGATGGACGGGTTGACTTTGGTGAGTTCAAGACCATGATGAAGAGCATTGATGTCGAAAGCTCTTGATTAAAATTATTTTCGTGTTTTACTTTAGATCAATATCTAACTTGATAGTTAAGATAATTTCAGTCGTTACTTATGGTTCATAGGTTATTTGGTAATATTGTCATAATGTAAACTTATCCTAATGGGCTAGCGGTTGAGGTTTACGATTCTAATAAGAAACAAGTGTTTCAGTGGGAAAATTGTAAACTTATATTTTTAAGCTTGAATTGGACATAATTCATTAAATTTTGATCACCTTAATTAATTATCACCTTTCTTTTTATTTGAAGTTGGCAAAATGGAGGATATATAGGGTATAGCAGGTGAATTAACGGCCTTATTAGTCTTAAGCAAATAAATTACAAATTAATTCATGTGAATATTTTTTCTGTCTAAGGACCGCAGACATGATCTTCTTCATCCTTTTTTTTTATTTATCTCCTCTTTATATATTAGAGATTCTGTATTAATTATAAAATTATTGCTTTATTTACTTTTGAATTGGAGAAGCGACATTCAAGTATTCAACCCACTTTTGTTTTTAAAAATAAAGTCTGTTACAAAGACCAAATATTGTCATGCTAGCTACTTATGTAAATCCTTCCAATTTTTCAACGAATAGAATAAAATAAGGAAAATTAAATGATTTTTTTTTTCTGAATTGAAACCGTGGTGAGAAACAATGTTGCATGATAGTATCATATGTATTTTATTGAACAACCAAGATAAATAAACGAACTGTCCTATTTCTTTGTAATCATTATAAGTTTTTGTTTTTTCTACTATATAAATATGTTAACAATGTAGGCAAAATAGAAATATATAATTATACTTTCTACAATGGCGGGATAACATTATGCGGACAAGCTAATGATAATCAGAGATTCAATATAATTTTTTTTTTATGTAAAACACAGCTGACAAAATAAACTCTAAATCAATTTAACAATTTTATAATTTTTAAATAATAAAATTAATTAGTTTTGATATTTTATACGCATTATATACTGCATGCACACACAAAATATATATATCATTTTAACTCTATTTTAATATGCATCAAGAGCTAACAGAACGAATGGACAAAAAAATGTCAATTTTCTTTTCTTTTCGTCTCTCTCTGTCTACTAAAATGCAATCAAAATATTAATTACATGAATGACTACTGAGTTACTCTTAAAGCACATCTAACCGTCTAAATTTACTATGTAATTACAAACCAAAAGTAAATTGCGAGGCTTTGTTTTTTTTTTTTTGTGTGACTAAACTAACTAATAGTTCCAATAAGTCATCACATTTATGTGATGCGCTTATCATGCATTATATATATTGCTTCTACCATCTTATGTAATTGAAATAACGATGATACTTAAACACAGTTGCCAGATATATATGTACCAGGATATGATACTGGAGGAAATTAAAATTGTAATAATTAATGTTTTGTAACCTTATATTAAAATGGTCTCATTTCAATTTAGGTCTAGCTAGCTTAAGTCTTTATTCTGTCCTTAAATTTGTCTCTTTCAAAAATTGGAAAGCTCAATCAAACCTGGTGATGGTACATACCGGATAAACTGATTAACAATTAATTAACATTTTGAATGAGATCGTAACAATGGTTGTTGTGCTGCAGGTTCTCCAATATATCCTTGGATTACTCAGCTTGGTGTCGACTGGCGTGATGCACCTGTACTTACGTTGAAAATTGATCTCAGAACACTCAACGTCGATCGTTAATCTAAGACTCAAGTGTTAGATTAAATACCAAAAGTAGAAAGAAATAAAACGGTAACGTGTACCGTTGTTACCATAAATAGTAAACTAGTTCAAACGGCTATATTGAGCCTTTGTGGTTATAAATATGAATTTGTTGTAATATAAAAATAAGATCAAATACACAATTATTTTATCCCCTCAGACTCTTGAGCTCTCTGCTAATTAAAAACATCAGCTTACAACCAAAGAGTTTGCTGCTATGAAAGCACAGAAGTTGAATGATGAATATGCAGGCGGTTTCATTTCACCATGCAAACAATAAATATTGAAAGAAGTGTGATAATCATTTTCAGTTCATGATTTAATTTGTAGACGAGTTGGAATTGAACTATCATGCTCAGTTCCGAGCATGATGCATCTAGTTTGTGCTTGAATCTACAACTTCACCTTATGATTTAATTCATGAATTTTGGACCATGTTCAGTTCAATTATGTTAAATTTAATAACTAATTAGGATGAACATAGCTGATGTCGAGGTTTAGTTCTTGCTTAAATTATTTATTAGGCTAATATCCGATGGTGAAAATTGGTTGGTTCACATCTTCGTGCAAAGTTTGATATGATAATTTTTTTTTTTGGCCATATTTCGTTTTTATGATGTTCTTCTCTTTTGAATTATAAATTTGTAGATGAATAAAGTGTTTCAATATGAAACTTAAAAGATGTTTATTTTTTTCCCTACTTTTAAACTTGGTCTAGATGCAATATTTTTTAAATTGAATTAATGTTTATTTATCTTCCAATTTAAAGATTGAAAGAAACAGGGGTCTGATACATAATGTGCCAAGTTTCTTAATGTACTGAAACATATTTTTTTTTTGAAGAAATATAAGGATCTAAGCCCTTATTTGATATATTGATAAAATTGAGGTTTTCAGCTATAACCTGTGGTAAAAAAAACAAAAATATAGGGTCAGGAGACTTGAGCCTTAAAAAAGAAAGAGTGAAAAATGAAAAGAAAAAAAGAAACAGAAGAAAAAAGCAAAATCTTGTCATCTTAATTCAAGTAGCGCCAAGTGAGTTTGTATTTCTTCTATCAGCATGGAGTGAAATTTGCTGATTTCACCGAAAATTCTGGCAAATCTTTCCCGCCAAATTATGAAGAATGTGATGATCATGATTTCTTTTGTCTTCTTGGGTACCTTTTTATCTATTAACAATTGCCTATAGTCTAGATGTTCAATCTTGATTGAGAACCTGCTTGGCACTTCATTTCTTACCAAGAGGGACAGTTGGCATTCTTCAAATAGGTGGTGGTCATAGTCAATGTTTTTCCTAAATAGTGTACACATACTGGCAAATTCCATCCCCTCTTGGCCAGGTTATCCGCGAATTTTATTTTGGAGCATTAACCATATGAATACTTTCATTCGTGATGAAGCATTTAGTTTCCATAACCCCTTTAGCATAGATTTAATGCATGGTCCTTGCATAAGCAACCGATATTGATTTGACCGTAACATTCCCTGAAGATTTAGAATATCCATGTTGCCTGAGTTCGTCAGTTAATCTGAATAGGCAGAAAATCACTACTTTTTAATGGTATAGAATCATTAAATCAAGTAATTTTCTACCTATCTAAAAAAAGGAAAAATAATTATATAAAAAATGTAAAATTACATATGCATATGTGAGGATCACGTTCAACGATTCAGATCGATTGTTTGAACTTTAAAAATGAATATAAATTCATAGTACATACCAATATGCAGTGCCCTACGCATAGTACCATAGCCATGCTCATATTTAATTTTGTTCTGGTAAGTAATAACATTGTACAAATTTAATTTATATGCAATTCACACTTTAATAAAATTAAAATATGTACATCCTACACTTTATAAAAATGAATTCATATATAATTCGCACTTATTAGCATTTTGCACATATTGATAAGTGGAGGAATCAGGAATGAAAGTTCACCTTGACGACCATATATAATCATTTCCCAATATATAATTTCATTTTTAGTTTTTCATTTATACGTATGAAATAATCAAATGTAAGTAGAAATTTACAGCAAGGACTCTAAGAATTAGCAAAACATAAATCATGACGGATAAAATAAAAATTCTTGGACGTAGGAACTCACATACTTCACTAATTATATATCTGACAGTCTAACTGTAACGCCCGATAAATTTTCCCCGAGTATAGAGAAGATAGGATTTTATTTAGAAGAGATCAATGGCGGTTTTAAAATTTACTATGCATTTGCCGCGTGGCAAGGTGCCACGTTGGCCTTTCTAATTTTTTTTTCATATATTAATTAATTTAAACCTTCACTTTTTAAAAATTGTAAAGAAGTTCACAATAAATTTAGAAAATTTATAAAAGTTACCGGGTGTTACACTAGGGAGCAGCTTGGGTCCGATGGGTTCTACCACTATCTGATTGCTTTAAGATCCGTGTGCTATGCTTTAATATCCGTGCGCATTTGTTTTAATATACATGCGCATGGATCTTAAAGCGAATTGGACGGTGATGGAACCCATTGAACCTAGTTTGAGTCCGATGGGCATCGGACCCAAGCTCTTCCCGTTACACTAACCTTACTACTTTAAGTACAAGCTTGAAATCCTGAGAGTTTTTTTGCATTAAATATAATTATCATCAAATTAATCCGTCATACAAATTGCAAGGCAGCTTGTTTTTTGTGGCTAAACTAAGTAACAAAGTAACAATTCCCACTCATCACATTTATGTAATTTGCTTATTATTTTATATATTGCTAGCTTCTATCATATTATACAATTGAAATAAGGATGATATAACTATATAATACTGCTGCCAGATATATATGTACCAGGATATGATACTAGAGAAAAATAAAATTGTAATAATATTTTGTAACTTCTATTAAAATTTGATGCATCCAAATAGTATAACGGACCGTATTGGCTCATTCCAATTTAGCTCTAGCTTAAGCCTTCTTGTCCTTATTTGTCTATTTCAAAACTTGAAAGAACTTTAGCTCAACCAAACCTAGGGACGGTATATATATACAGGATAAACTAACAATTAACATTGCATGAAATTGTAACATGGTTTTTGTGTTTCAGGCTCTCCATCGATTATACCCTCGATCGGATTGAATTCGCATCCTCTGAGATATCTCAAACTTTGCGTGATTTTTTGGAATATCTCAATCGTTCAAATACATTATGCACGAATCTCAAAGCTCAAATAATGCTGGCCCCCTACAGTTTCCCGAATAGGCACCGGACACGTCGGTCACGCAAAATTTGAGATATCTCAAAGGATACACATCCAATCGGATTGGTAACCTCAATGCCGACTGGCGTGATCATCTGTAGGGAGTACCAAATAGGTTGGTGCAACGAAACCACACATCTAGTATATGATGAAGATGCAGACGATTTTATTTCATCTTGAAAATAGTAAATATTGAAGAATTAGGATCATTATGTTCAGTTCATGATTTAATTTGTAGAAGAATTAGGACCATTGTTTGCTGCCGGCTGGCTTGATGCATCTGGTTTCAGTCTGAATCCACATGTGAAACAGTGAAAACTAGTTGGTTTTACATATTTCTACAAAGTCTGACATATATGATTGCTTTTTGCCATATTTGGTATTCGTGGGGGTTCTTCTCTTTTTCAATATGGAAATTTTAAAATGTTTATATTTTCTTTTTTGAAACTTGGTCTAGATGTAATATTTTCTTATATTGGATTGATGTTTATTTATTTTCTTCTGTTCCATTTCCTTCCCGATTGTTAATTTTCCATCTTACGAAAAATATTATTGTTCTTTTTATTTTATCAAGATAATTAAAGTTTACTATATCCTTCAAATTATATTTCTGAAATGAACAGTGTCATCTAGAATTTTCTGTTGCTTTTTCAAGTAGAGACAAAAGTATAAGGATCCAGATAACTGTCTCCGCACTCTCATCCCCCCTCTATCCCCGCACTAAAAGACAAAAAAGTCCGCACTAAAAGACAAAAAGTCTGGTTCTGCGTAGTATTTAACATTTATCTATAGTGTATTTACAGTGCATCGAACAAGTATTTAACTCTATTTATTGGAGTATTAACTGTCTGTCCAATAGCGAAACAATATCTATCCCCACAAAAAATTAACATATTTGTCACCGCATCCCCGCACTAAAAGACAAAAAAAAAGGTTCCGACATTTGATGGTTTAAATTTCCTGCAGTATTTAACTTCAATCTTTAGTGTATTAATAGTGCATCGAATAAGTATTTAACTCTATTCATTGGAGTATTTAACCGTCCGCGTCCAACAGCGACACAATCTTTGTCCGCAAAAAATGACAACATAATTTGGTATCGCCCCGCACATCAGTATTTTACTTCAGGAATGTTAGTATTTAACGATATGAACGTTAGTATTTATCTTTAAAGTCAAAAGTATTGATCTCTAAAATTATAAATAAGTTACAGGGATTCTATTTAGCATTCTATATATTAGTATTTAACTTTATACACATCAGTATTTAACTTAAGGAATGCTAGTATTTAACTTTATGAACGTGAGTATTTAACATTATGAAAGTTAGTATTTATCTGATGAAATGACAAAAGAAAAAATATAATATTTATTCAGATTAAGGAAAGAGATCAGATTTAATTAAGGTAGATAATTAATGTGGGGAATGATGCTAATTATGGTAGTTAATTAATATGGAGAAAGTGCATAGATGGAAATGGAATGTGAGAAAGATGTTAATTAAGGTAGTTAATTAATATGGGGAGGGTGTGGGGATAGTGGGGGGATGAAAGTGGGAGGATGGAAATAATTATTCAAAGTATAATGGGTCAAATCAGAAAAATAAATAAATAAATTGAACGAAAAAGGGGTCTGATATAAGTTAGAGCTAAGCTAATTTTGAAATATGGGCCTAAATTTCACCGGCAGTCCTAGATTCAACTAGGCAGCCTCATATTATCGGACTATTATTTAATGCAGGATATTTGACGGGCTGCCCGTGAATCTTGTATTTGACCTATCCGGGATGGATCCGAATATCCTGAAATCTGTGACAAACGAATTGTGTTCCTAAAATCCCTGCAATTCGGATCCAACTGTCAAACTGTTTCGAGATGCATGTGCAGAAAAAGTAGTTGTTTCGAGATGCATGCATAGAAAAAGTAAAACAGCTGGGATCTCAAATTTCAAAAATTTCAAGAAATCTCAAGTTTCAGCAGATTTAAATTTCTCCGGAACTAGTATAGTTGTATCAGAAAGAAAACTATCAAAATGGCCTCAAGATAACAATATTTTATTGCATGTCAGCATATCTTTACAAGGTGAGGGTGTGTGATTTCATATCACCTAAGCTAACTCAAATTTTGAGTTTAGATCCGCCCGATCTGTTTTAGCACGGATATTAAAGAGGTTACGTGCTCTATTTCAGACTTGATTGGGCTGAGTTGGCCTGAATTGTAATCCGACGGTCTGGATCTAAAATCAAAATTTGAGTTATCTCATAGGATCCAGACTACGGGGTAATCCATATCCTTCCAGGAACCTGCCTCAAACAAATTACAAATGGACGGCTCATATTAATTCTAGCTTAATCAAAGGCAATCCGGTACCAACTATAGGAATCTGTTTTGAGATTCTTGTCAAGTTAAATGAACTAATTTAGACCGTCCGTTTGTAATTTGCTTGAATCAAGTACAGGTGATCTGAATTCGACAACGGGCGGGCCGAGTACGTATGTGGCATAGAGTCCATAACTTGTACAATATCTCAAATTTCAAGTTTGAAATCTGGACGGTCTGATGAGAGTCCGAATTAATTCGGCCTAATTTAAAAATTAATGAGACTTTAATATTCATAATTCCGAGAAACCTGACCAGGTAGAATGAGATCCGGACAGTTTATTTTAATCTGGTATAAAACTATTCGGCAGATTAACTCAGCAACTTACAATATCTGAACAGATATTCTTTCTAATATTCATGTCAATCCGAATCCTGATATGCAATAACTTTAAAAAAAAAAAAATAGACATAAGTTCTTCCATTGATTAAAATTTAAAATAAAGTTTACTACAAAATTAACTCAGCTGACCCTAACGTCTACCCTGGTTCCTGAAAAAAAATCCTGATGCTTTGTCAGTTCCCTATTTGTTGGTTAAAAATAGACATCGTTTTCGCCCTGAGACCTTTCTCTTCTTTGCTACGTGAAAATCAATTCAGGTTTCCTTGCTAGAAAGGATTGAATTTGCAAAGGAAACCGACCCATTATTTGGCGCTCCATTCAAACCGAGAATCGACGCAATCACATTGTAAACCTCTACATTCATAAAAGATTGAACCTTTCTCCCCGGTATAAATCTTGGTCCTCTGGCCATGAAAATAGTTCTCATGGAGAAAAATGCATTGTCATAGCCATGTGCACCAGCGCATTCTTTCTTGCTCTCTGATCTCTTGAGCTCCACTGTGTATCCCTCTCCTAACATCCCGATTATAGGCGGGATCCGGTAACTGTCTGTGTAATGTAGCCTCTCAGGCAGATCCTCCTTCAAGTACATTTTCAAATAGTTTCCATTTTCTACCTTGCCCGAGTTCAATGCTTTGTTCATTTTCGATACAATATCGGCTGCTGATACACCATCTGGCGGTGCTATGGCGAGAAGTGGTGATATTGATGTCACCCATTCGGATTCAACCGTGACCCATGGTGATAAATCATCCAAAAATATCACTCGTTGATTGCATGTTCCAACCATGCCGTGATCTCCTAGCATTATCACATTCACTTTATCAAAAATACCTCTCTTCTCCAACCCATCAATCAACCGACCGATTACTAAATCGATCCTCGCTACTGCATCAGTTATAGACGGGTGGTCGGGTCCTACTTTGTGACCCTGAGAGTCGGGGTCCGAAAAGTAAACCCCAATAAATGCTGGTCGTTGCTTCTTCGGGAGATCAAGGTAGCCTAAAATAGAATCGACTCATTGTTCAAATGTTATCGATTTATTATATTTCGGGCAAAATTGTGTCGGGCAAGTCCAGTTGCCCTTCATAACCTCTGATCCTGGCCAGAAAATTACGGCTGCTTTGGAACCCTGATCCACAACAGTTTGCCAGATAGGCTCTCCCAGCCACCATTTTGGCTTGAGGTCTTTGGTTGTGAAGTATTCACCTACAATTAAATGGAAATTTGCAATAATTTCACCAAAAATAAAGGTGTGTAGTGTGGTTGGTACATTAAATAGTAATTATTTACACAATGGCTTGAATTTGGCACGTGCACAGGAATGGTATATATATATATACTGGACTGGATTGACTGAACTGGTAGACTACAGACACCATGTGTTTTAATTTGCTGAGGCCACCTAATTTTTTCTTTTTAAATCAACATGATGAATTATAGAATTATATATAGATAAGCTTTGGAAATTTTATGTACCTAAGCAAGATACTTGCTAGTGTTTTGATTGATAAAGGTTATTGAATAGTTGTCTTCATTGATTCATCATCTTTGCAATCTCTAACACAATGTATCTATAACAAAACACAGCTTAAGATTCAGAAACTATCTAAATATGGACATAAAAGTAACGGCTTTATTTACATAAAAAGCTAGCAGCTTAAGCTAAGTGAGAAAGAAAAAGGGGATATGGTAGAATTCAAAAAGAATAAACAGAGCTTTGCTAAGTGTACCCGGAATGTGTACCTCTTCAATATTTTCTTTAACAGTTAAATCATACTATTTTCATTTATTCCAACTTTGATGTTCATGACCATAATTCTAAAAAATAAAAATACCAGAATTCACAATTTTTTACTTAACTGTTAACTTTTTAAGTTGATTAACTTTTTGTTTTTTCATAACTATTTTGTAAAATAGATGTAGAAGAGTAGTTATTTTTGTTATTAATTATATTCTTCCCTCTGATTAAACTTCACATTTTGAAGATTTCAAAATAAGCCAAGGAAAAATTATTTACACCAACAATTGAGAAGCCAGTTATATATACCATCGAAAATAAATAAGTAGACTCTAGCTGGAATCATTAAAGATTCTCTTGATCTCCAATTGAAAAAATTAAACTAGATGAAATCATGCAAGTTTGCGAGTAGTTTTTTATTTTTTTTGAGATGAGATGCTTTTTAAGGTAAAAAGTAAAAACACCGAGTTTTAAACCTGTCAGTTTTCATACGAAGAAAAATATTTTTCAGTAACTAAACTAATAATGGCTATTGCAAAAAAAAAAATTTAGAGAGCAAGATTATACAAATCAGAGTTTTAAGAAGGAATTTTTTTTAAAGTATTACACGCCCAACCTGCATGGTATAAATTGACATTGACATTAACTTTCTCAATTGTTGTATAATTAGATTTACAAATTTGGCAAGAGTTGCCTACATATTTAATCTTTCTTTTTTCTGTAACATCTAAATAATTTTATCATCTATTTTATCTTTATTACTTTTTCTAAAATTAAAAAAATTCTTTGTATAATTGCATCTGTTGCATCTGAATGAATAGTTAAAAATGCACTTACCAGTAACCGGGTCGGGAAAATAGTTGTTTATAATGCCGTGGTATGGCGGGTATAGACCCGTTGCAATTGAGTAGTGGTTTGGGAAGGTAATAGTCGGGAAAGCCGGTATGAGGCCTGTCTCGGCCTCAGTACCTTCTCGGATGAGTCGATGGATGTTAGGTGTGGAGGTTTTGTGTTGGTACCCGAACCGAAACCCATCACAAGAGATGAGAATAACCACATCTTGGTTCTTCTTTTGTAGAATTAAAGGTGGAGTTTTGGCACTTGAAATGCATGTGAGAGAGACGGAAAAGAGAAATAGAAAGATTAAGGTTTTGACAATGGAGGTTGAATTAGAGAATACCATTGAAGTTGAGTTCTGCAGCGATTAAAGAGGAGATGAGCTTCTTTATATACAAAACGGGATAGAACATAGGATTTATTGTGGTAAATACAATGACATAATCCATGTAGTGGAACCCATAGGTCCCGTTCGGCAACATGGATTAAGAGGTAAAAGATTAAGAGCTTAAGGAGCGTTAAGGAGTTCGTGTTCGGCAAATGGAAAGGATTAAGATTGTAGTATGTGCTTGAATAAAATATATATATGATGAGTGAAAGACCATATTACCCCTTATATTGTTTTTGTCATATAATATGATTGGTGAATCAAATTGTGTGATGATTTTAATTAAATATAATTAAATAAATTTCACTAAAATAAACTGTGTCAAATTTGACCAAAATTATTATTACAAATATAATTAAAATATAAATAAAAGTAATAATAGAAAATAATAAATACACCCACCATTGAACAAGATAAAGAAAGTTTGTATATTACAAAATAAATTAGAAATTAGAAATACAAGAGTTTTAGATTTCAAAACAGAATCTGATAAGCATATTACAAAATGCGGCTCCATAGATATGAGACCTAAAATTTGAAGAAGTAATGATTCCTAAATATAAAGATCAAAATGGATTGGATGTTGAATTCCTTTCCAGCATGTATGAGTAATTAAAAGAAATAACTATAATATTTAGTTTCCATATCCTCTTCGATTTCTTGCTCGGTTTGGCATATTTTCCCATCATCATCATTCAACACATTCATAAGCTCCTCAAATTTGAAATTATCCATATTACCTAAGAAAATAACAATATATCACTAATGAAATCTGTCACAACCAGAGAGGATAATGTGTCAAATTATCCAATTTGAAATCTGTCACTAATGAAATTATCTACGAGCATATTTAAAAAAACAAAAAAGAAATATCAATAGCATAAAAAAAACAACTTATACTAGCAATACAGAAATGGATAATGTGTCAAAACAAACGAATTTAAGAGATGTGTGGAACTAAAAAGTTAAGATAAACAAGCTGAAGAGGGCCACACATTTTGGCAAACCAAGCAAGATCAACTGGTACGTCAAAGGCAACTCTACATGAAATTGAGGAGGCAAATGAACACCCACGACAATCTTTGGATGTGATTTATTTCCAGACAGGTTATGCAGAAGTTGCATAATCTCACGCAGAGACACCAATATCTGGAGTTCTTACCAATAGAACTGATAGGATACTATTTGTGGTTAATCAAGGAAATGAGTATCCTAATGTATCTTTTATTTTTATTTTCATTTTCTAAGATAAGAGTAATCAGGAAATTTGGTTACTCTAGAACTTGTTTTTAGATTCACGTTTTAGATTGATGTACCAGTACCATGTATGTTACTTTGCAATTTTTAATACAAGCAAAGCTTACCGGCTTATCCTCAAAAAAAAAAAAAAAAAAAAAATCAAGCTGCTACAAGAAGGCTGAATTGAAATAGAAAAGATACCTATTAAGATGGGTGTCAATAGAGAGAGCGTAGCGGCGAGAATGTCTGTGTTGTGTCAGATTTGAAGGTTGTTCATCGGAGAGCCGCCAGTCAGTGCCGGAGGGATGAATGGCTTTTTCTTTCTAGCGTCTAGGGATGCGTGCTTTCTCTGGAGAAGAAGAGGATAAAAAACGAAAAAGAAATCCAAAAGGCCTTAAGGAGGTCATTAAAATATTGAAAAGAAATAAGATGGACCTTAAGGAAGGCAATAAAAAAATAAAAAGAAATGAGGTGAAGTCAGACGCAGGGATATAATTGTCTAAAAAGTTTCAGTTTTCGGTTCGTAAGGAGCTCTAAAAGAAGGCAGGACCTTAAGGAAGGGTTTTCTAGGATTAAGATTTTCAGATAAGGAGGCTGTCTTAATCTTACAAAAGGAGCTGCTGTTCGGCGAGATTAACATGAATTAAGAGCTAAAGGAGCTCAAAGGAGCTTTAATCTTGTCCAGCCGAACAGGCACATATAGACTAATAAATTCCCATATTGATAAATAATAGGGCTCTGATTGGAAGGGACTAGGGAGGTTCTCTTTTCTTTTGTTTTTGTTTTTGTTTTTGTTTTTGTTTTTGTTTTTGCGGAAGAAGGGAGGTTTCACGTGTTTTAGACGTGTTCGAAATGGCAAAATTAAATCCAGCGAAAAAGCAAAAAAAAAATGGCAAAACCTCCCTTCCGCTGAAGTAAAGTGTTTATTTTATCTCTTTCTTTTTCTGTTTTGCCGAGAGAAGATATGACGATTCAATTATTTGAATCAAGAATACTTAAATTATTTAGTAGTACTGCGTTTTGCATCAGATACATATTATAAGAAAAAAAAAAATTCTCATAAAAAATAAGACCAATAAAAAAAAACTTATTCAACAATATTAATATATAAATAATATTAAAATATATTAATTCTAAATTTAAATTATAAATAAAAATCAATCAGTATAATAAAGTTCAATAAAAAATAAGAGGCATTCGGATTTCAACATAAGCAATAGCTGTATATTATACATACATTTAGAATATGAGAAAATAATTAATTGTATACCGAATGCGCTTAGTTCAACTGAAATTAAGAAATTGTTATACGCAAATTTTATGGTATCAAAGGAAAAATAATTTGCTGGTACCGATTGTTACCAGAGTATAGGAGCAAAGATTTTATTATATTAGTAAAATAAAAGAAAATTAAATTTGCTGGTTTCGATTTAAGGATCCCACAGTACGTAGCTAGTAGGTGGAAAACCATTTTAATTTCTAAATATGATTCTTCTGGTTTGGCTTCTAATCGATTCTCTTCTTTTTGGGCTAGTATATTGGATCTTACTGAAATTTTTGATTTAGGCATTAATAGGATTGTTAGAAATGGTATAGATACTTATTTTTGGTTAGATAGATGGCATGATAATTGCGCTTTATATTGTTATTTTCCTAATCTTTTTTGAATTACTATTGATCATTCTATTACTGTCTATGAAGTGTTCTCTAATTTTCCATTTAGTTTGCAATTTAATAGGCAATTCACGGGAATTATCCTTCATGAGTGGCACCATCTTTTAGGATTTTTTCCTTCTCATTCTTTAGATTCTACTCAGCCGGATAGTATTTATTGGCGATGGACTTCGACGGATCTTTTTACTGTTAATTCTCTTTATAAATGGCTTTAATCCAGTGGTATTTCCAACAATATTTACCATAACCTGTGGAAGGCAAGAATTCCTCTTAAGATTAAAGTTTTTGTTTGGTTACTTCGTCAGAACAAGAATCTTACTAAATATAATTTACGTACTCGAGAGTGGCAAGGTAATTTAGATTGTCAACTTTTTTTTATTAGAATTAAAAGAAAGAAGAAACTACCGGCTTGTACTGTCCCCCTCTTTCATGGAAATAAATCTGCTGCGATTCTAAAGTCCCTGTGATTTCAAATCCCTCCCTTCACTTTTTGGAATGCACAAATCTCAAAACCAGTTATTTTTTATGCACGAATCTTAAAACATGTGAAGGGAGGGATTTGAAATTACAGAGAATCGCTGGGACTTTGGAATCGTATCAGATTTATTTCCCTCTTTAGATTAAATTTACCCATTCTTCCGGAAGCCTAATAAACTCTTCTTTTTCCCGAGTTATTTCTTCAGTCCTGTCACTGGCGGAAGACCCTTTTCCCATTTCTTGATTGTAGCATTGTTTAAAAGTAATTTTTGGTAATTTTGGGTTTTGCGTACGTAGGTACGTAAATAATTGTTTTCGCCACTTTTGTTTCATTGGCTAGATTGATTGGCCTAATTGCACATGATAAATCGGTGCTACTCTGGTTGACTTTTGAGTCAAAAGTAAATTCATTCTGATATAATTTCAAATTAAGGTGCAGATTTTTTTTAGGGCTTAACTGAGGCTTTATTTTTTTGATAGTGACTATCCGGTTTTTTCAAAAAAAAAAAAACTTAGGCTTTATTTTATAAGGGTGCGTTTGGATGGGTGAAGAATAGATATTATTCCGGATTAGCACTATTCCGAGCTACTATCCGGCATTTGGATGTGTTTGGATTAGTGAATAATCACTATTCTTTGTTTGTCTTTTGTGGGATAGCCCACTATTCTATTGTTTCTACAAAATGTTGGAATAGCTACTATCCTAAAATTGAGGATAGCTCTATTCTTGCTACTATTCTTGATTCATCCAAACGCACTCTAAGATAAATGTAAGATTGACGCTAATTTGGTCAAACAGGAAATGCTTGACATTTATTGGCATTAAATATTATTATCATCAAATCCCTCATTATAAATTGCAAGTCCCGATTTTTCAGACTAAACTAACTAATAGTTCCAGCTCATCACATTTATGTGATGCGCTTATAATTATATATATATATTGCTTCTACCATTCATCTTATGTAATTGAAATAACAATGATTCTAAAACACCGCTTCCAGATATATATGTACCAGGATATGAAATTGGAGGGAATTAAATTGTAATAATATTTTGTAACCTTATATTTAAATGTGATGCATCCAAATAGTATAATTAATGGACCGTATTGGCTCATTAAAACTGTAGAAATGTTGCAGACGAAACGACAGCTTTTTCATGAGCCCTTTTTGGGATATGAACGAGCTGCACATAACTAACAAGTAAATTAATTATTTCCCAGGGAATTACAAAAATTGAAGGCTATTTGTACCGTTTGGTAATCATAAAACAATTATTCAGTCGGTTTTCCGAGGCCGAAGATACCGTGCGTGTTCTCCTCCAATTTAGTATATATTACTATTTAAACTGCCTCCAAATACGAATCCTTCAATTACACATCCGTTCTCCTACCATCAACCTTCCATATAAAGAGTGTCCGAAAAATAAAAATCCTTTATAGCCTCACATCTTCCGTAATATATCCTTATTACAAAAGGCATATGTTGCCATATTACATTTTCTATTTTAATCACACTAGATGATGTTAACAGTGGATGAAACAGCCTCATGGTAACCGGTCGATGTCTCATTGCTGATGCATGCTATGCTCGACCCACGTAATTGAGCTGCCGGTATCTAATAAAGAGTAAAAGTTTTAGCGGTGATTTAATTTGCAAGATTGTTTAGCGTACATATTGTGTACTGTTTAGCATTTAGCACTTAGTATGGCAGATGGGTAACCCAGGTACCCATGGTGCTTTGTAAATATATTTTTTAATCTATACAACTGTTAGCTGGCTTAGACCACTAAGTACAAATTAAATTTGAAGTATTGAAAATATATCCATGTAAATTACAATAGATAACAATAATTATTTTTGTAGAATACCACTTCAATGCAAAATTTCAGTAAGTACCTCTTCAAACGCTTCCCATATATCCAACATGTGTAGGAGGTTCCATCTTTTCACCCGCCTTTACCAGGATCTTGTTGTCAGACAGGAAAGGATCGACATGATGACAGCCCCAACTGTATTACATAATCGATTCGCCCACAACTCATCATAATTGGGTATACTTTCTAGCTAGAACGGCGAGAATACATTGTGTATACAAGCTGATGATCTCCCACATATTCGCCCATAACTCATCGTAACTGGGTGGATTGCTTATATTATATGAATGAACAGGGATTCAATACAATTTTTTTTTTTGAGAAAAACAGTACTGCTAAATGCTAATATTAACTATTTAATAATATTTTAAATAATATAATAATTAGTTGGATATTTTATATGCATTATGTTACTACTTGCATGTAATTTCATTTTAACTCTATTTTAATATGCCTCGAGAGCTAACAAAATGAATGAACGAAAATTTTGTCAGTTTTTATTCCGTCTCACGTTCTCCTAATTAAAATGAGTATGAAAAGCTTAATTACATGAATGACTGCTGAGTTATTATAAAGCACATATTACGGGCAAAATTTACTATTCAAGAACAAACAGGAAATGCTTGACAGTTCTTGGCATTAAATATTATTATAATAAAATCCCTCATTATAATAATTAAGTGCAAGGCCTGATTATTGTGACTAAACTAACTAATACTCCCAACTCATCACATTTATGTGATGCGCTTATCATTATATATTGCTTCTACCATCTTATGTAACTGAAATAACGATGATTCTAATACACTGCTGCCAGATATATATAGGTACCAGGATATGATATTGGAGAAAATTAAAATTGTAATAATGTTCTTAAACCTATATTAAAATTTGATGCATCCAAATAGTATAATAGACCGTAATGGTTCATTTTAATTAATTTAGCTCTAGCTTAAGTCTTCATTAATTTTGTCCTTAAATTTGTCCCTTCCGAAAATTGAAAGAAAGCTTAATCAAAACTGGTGATGGTATATACCGGATAAACTAACAATTGAAAGCTTAATCAAAACTGGTGATGGTATATACCGGATAAACTAACAATTAATTAACATTTAATTTTGAATGAGATTGTAACAATGGTTGTTGTGTTGCAGGCTCTCCAACATGTGTTTGGATTTGTCAACTCGGTGTCGACTGGCGTGATGCACCTGTAGTGGCAAGCAAAGAGCTTTCAGCAAGGAAACCACAGAAGTCGTATTTTGAATATTCAGACAGTTTTTCCAGCAAGATTGCTCGCGTAGTGGATAAAGAAGGAAGGGGATTTATGATTGCGATACTGCACACGGAAGAAGGTTAATTGGCTTAGATAGATGGGTTTAATGTAGGATGTAATGGTGAAATGAGGGTGAGCTACGTAAGTATGAAAATGTTGTTAGAAGCATTTATTGTTACTTCCATGTATTCTCCTTGATAGTTTCTTCCAAGTTTTCAAGAAAAGATGTCATTTCATCCTGGAAATAATAAATATTGGAAGAATTGGAATAACCATGTCTAGTTCATGATTTAAGCCTGAATCCACAAGTTGCACAGTTGCACTTATGATTTAATTAATGAACTAGATAGGACCATCATGTTAATTTCAATTATGTTGAACTTAAATAACTTATAAGGCTGCATATATATAGCTGATGTCGAGATTGAACTCTTGATTAAATTATTTATGAGGTTAATATGGTGAAAGCTGGTTGGTTCACATCTTCGTACAAAGTTTTCATGTCCTTAGCATATTTTGCTTTTATGGTGTTATAATATTTTCAATATGAAACTTAAAAAATATTTTTTTTTCTTTTTTTTAATACTTAATTGGTCTAGATGTAATATTTATCAAATTGGATTAATGTTTAATTATATTTTTCTTCGAAATTAAAAAATTGAAAGAAACAGGGTCTGATATACTCAATGTGCCAAGTCTTCTAATTTTCTGTAACATTAATTAATATAACGTTGTTATATTTTCAATTATGAACCTTAAAATTTTTTTTTTCCTTTTTTGAAACTTTATCTACATGTAATATTTTTAAAATTGGATTATATCAACTATATTATAGATTTAGATGAACATAATTTGTTTACCATCCATTTCTTTTCAGTACCGCCAAGATGCATATTTATTAGGTTAATACCTGATGATGAAAGCTGGTTGGTCCATATCTTACTGCAATTAAAGTCTGACATCTAAAATGTTAAAATTCACCAAACAAATGAGACCCAAAATCACTGACATCTAAAATGTCAGGCATATCAATTTTATAAATGGTCGATTATCTTAATTGCTAAAATTAAAATGAATAATCAACGTTTTAACTAGTATGGAAGACAACACCGTCCATGTAAGAGGTTGTGTGTTTGAAATTCTAATGAATCCTTTATGGACATTAAAAAAATTAACCTCTATCTTTATATCTAAAAATAAAACTAAGATAGAAATGATTTAATAGAAAATTTGGCCCGACCAAACATATACAAGTAGCTAGGTCCAAAATGTGCTTTTCACTTCCTTTAATTCTATAATACTCAGAACAATTGATTAACTGAGCATAGTAGGCCCACATGAATCAATTCCCGATCATATCAACTATTCTAGAAGTTACGTAAACCCTAATTAGATTTTAAGTCCATCTATAGACATGACAAAACCCTAATATGTCCGCCGCCAAATTCTCAATTTGTTGAACATATTTTTTTCCCTATAAATAGCCAACATATCTCAAAAATAGTCGAATATCAACCCTAATCTGTCCGCCGTCATATTTCTCTATCATTTTCTTAAACCTAGTCATTTCTATTAATTTAGAATTTCTATACGGGCCAACAATTCAATATTCCTAACCCAACTACGAGTACTTTTAGTTCTCAACCTATATGAAAAATCACCACAAATGATTTTGTAGCAGGAGAGGTTATCTTTGATGATATCATGGCTTTCCATCTCATATGTAAGTGAATTCTTGATAAGAAACCCCTCCATATTATATATTTTTTGTTCAATTTTTTATTATTTTTGTAATATATATAGAGATTGCTTAAGGTCATAGTTTTTGCAAACTAAAAATAATATAGTTTTTTTTTTTTTTTTCTAGTTCCACTTTTATACAGAATCATTTCAGTTCAAACAATTATTCACATACTTGAAAAATGATCAATATATATACTTTAAACTTTATTCAAGCTAATGTACTAGTTTTTGCATGCTAGCTAGCACTACATTAATGGTGATTCCTAAGGTCATGGCTTTCAGATTGAAAATATGCGACGTATATTATAGAACTTATTTAGTATTGTTGTTATAACATTATTTGATTCGATCTTTATTTCCAATTGAACATTGTTTGTGAGAATTCTTTTTTCTTGAAGACTTTTCAGTTTTCACTCCCTATATATCTTAACTCATGCAAAAATAGTTTCAGAACATTACAGAGAAACAAAAAGCTGAAAGATAATAATTAACCTATATGAATTTAGCATGGAAGGTAAATTCTTTCAAATAGGAGAGCAATTATTAATTAATTTAGTACTATACTTCATATATACAAAATGAGTATGTCTATAGTGCAGCAAACTTATTTCGGCTATAGTGCAGCAAATTTATAACTGTTCATTTTTATAATCCAACGATGGAGATAATAGAAATTTAACATCACGTCTCCGTTAAATTTCACAGAAATTTAACTTGGAAGGGTAAAATAGTCATTTTATAAAGCGCATACTTCATATTATTTGTCTTTCTCGCTTCTCTTGTTCCCAGAAACCCTTAGACCTATTTGCTCAAACTCTTCACTGAACCTTGCCTAGATTATCAAATGACCATCGTATAACTGAAAGAAATGAATTGAACCTGAGACTTAATCGAATTTCAGCAAAGAAAGGAAAATGGTACCGATACCCCGGTACTTGTCTTGATAGAACATAAAGAAAATTAGTGAAAGATGTTAAGTTGACAATATAAACATGATTTAATCGATAGTACGATGCTTTAGACAGAGGGAATTGAAGAAAAACTGAATTAAATTGACTCAATTTGGGGAAAAGATATCTCAGTTTCGAGTTTTCCCAAACCGAGAAACCTAAAGGTTAATCAATGTCTCCGGCGATCACCGGCGACCGAGACCAGGTGCAATCGACTCCTCATGATGAGACGATGCCAATGGTGGTCGGCCTGCCATAGTCGGGGGAGATAGGTCCGATTGTTTTGGTGACGAGAGAGACGAAGCGAGAAAGGTCTCCGCGGTTTAGGGATTAGACAAATCAAGGATTGCGACTTCTTCAAGATAGTACTTTTTTGTGTGGAAATCAATTGAAAGAAAGAGTGGTGCCAATATTCAGATCACAGGAGCTTAGAGGAAGAGGGAGCGACGAGAAATAGAGTAGAGGAGAGAGATGTAACGGGTAGTGAGAAAGAGATAACAGAACAGATAAAGACTATTATATCCCTAAACAACTTAAAAGTTGAAAACATCCGATTAAAAGTCAGATTTTAATTAAAACTTATTACTGTATTATAGCCAATTTTCTTTTACTGTACTATAGACAAACCCATACAAAATTAAAGAACATTTATAACCACATAAAATATTAAAGGTGTACATGAAATCCCAATAAAAGAACATTTCATTACTTTAATTGATTTGGTTTTGGTTGCATCTTCCTCGATATAGGCAACGAATTAGCCAAAACTTCCATTGTTATATGATATTTAAGCGTAAAGAATGATATTTACAGGTCCTAACATTTTTTCACTCTCTCAAGCATGAGATGCTTCTAAACAAGACTAAAAGCTGCACTTGATATCTTTTAGTTTTGCACGTGAATTAATTAGGTGAATCTCACCCAAAAAAAGCTCTTCTCTATGCAAATTCATTTAAAAAAAAAAATGAGCTCTATGATACAATTATACTATCGGTGAGTCTCAATGTTATAAATGCTCGTTTTTTATATGGATGCATAAGAGAGCTTTTATTGATTGGTGAAAGAACTTAATTTCATTAATGAAGAGTGAAAGAGTCATTGTAGCAAAAAAAATCTTGTTTGTGTCTTAATTTTAAGCTGGGAGTGTGGGTGAATGTAAGAGCTTGTCAATGTCTATTTTTACTCCTAAATATTTTATTATGGTGAAAGTTTTGACTAATTCGTTACCATATTCTGATGAAGACAACAGTGTAAAACCTAATCAATTTCAACGTAGTGGTGTGCTTAACAATGTGATTATTACTTCTTTTAGTTTTTCTTTTTCTTTTTCATTAGTTAATTAGTTGTAGGTTATGTCACTCTATGCTTCAGCTAGGAAGTTCAAAAATTTGTATTCTTTCAACACGAATGAAGATTTTTTTTTTTTACTGATACTTGCAACTGTTTGAGATATTATTTGAGCAAACATAAACAATTTTGTTCCTTCTCTAGCTGCTTACCTAGCTTTATGAGTACATTTTAGTTTGAATAAATTTTCCTGATTGAGTAATCATCGGCTCTTTAACCATTTTTGATTAATAGTACTATGAGTATCGTCTGGGTCATATTGCCTCTAGGTCCATTCCTGATGTAACATTTTCCACTGGTGAACGCAAGCTTTATTCCTAGTCATTTTAAATTGTATAGCTCAATTTACAAGTACTTTTGATCGTTGATTATGATGAAAGTTTGTATATAACTAACTTGGTCTGCTCGTTACCATAAATGACTGTTTCGGTTGGTATATATGTACACAGAACAAATTAATTAAGAGAGAAAACACGCCTTGTGAGTCGCATTGGATTCACTAGGTCGTGGAACTTTGAACATCAAATTAATAATGTTTGCACCAAGTTCCATTACATAGTGTGTTATATTTCGTGAGAGAAGTTGAAAATGTCAACGATCGATATTCTCTTAATTAATGGATTGTGATTGATAATATAGTCTCTTTAATTACAACGACAGATGTACTCTCCTATTTATATATAACGATGAGATTTCCAGAAGAATTATATAAGGTTATCAAGTAATATCACTCGTAATAAATCCTAGACTTCCATATCAACAGTTAAATGATCTCTTCGATCGGCCTACGTCAGCTTAATGACCTTCAACGAATCAAATCCATTTCCTGACTCGGTGAACAATGGGTCCCTAATAGAGGATGATAGAAGAAGTCATAGGATTACAACAGAATTTGTTTGATATATAGAGCTGTTAATAGAGCTGTTATTAGTGAGGTTGTTACAATTACTCTTAGAAGGTTATCACTGTAATTAGCATTCTGTTAAGGCATTTGTATTGCTGTGAGTATAGGGGTTTGCACTATATAAACAATCATTGTGCATCGTTTTAATCACATCATGAGATATCAAGAATGATCAATTGAATCTCTCTTCCAGTACTGTACTTCTTATAAAAACCTTAGTCCCCCACACACACACATATATTTCTCCTAACGTACGTACGTTCCACCAATATGTTTTCCGTTGATAATATTATCCGTAGAGAAGTGCATAACGGCGCATGGAAGGGGAATAATATATATGTAATCCATGAGAGAGGGGGGTGTCCGATGCCCATTGGACCAAAACAGTGTTCGATTGGGGTCTGTACCGTCCGATTCACTTCAAGATCTGTGCGCATCACTTTAATATTCGTGCTGTTTGCTTCAATATTCGTGTGCACAGATCTTGAAGTAGATTGGACGGTAGAAACTATCCATCAAACACTGTTTTGGTCCGATGGGCATCGGATACCCCCTCTTCGCGTAATCCATTTGGGACTTTGCAAACAAACAATAAGTAATAAGATAGCTCTTTGCATGGAAGGATAATGTAATCTGAGGGGTATTAGTAAAAATTAACAGAGTAAATTAAAGTTAGGAAAGGCCTGGGTATGATATTATTATATCAAATGCATCAAATTTGTTAAAATCAGGTCCCAATTATATTTTTTATCTTGCCACCTTTTAAAATATTATTATCTGAGGTTTTTCACAGAGTATGCCCTCTTATTCTTGTTAGGGTTTTTTTCACAAAGTATGACATCTTTTTTTTTTTTTTTTTTTTTCTATTTGAAGTAAATAAATATGAGTAAGGCCTAGATATTATAGATAGCATAAGGCTTTGGGTGCTAGGGTCTCAAAAATCTATCGTATAAATTTCAAACTTAAATATAAATAGTTCAGTAAATTAGTTATATAACAAACTTGTAAAATACTAATTTTTTCTATTTGTAAATTTTTTTTTTACTATTTTTTATGATTTATGAAAGATGGCAAAAAATGATTTACAATATTGGCATTTTTTATTTTTAAGTTATTTTTCAAAAATCATAAACAATATTAAAATAATTTTAAAAATATTAAAAATTAGTATTCTACAAGTTTATTATATAACCAATTTACTGAGCTACTTAGATCGAAGTTTAAAGTTTATATGATTTTTTACTGTAGCACTGAAGGCCTGATGTTATCCATAACACTTAAGTCTTACTCAATAAAAATTATTATTTTTTTGTATTTACAAAACGACAAATGTAAAAAACAAGAATAACTTAAAAGCAAAAGTACTTTTGATATACACTCATCATAGTTTGCTTACAGTACTGATAGATCGACTCTAAAACCAATTAACTATTTTATAAGTTTTTAAATAAAAATATTAATTAGTTGGATATTTCATACGCATTATAATGAGTGCACACAAAAAATTATATCATGCTATGGAATGAATGGACGAAAATTTGTTGATTTTCTTTTCGATCGTCTCCTGTTGTCTGCGTACTAAAATGAAATCAAAATCTACATGAATGGCTACGGATCTATAAAGCACATATAATAATCTAAATTTACTACTTTCAAGTACAAATCAGAAATATTGGCACCTTTTGGCACTAAAAATAATTATCATCGATTCCCTTATCATAAATTGCAAGGCTTGTTTTTTGTGACTAAACTAATCATTCCAACTGATCACATTTATGGGATGTGCTTAGTGCTTACCATTATATATATATACCATTTTATGCATTTGAAATAACTATGATACTAATTAATAAACTGCTGCAAATATATTTACCAGGATATATGATATTGGAGGA
Source organism: Carex arenaria (assembly GCA_964058825.1). NCBI lineage: Eukaryota > Viridiplantae > Streptophyta > Magnoliopsida > Poales > Cyperaceae > Carex > Carex arenaria. Next base: position 161,912 of record CAXKVW010000333.1, on the reverse strand, counting down.
AATTAAAATTCTAATGATGTTTTGCAAACAACTTTTTATTAAAAATTCATGCATCTATTTAATAAAAAGAAAAAAGTTCATTCATCCAAATAATATAATGTACCTCGATCATTGGCTAATTCCAATTTTGCTCCAGCTTAAGTCTTCATTTTTGCCCTTAATATTTGTCACTTCCAATAATTGAAAGAAAGCTTAATAAAAACTGGTTATGATATATACCGGATAAACTAACAATTAACAATTCGCATGAGATTGTAACATGGCATTTTGTGTTTTCAGGCTCTCCGTCATTCCCTCAGAGTTGTCAGCTCGATGCCGACTGGCGTGATGCATCTGTAGTGAGTACCAAGGAGGTTGATGCAAGAAAACCAGACAATAACTATGATGAAGATTCAGACGGTTTCATTTCAGCTTCGAAATAGTAAATAATATTGGAGGAATCGGGTCTGGTTTAAACCCATATCCACAAATTCAGCTCATTTATTCATTTGTGAATTAATTAGGACCATCATTTTAAGTTCAATTATATTGGATTAAAAAAACCTTAGGATGCATATAGTTGATGTTGTGATTTAGCTTTTGGTTATATTATTCATTAGGTTAATATCTTATTGTGAAAGCTAGTTTGTAGACATTTTGCTGCTAGTCCAGCTGATATGATAATTTCTTTTGCCATATTTCGTCTTCGCAGGACTGTTTTATTGCACATTATAAATATTTAGACGAATAACTTTTTGAGATTAAAGATTTATGAGTCGTACTTTCCTCGGGAGCATTTTCGCTACTCACATGCATAAGTGGTAGTTAATTAAAATTAAAATTTATATAATTTTTATACCTCATAACAGAACAGTTAATGCATATATAATTAATTCATACATAATAAACGTCAATTAATTATATTTAAAACTGTTCTGATATTGATAACATTATGCAATTTTAATCTATATCCACATCACACTTAATTAAAAATATATAGTCCTCACTTTATAAAACTGAATTCATAAAAACAAAAATATATATAGTCCTCATTTGTAGCATCTTCCAGTTATTTTAAAAAAAAATTCATAGATGCATAATCATTATAATAGTGAAGGAAAAATATAACATGACTTACATAACTAATACATTATAAATTGGTCATGTGACATCACAGTATGTGACAAATTTATTTTCACATGATATAATTAAAATAGTAGACGACAATCACTTCACACGAATGGTCACGTCACGTGTTGTCATGCTGTGATCACACATAACTGGCTACACGTACTTAATTATTCTTTTTTCAATTTTTAAGATTGTTCATACAAAAATAAAAAATGCTAAAAAATACAAAAATATTGTAAAATAAATTTAAATAAAGAAAAAATGTTGAAAAAATTAGCTATATAACACGTCACGTGATATTACTGTATCAGTTTGCGTGATGTGTAATTTTCGATCAAAAGAAACACGTCACGTCACTCACACATAAGTTTTTTTTTTTTTTGACAAAAGTGGGTATTCTCACCGGTTTCATATTGAAACATAATAGTTCATACAATAATCAATGGAAATGATCTTCCACTGTACCACAAAAATATATCACATAGCTAAGGATGTAGCACAAAAACATAAGAGATGCAGCTAAATAGTAAAATATAAAACATGAGTAATAGTATGAAACTAGAAATTCATAAAATCTCCAGGAGAGGAAGAGCCACAACTAGAAGGACTATAGGAGACATAGGCAGAATCAGGGATAAATTCAATATATTGTAATGTATCATGATTTATTGTGAAACGATAATAACGTAATTAATTTTCTTCGTATAGATAGGTGGACGCATCAGGGATTAAAAAAAAAAAGACTTCTCGAAGACCAGAATCATTTCCCAATATATAATTGCATCGTGGTCAAAATCATTAATACTCGCATTCATAGTAAAAACTTACTATTGAAGTCGCCGTTTAATATTCATTGTATTTCGCCAACTTGAGACCATATAGGAAAATCTAAGGCATTAAAATAAACTTTGGACCGTCCGATTAAAATCCAGCGCAATTGTAGAAAGAACATTCCGATTCGGCATTAAGCTTGACCAAACGTCAACCTAGGTGAGAGCCTCGCCACGTGTCCATCGTGCATTGGATAAGAAATGGTCTCGCGGATCCCTGTTCACCAGATGGAACCTCGATCGTTAGATCAAACTTTTTCACATTTCAAATTTAAGAAAGAAAACCATTCCTTTTTTCCAACATAAAAAGCTGCATTATCGCCTTCCCCGCCACCGCCATACTCTCCCCCTTTCTCTCTCTCTCTGTCTACGATAAGGTCTCTGGTGCGCGCGCGATCTTTCATCTCTTTGAAAAGGTTAGTCTTTTTTGTCTCTGTACTTTTTATGTTTCTCAGATTTCTTTGGCCATTTGTTCGAAGTAGGTTTTATAGCGTCGAATTTATTTTAAATTTATGTCTTGGAAATCTGTTTTGTATGACTTAGGTTTCGGTAGTTCCTTGTTTGTTTCGAATTTGAGGTGAAATTTTCATTTTAATGATGTCTAATCTATGGATTATAGGCTTAGATGAGACTTGAGAGATTGTTTGCATTTGTTTTGTTTTTCTTTCAGCGATATTCTTTCTTTTTTTTTAAGTTAGCAACAAATTATCGACAACAATATTTTGATATATGAAAAATGTTTATTTACATGAATTTTCTTGGTTTAGAAAACACCAAGCTCATAACAAAAACTCAAAAAGAAATCAACTAGTATAAATGGTGGACAGGAGAACGCAATATGCTTCTGCTGGATTCATCTCCGCAAAAGATCTACGCAAAGCGTGACTAAAAAATGACACCCATAACTGTATCATTAATCAATTGATTTATAGGACGTCTTTTATTTGATAAAGCTTCTATTTCTTTCTTTTCACAATGTCGAGGTGCCTGCCGATCAAACGGCATTCCCAAATCGCTTCTCTCTTGGCGATTGATTGAATTGTTCCAAAATTCAAGCCTCGTATATGTTTTGCCCTCGTTACTGTGTAAGGTTGAAATATGCTTTTAGTCTTCCAGAAATTTGTTGCCCAGGCGCATGACCTCAGTGATATTCACATTGGAGAAGATTTCTAGAATTTTTTTTTTTAAAATACACGATTGACATTATTGAGCTTTCTTTGATCATAACAAATCCAATCTTTGTTTAAAATAAAAAAGGGGAGTGATTTAGTGTATAAAGATTCGTCAGTGAGGATATAGCACACCATTACTACATAGCGACTTTTAAATTTGTATTGCTTTATTGGTTCAATAGCTTTATCTTAGAAAGAGCTCTACGGATTTTTTTTAATAAAACGTAAATAAAAAGAAAAAAAAATGATTACTTTTCAAATTACAAAATTACCAAAATTGAGAAAAAAATTCGGTAACTCATTAAGAAAAATTTCAGTTAACATTTGCCACTCCATTACACCGATTTCACAAATGAAAAAAATGAGGTAGTTATCATAGAGAACAAAAAATTCTTACTCCATGATAAACGAAAATTAATTTCAGTTACCATTTTTTTTATACTCCATCTAATTAAAATTAATTTCAATTTTTTTTTAATCTATAGTGTGACTCGAGGTGTAATAGTGTAGCAAAGGAGTAATTGAAAAAAATTCAGTTATCCATGGTGGTAATTGGAAATTATTTTCGGTTCTGATGATTTTTGTAATTTGGAAAGTAATCAATCTATTTTCCAATTTTTTTATTTACGTTTTATAAAAAAAAAATCCGAGCTCTGCTAAGCAGAGTCCGGATCTCCTGAGGTAACTCAAATTTAAGTTTGTATTGGACTGTTCGATTAGAATTCGGTCCGAGATGGGATGTACAGATCACAAATTTACTATTGGTGCCAAAGCAGATCGAACGGTCCAGATCCAAACTCAAAACCTGAGTTACCTTAGGTGATGAATTCCTAGCAAGCATGTTGAGACTTCCTTTTTGTCTTGTATTAAAAGAAATTTCATGCGTTAGGATAAATATTAGGCTTTGTGTATTTTTTGTTTTTTAAGGAGTATCATAGGAATTAGTAGATTTGTTCAGATTGGTACATTTTATGTTGAATGCGTGCGTATAACTTAATAAATTATTTTATTTTATAGGACTGGCCAGAGTACTTAATAATGATATTAGATATTTGTTATTTTCTTTTGTATAACTTGATAAATTCAATACAAAAAAATATATATATATATGCTTACTAGCTAGATATTACTATTTTTTATTAAAAAAATTATATTCAAATATAAAAATTCACTTATTTGATAATGTTTTCTGTAACTCGCATTCATATATAATAAGTAAGAGTTAGCATCATCCATACATTTTATGAGATATCTTAAATAATATATTAATAACATATGCATGATTGATTATGTAAAATTCTTCTTGTTCTTTCGTTTTCCTTCACCACATCTGCATAATTTTTCTAAATACTAATTATTAATGAGAACTTAGTTAATATCTCTTGACAATTTAGTATTGAAATTTTTATAATTTGTATTAGCATTTATTTTGTTTTTCGAAAAATTGGTAGTGGCTATCAATGATATATTAGAAGGTATTAGCATTTATTAAAAAATGACAATATTCAAACGTAACATCACAAAAAATTATTTATGATCTAATTTCAAATATAAACATTAACATCTTATACCAGTCAAAACTAATTACCAAAAATTACAAAAAAAGAACGGTAAATAATTTAGACAAGGGTCAATATACTCCAAGCAAGAAGGAAATAATATATAAAAATTATTGGGCATATCCAACCAGAAAACATAATATAGAATTATGAAATTTATAGTCAAAATATTTGTATTTGAACCGAATTGTGAATGGTCTTAATTATTTTTCTTAAAGTTAAAATGATCAATTCAAACTAAAAAATTTCAACATATCAAAACCTTATAGAAACTGAATTTTACTATTTCTGAACGGTTCAAAAACAATGATTTTGTATGTATCTTAAAAAATAGTAAAAAATTTCAAAAAATATATAAAATTGCACATTTTAATATGAAAATCATGTTGAGCGGTTCAAATCGACTGTTTGGACTTTAATCATACGATTTTTAGAGGCTTTGGACGGTGTCCGGTCCAAGGCTATTGGACCAAATTTTATTCTTTCAAACATACTCAAATGTAAAATAGTAGCTTAGAATAGTACTAATTAGAATCGGTGGCTATTCTTCACCAATCCAAACGCATCCCATACCCAAAATAAAAATAAGTAATAGCCTTAAATGGAAAAAAAATGAATAAGCGATAGCTGGCCCGGCCCAACAAATCTCTTCATGTCTGGGCTAATAACTTTGCCCTTATTTCGGAGTTGGATCTATGAAGTAACTCAAATTTGAGTTGACATGGAGCGTCCGATCAGAATCCGGACAAATCCGATCCAAGAAGGAATGCACTGCCGTCATTAATAGTCGTTCTAAATCAGATCCGACAGTCGGGATCTAAACTCAAAATTTGGGTTATCTCGGGTGATATTAAATCCATATTTCCGCAGCCGCCTAATTATCGGATCCCAAAATCACACCCGGATCCGAGAAAACCCTTCTTCTTCCTCCTAATTAACGTGAGTTACTTGGCGCTACCCCGAAAATCTCTTTCTTACAATCAATTAATAGCCTCCAGCTTTGAAGGTGAGTTTCTTATGATTCAAGGGAAGACTTATTAGGTCACGAATAAACTAGAAGGAAGGAGGAATCGGTGTTACTCGGAAGGTGAGTCTCTTCCGATACAAGGGTCTTTTCAGTTCGAAAAGCTCTTTAATCAGTCGGTTTGGAAAATGTACAATAATTCGATCGAATCGTGAGGTGCCGATAGGTAAATTTATCAAACCATGATAGCAAAGCGACAATGAACTGAACCCTTGCTTGGTTATACTGTGGTGGAAGCTCCTAATTTGAAATTTTGAGGTTTGGTACTTCACAAATAAACAATATGGAGTAAGGTAGTCCTATTCATGGAATGGAGTAATGTTAATCTGAGGGGTATTAGTAGAAATTAACAGAGTAAATTGAATTTTTAGGAAAGACCTGGGGTTGATATTGGTGCATCAGATACATGAAATTTGTTAGAAATCAGGTCCCAAACAAATTGGTTAAAGAGTAGATCAGTCACAAATAAACTAGAAGGAAGAATCGGTGTTACTCGAAAGCTGAGTCTCTTATGATTCAAGGGTTTCTCCCTTCAAAACCCTTTAACCAGTTGGTTTAGAAAATGTGCAATAATTGGATCGAATTGTGAGGTGCTCATAGGTAGATTTATCAAACCATGGTAGCAAATCGACAATGAACTGAACCATTGCTTGGTTATACTGAGGTAGAAGTTTCTCATTTGAAATTTTTTAGGTTTGGTGCTTCACAAACAAACAATAAGGAATAAGGTAGCACTTTGCATGCTAGGGGAATAATGTTATCTGAGGGGCAATAAATGTTAACAGAATAAATTGAAGTTTAGGAAAGGCCTGGCTTTGCTATTATATCAGATGCATGCTATTTGTTAAATCAGGTCCCAATTAGCTTTTTGTCTATTTTTTCGAACTTTAAAATATTATTCTCTGAGGTTTTTCACAGAGTATACCCTCTTATGCTAGTTAGGGTTTTTCACAAACTATGACATCTGTTTTTTTTTCCTATTTGCAGCGAATAAATATCAATTTTGTTTGTATTTAGTTATTTACAAAACGACAAATGTAAACATCATTTTTTGGGCATTTTGGACTTTCCATTATCTTTTCAAAAGTACTTATATTTACTTTTTTTTAAGAGCAATTTATTTACTGTTAGTATTATTATTTGTAAAACGTTGTGTGACTAGGTTTCGGATAATAAAAGACCAATTCTTGGGGAATGGAATTAGGAAAGGATATAAAATCTTTCCTTTAGCTCCAAAATGAGGTCCAAATGGGTTTTTAATAGTGGAGTGGTCAGTTTCTGATATTTTTTGTTCTATTGGCAAACATTTTTTTTTCTTTTGCAAATACACAAGATTAAATTTGATATGAATCAATCTTAACTTTTTCTTTGTTCCGTTGTTTAACAGGATTTTCAATTGTAGACCTGTAGCCATATCCTAAAAAAGATGGATACAAAATCTGGTAAAATTCTGATTGACAATGGACTCCACAATCTAAGCAAAGATTCAGTAGTTAGAGATAATGACCTCCAAACTGAGAGTCTACTGGTGCAAACCCCATCTTCTGACATTAGCACCCTGACACAGACCCTAGAGTTTGAAGAAGAAGTGCTGGATTCGGGTTGTCAGACCCCAAGTGAATTCATATTTGATCCATTTGCACCTGGCCCAGAAGAATTATGCCTTGCCCCAAAAAGGAAAAACAACACTAGAAACCCTCTGCGCAGACAACTCAGCCTTAGCTTCGACCTCTCATTTCCTATACTAGATTTGGAGATAGAATTTGAGGAATTAGAGAAGGAAGAAATTCAAAATATATGCAAATCGTTTCTTGACCTAATTATTTCAGATGTCTTGGAAATTTGTGAAGAAAAAATACCATCAGAAGAAGATGGTTTTAAGACGCCCACCAAAATGCCTCTCCTTACTGGGTTTGCTGATACTTGCCCGGGAGCACCTATCAGACCCGCTCTGAAACTGCAGAACAATTTGAAGCCAGAGTTGTGCAGAAAGCTGGATTTTGACACCGATCTGGATTTTGACTCCGATCTTTCATCGGAGGTGTGATAGATGTGTTGCTAACAGTTTCGTCATATGTAAAGATGGTGTTCGTTGGGGTGGGGTTACTAATGTTGACTAATGTGGGGATGTAGTGATTTTAGATTAGTATAGTGAAGTGTTGTAATTCATGTTATTTCTGGCAAACATTTTTCACTTAAAAGTCTGCATGTGCTGGATTTATTGCTGGTTCTATAATTGCAATTTAGTTTTTATTTAATCATGTTTGGATGCAATTGTTTTGTTACGAAAAGTTGTGATTATTTAGTTGTATACACTTGTGAATAATCTGATGTCTATGCGTATTTGGTCGGGTTTTGTTGTGCTCTACCCTTATCAGATCTGGGTAACTATGGAGCAGGTCAGCTCAAAAGAAGTCTTTGAATTTTTATTCAGTTTCGCTGTAATTGGAAAATAGTCTTTTATTTTTTTTGACTTGAAAATAGTTTTACAGTATCTATTGGATATCTTAAATAAATAGTGTTCTTTAATGCGGAAATTATTGTAATTGTACTGAGCCAGTTAATTGGGTCAGGCTTCTCTTAGATGTGCATCTTAATCTTGGAACCTCCTACCAAAAATAACGGTTGTTCCCAGCATGCTTAACTAAACCGCAAGCGTACCAGTGAAATAAAAAGAGATATATATAGAGAAAGAGTTGAGCTACGGTACTTTGTGAATTCGCGAAGTAAAGTAAGTTTTTACTTCACATCTATATTTTTAATTTCAAAGTTTAAAATATCGATCTAAACCGTTCAAGTTAATCTTCATATTAAATTGTGCTTGGAGACCAAATTTTACAATTTTTAGAAAAAAAAATTACTATTTTTTTTTATTTTTTAAAATCACCGATTTTGTATGGTCCGCAATTTTCTAAAATTCAGTTATTTTAAAAAATTCCACAAAAAATAGTAAAAAATACCAAAAAAAATAGTAAAATTTGGTCTCCAAGCACAATTTAATATGAATAATAACTTAAACTATTCGGATTGACGTTTTGAATTTTGAAATTGCAATGAAGGACGTGGTGAAGGGGAGTAAGGCTCTGCTAGGCAGAAAGAGAAATTGACCTTAAAAGATAGAAACAATTAATTCTACGTCTCAGATTTTACATAATGGGATCCAAGGCGGGTCCGACAGGCTCCATCTCATCCGATTTGCATCAAGATTTGTGCTGACAACTTTAAGATATGCAGATCAAGTGTGCACAAATCTTGATGCATATTGGACGTTTCTGAAAAGATATAGTATTGCCCATCACTCATTACATCATTGCTGCATTAAAACATTTTGATAGCACGTAATAAGATTGTTAGCCATCAGACCTTTGTCAATGCGAAAGCAAGGACTGAATGTAGTTATACATGACACGGTAACATGCAAGGTCAACAATTGCAAGAAATTTTGTATAACCTACTCATTTTAAATATATTTTTTTTGAAAACTTGTCAGCGACTTACAAGGGAATTTTATAAAATAATAGGTGATTACAACATTTGTGTAGCTCTCAGACACACATCAAACTACTGCAACAGTTTGTGCCCCAGTTAAACTACCGATTACAACAAAATCAACCTCAGTATTTGTGAAAATAACATTTTAAATATTATTTGTCTTAAAACTACATGTTCCTGATTATGGAGAAATGTATTGCACCTGAAGGAGGATGAGTATGATAAAATGTAGGAAAGAATTCAAACTTGCCTCTGCCTCGAGGCCGTTTCTTGAAATAGAAATATAATATACCACCAATCAGCAATGACACACTGATCACCATCCCCAAAGATATTCCAACAATCAGCCCGACTGACACTGATCTTGACGAATACGACAGTGGAGGAGGCCATAGATGTGGCGGTGGTGGAGGTGGTGCAATCAATGGTGTCCCTGGCAGAGAAGGGGACGACTGTGGAGGAGGCCATAGATGCGGTGGAGGTGGAGGTGGAGGTGGAGGTGGTGCCATCAATGGTGTCCCTGGCAGAGAAAGGGACGACATTGTTTGTTAATATAGCTTGATAAATTGTTTTCTGACTATTTCATGGGTATTTGAAAGAAAAGATAATGGTCCAAGTCATGGAATAGAAGGAGACTGTATCCTCAGTACTATTTTAAATATAAAATTTTGAGTTGGAAATCCGATTCAACTTTAAAAAATTACAAAATCTGTAGACCAGTCTGAATTAAGTTAACAATATGAATTCATGGACGGGGTCCAGTCGTCCGGATCCTGTAACTCAAATTTTAAGTTTGAATCTGAACTGTTCGATCAAAATTCAAATCAATTTATGTGGATTCTAATCGGACGGTTTGAATTCAAATTTAAAATATGAGTTACTTTAAGGATCCAAATTAATGTAGAGAAACAAAACGGTGGGTCAGTGGGTTTATGACTCTTTAATTGGAAGGAAGGAATGAAAGAGGCGTACGGAAGTGAATTTGTTTGCTGTTTTGCATGTTGAACTAGCAAATTCAAGAGGTAGGAATGTTTCTTAAATTAAATTGTTTATTTGAAGTTCATGACTTCATGTTGAATCTGCACATAATCATAATATTTTGTTCTTATATGTTTTACAGGTATTAATAATTAAAACATAAAATATTGTAGGATTTATTCTAATGGAAGGAGTATATTTGTTATAGAGAGCAAAATTCTAAGAATAAGCGACTCCACTGTCACCGGAATTTAGATTCAGTGCATGACCGTGGAGAATGAGATCTAAGTCGTCCGTTTTAATCTGACACGAATTTCAAAATGAACACCCTTATATTCTAAACAAGCACCAAATTGATTTTAATTCGGTTTGAAGTAGTTGTATACTTTGCGTTTTAACCATTAATCTTCTAACAAAAGTTGCATCATAGAATTCAAATTAATTCGGCTCAAAGTGAAATGCACGGATGTCAAAGTCTGCATCAAAACTCAAAATTTGAGTTACCTTAAGTAATATGAATTTAGATAAAACAGCGTAGATCTACTCATCTACATTCCATCATCTACGGAAGCCCGTAATGATGGAGAGGATTCATACCTCATGTATCAAAGTCATCCCAATGGAATTTCCCCTTCTCTCAATATCGAAAATAAATCTGCTTTGGAATAACAGGAACATGTTATTCCGATAAAAAAAACATACTTTTTTTATATTCGCGCATTCAAATTTTGAACAGTTAATTAAACTCAAAAATTAATTTAATCAATCTCAAATTGTATATTTATCTATTCTTCTTTTTTTATTTTTTATGAATAACAACAGATTTATTTCCGCCAGTATCTCTTTCATCACAATTAGCTTAAAGTTCTCAGTTGCTATAATACAAATTCTATTGTCAACAAACTTGCTCATATTTTTTTAATCTTCCTCTTCTAAACTTGAATCCAAGATAGATTATATATTTCGATTCGTTTTGTATGATATAATTCAATCTGGCTGACAAAAATACAGGGCAGAAAAGCCCTCCTTCTGCATCACTTGTACAGAATTCAGTATTTAGAAAGAGAGAGATGTAGTCTTCAAATTTTATTAACTGTGACATCAACAAATTACAAAGCTTTTTATACATTTAACATAATAAAACAAAAAATATATCTAAAGGTAGCACAATAATTTTATTAGCATTCCACAATGGTTTCATATTCATTGAAAATATATAAAATTCGAGTTCCCCAGCAATCAAAGTTGTCAATTTCGCATTTTTGGTAAATATATTTGTTAGAAGTTACAAAAATAAGCTTGAGAAAAAAAAAGAGATCTCCAGTATTGCTAACAGGAGAGGAACCAGTTTTCATAGAATCCGTACCCAAAGTAAAACAGTAGCCAAATTTAATTTCTAATTAAAGCGCCCAGAAATTGTTATCACAAGTTCATAACCTCTCTATAAGAATTTATTCCCAGATGCAGTAACGATTTTATTTCTTTTTAAATACACTCCTTTTTGCATCCTTTGCTCTCCATCTCCAACTTCTACAGTTCTACTCCTCTCTTCTCTTCTCAAAATATAATCCAAAATAAAGAAATGACAGCACAACGGCCGTATGTTCATGTCGAACGTACCTTGAGAGGGCTTGCCGGTCAGGCCGAAGGGTTCGGTCAACAAGCAATCGGCGGCCTCCACGGAGATGTTTACCATGTCACTACATTGAATGGTACGTGTTTTTTCATGATTTTTCTTTCTTTTTTTACATGAGATAGAGGTTAAATTCTTCAAATTATTTTTAGTAACATTGAAAGGCCAAAACTCATTACTAGCTATATATATGTATTAGTTCATCTTTTTTATCTTCTTGTTCTTAATAAATATTTTGTTAAAGAAATGAGGAAGGAACAAAAAAAAAATGATATAGGGACTTATCACCTTAATTTCATACCTCTTTTTTTTTAAATATTAGAAGTAATGGATTTTTTTGTGCTCAGAAAAAAATTTAGGAGGTAGTAAAGCATTTTTAAATTGTGAGTCATTTATTGTAGATGATGGACCCGGATCCCTTAGAGACGGGTGTCGGAAACCGGATCCAGTTTGGATTGTATTTGACATTTCGGGTACAATTAATCTCCTTTCCGGGTTGAGGGTTTCATCTTACAAAACAATAGACGGTCGTGGTCAACTCATCAAATTGACTGGCAAGGGATTGCTACTGAGAGAATGTGAACATGTGATTGTATGCAATTTGGTAATCGAAGCGGGTAGAGGTCATGATGTGGATGCAATTCAAATTAAACCCAATTCCAAACATATTTGGATTGATCGGTGTAGCTTGAGTGATTTTGAGGACGGATTGATTGATATCTCCCGTGGAAGCACCGATATAACCATTTCAAGGTAAACAAATTTAATTTTCTTTTTTTGTAAAGGAGGATGTATAATTCAATAATAATACTCTAATACATGGATTTTTTTTAAAGGTGTTATTTCTCAAATCATAACAAGACGATGCTTATTGGAGCACGTTCGTGTGACACAATCGATAGATCCATTCGTGTAACCGTACACCATTGTTTCTTTGATGGAACGCGCCAGAGACATCCACGAGTAAGATTTGGAAAAGTGCACCTTTACAACAATTATACCCGAAATTGGGGTATATATGCCGTTTGTGCTAGTGTGGAATCGCAGGTTTTATCACACCCATTTATAAATTTCTAACTTTTTTTTGTTTATTTTGATTATTATATATTATTGGATTTTACTTATCATGCAACTTTTTTATTTCTTTAGATAGTATCTCAGAGCAACATCTATGAGGCAGGAGAGAAGAAATTAGTTTTTATGCATCTAATTGAGCAGGTTTCATTTTGTCTCTCTTACATTACAATTGTTTACGACATACTATGTTATACGAACACTATTATCTATAAGTGATAATATATATTTGAGTTCTAAAATTTAAAATTACATCGCAGTAGTATGGTTTTGATAATTGTAAATCCATAATCTTAAACATATTATAGACTGTCCTATTTGAATCAAACCTAAGTATCAAATGATATAACTATTGGTGTTACAACTGACAATAAGTTTAAATTTTCATTTCAAATGAAGGCACCAGATAAAGATGTTGGTGCATGCGGGTCCGTAAGATCCGAAGGAGATATCTTTTTGAATGACGCAAACCCCGACAACACAGAAACTACAGACAATCAATCAGTCTTTGAAGTACAAGAATACTATGAATCATGCTCTATTGAACCCGCAACACCGGGTCTTGTAGAGTTCCTGAAACAATCCACTGGATGGCAACATATTGAGTTACCCCCGGAGAGAGCGTCCGTTGATTCATTGGAGATGGAAAACACCGCTGCATGAACTATATTTATTAAATAAATTTCAAGCGATATAATGACATGGAATAATTATAGTCATTTTTATAATAAAAAAAAGGATCACTGAGTTTGTTATCTAAGAGAAGTGATTATAGAATAACAAATCATGTTAACGTTAACTTGTGCTGTTAAAATTTATCTCATATGCTCAGTTAATTTGTTTGTTCAATTAGAAAAATGTTTGATAAATTTATTTTTTGTGTCATTTCTCTGCTCAGTGCTCACTGAATGGGGACGGTTCAATGAACATTGAATCAAATTTGATTTGATATTCAACCGAAGTTGTTTGATCAACATCAAAATCGATACACATATAATTCACGGGTCTTAAAATTGTCTATACATATTTTAATACCAATTAAACAGTTCGGATCAGATATCAAACCATCAAATCCAGTGGCCGATTTAAAAAGAGATAATGGAGTCAATCGTCCTCTTTTTTTTTAAAAAAAAAAATTATATATTGCTATATAATTAAATTTTATATATAATTTATAATAAAATATTAGAGTGTTATAAATTTGATTTTCATTTTTTACAAAATATAAGTCACCGTTGGATCATCGTTTTTCAAAGTGACTTAATAAATAGTAAAAAAATTTCAAAAAATGTAAAATTTGGTCACCAAGCACATTTTAATATAGAGATCACATCTAACAGTTTGGATCAACGTTTTGGACTTCGAAAATTGAAAAACTACTTGGTTGCATGGGACCTCAGGAACAACTGATTTGATATTAGCCAACCTCTCTCTCTATATATATATATATATAATTGATCCTCATAAATATTTAATCTGCATAATTAAAAAAAAATCTGACTCCACCTGATCAAATCTATCTCATTCCCTGCTCATTTTCAGATCACATTTCTATGATTCTTTAATTCTAGGCCGTGCCGACCTCACAACAACCCAAAAAGTTCCTATGACTGGGCCGACCATTGCATGATTCGCATCGGTCATCGTTCTTGTCACAGTTAGATATAATTAATTGGTAAATTATGTGGCCCAAATTTAAATCAAATCTCATTAAAGCGCTATTAAGCCCTCCTAAAATGAGAATTTGAAAAGCAAAGATCTGTATTTATTTATCGAAGATTTTGAATTTTAAAAATAGTTAATTAAAATGTAGAAATTGTAATTATAAGACTTTCATTTTTGTATTACTTCGTCATTATATGCGTTGTTAAATATCTAATTTTCTCATATGATTTTATAAATAAAAATAATTAAATATCAATATTAAAACGGCTGAATATTTGATATTGAATTATTTTGCAATAATAAAGAAGTGTAAAGCGGTGAGTAAATTCTCAAACTATCGGTAAGTGATTACCATAATTTATAATAATAATTCATAACATTAAAAAAATAATTTGCAAGGATTTGCAATATAGTTCTCGATAAAAATATCAATATCATGTGAATAGTGCAGCTAGGGGTGGCAAAAAAGCTCGTAGTTCATGGCTCAGTCGTAACTGGCATATGGCTTGCTCATTAACAGCTCGTTTGTTACTGGACTGAGCTATTAACGAGCCAACTCGCTACTAGTTCGGTCCAGAATTAACAAGTTCAAGCTAGGGCCTAGCTTGGCTATGTATCAATTTGTGAATTTATATGGATTTGCAATATAGTTCTCGATAAAATATCAATATCATGTGAATATTGCAGCTAGGGGGTGGTAAAAAAAAGCTCGTAGCTCGTGGCTCAATCGTAACTCGCATATGGTTCGCTCATTAACAGCTCGTTTGTTACTGGACCGAGCTGTTAACGAGCCAGGTCGTTACTAGTTCAGTTCAAAATTAACGAGTTCAAGCTAGGGCCTAGCTTGCTCTCAAGCTCGCGAGCTAGCTCGGCTATGTATCAATTTGTGAATTTATATGAATTTGTGTGCATTTTATACTGTCAAGCTCTGTTCAGCTCGGTCCGAAAAGTTTGTAGGATTTAATTTCTTCTTAAAACAAGGTCCAGCTAGACTTAGCGAGCCAGCTCATCAGCTCGCGAGCTAACTCGTCACAATTTTGAGCTGAGATTTTAGCCCGAATACTCTAGGTCTAGCTCACTCGGCCCAAAATCGGTTCAAAATTAACATGCTAAGCTAAGCTAAGACCAATTCGTTGACAGCCCTAATTACAGCGTCCCTCTACAAGACAAACGCTATAAACTACAACGTTTTAAGAGACAACATGACGTCTGCATTTTTGTTGTTGTTGTATGAATATGGAAATTCCAATTTTATGAATTTATTTATTTTAATGGTACATAAGAAATTTCAGACTACCAGCTAAGCTAAGAAACAGGGTCACGGTTAGGACTGCTAACTGGACATATTTGTCCATGAACAAACGGCTGGACAACACCTGGACATAATCTGGACGGGCTATAATTGGACAGAGTTCAAATGTCCAGTTCAGATTCAATTAAAATTTAATACATGAACTGGTCACGGACTGAACCTGAACTGTAACCGAACGAAGTTCGATTTATAAATATCCCCATCAAAACCTGGCGCCAAGTGACCTAGTGCTTATTTGGGATATGCAAATGACCTGGGATGAGAATACTAAAGCTTTCTGAAACCAACTGGTGCAGTAACAGTATTGCACAGAAACAGTTAAAGTTTGAGAACAGTACCAACAATCAAATCTCAATCTACAGTTTATGTTGCAAATTAAACAAATTGAGATCAAATGACTAGTTTTTTTTTCAATTCCCTAAAGTTATTCTTGCCCCTTACATCAGGTCAGTGCCAGCGTACTAGTGAAATCCTTACATCTATTCCAAAACTAAGCAAAATAGAAGAGAAACCAGTACAGTTAATTCGCAGAGTACCCTTACTCATTCTCTTCCCTCCCTAACTTCATTCCCTCTAATTAATTTTAACAAACTATAAAACAATATATATTGATTCCTCAGTAGTCCAGCGTACCATTCTAGTGCCAAGGAAATAACCCTTACTCATTCCCTTCCCTCCCTAACTTCATTCCCTCTACTTTTGTGTACTGGTATGGTATCTGTGACTTTGAGGATCTATTTGTCATTTTTTTTAAATCCAGGGGCATGTTATGTATTTCTGGAAATAACCCTTGTCAGAGTCAATCAAGGCAAAAAAACTACGCTGAATAGTTATCACAGTCAATTATCGTTCTTTCTGTCCATATTAATTGTCCATGTAAAGCTCGTTTGTTGTCCGAAGAAAGCCCGTTGGTTGTCCATACAATTTTGTTCGAACAAGATCAATAATGAACTGGGTTTTGTAATGAACATGATTGAACCGAACTGAGTATGGACAGGAGCTTCTTAAGTTCGGTCTGGTTATGAACTGGACAGTTATCATATAACTTCTGACTCGGGCCGAGTTTGAACTGAAACCCGCTCATTAGCAGGCCTAGTCACGGTGTATGACAACTAACACTGCTGCATAATTGGCGACTATAAATGATTAAAAACGATAATGACGTACAGTTCCTCAACTGTGTATAGACCCATAGTGTATGAAAATGACGATCAACTGTATGTATGTATACAGTTCAACACATTTTGATCACAGCATATGGATTTATTTCCATGTGTGTACTTTTATTTCTTTGAGTTTTTTTTTTTTTTTTCTAAAGATGAAAACATGAAGATGAACTAAATTTTCAAATATCCAACATCCCACGTAAAGAACGTTATCTCAATCACTAAATCAGATAATTCTGTGTATAACTTTTCTTTTCATCTTTATTTGTTGAAAAACTTTATTTTACACACAATGTTTGGTTTAATGTTCACATTTCAATGGCCTTGTTGAACTTCAATAAATCAACACCCAGGTAGATCTAAGAAAAATATATCTAAGCCGTTCACTATATAAAAAAAAAAAACATATTTAGATTATGCCATACTTCTCCCAGCAAACTTGGAACTAAAATAGGGAGTAAAATTAACTAGGGTGTTCCTAAGTTCATCAATTTTTTTTGTGAACTCAACTCCAAAACTTATCAGATTGATTTTAAACGACAAATTCAAACTGTTGAAATCCTTCTACCTTACGAGTGATGTATCTACATACAAATATTTCAAAATTTCAAATTAATTTTGTATAGAGACAAGTAGTAAAAAAATATTAAAAAAATAAATGCATTAAAATTAATATATAAACCTTCTAATTAATTTTGACCGTTTGACTTTATACTTAATTAATTCAAAAGTTTGAAATTTTTGCATGCAGACGCATCACTTGTAAAGTAAAAGAATTTTAATAGTTTGAAATCATCGTTTGAAATCAATTCAAAAAAATTTAAAATTGAGTTGACAAAGAGACTCAGTGAACTCAAGAACACCCTAAATTTAGAGATTTTTTTATAAAGCATAAATAAAAAAATTAAAGTTAAGTTGTTGATATGATTACCGACGGATTTATAAAAAAAATTGGGGAACGGCTTGGCAAGCCGTTCCCCAATTTTTTTTTTTTTTACGAGAACGTCTTCCGAAGCCGTTCCTGATAATTTTTCGCCGGATCCGTGCGGCTTTCGTGTTGCTACCTGGGGAACGAACTGCCAAACCGTTCCCTATATCCCCAAAACGGACTGGCAAACCTCCAGAACGGTTTCCCAAACCGTTCTCTACAGTAACTTTTTTTTTTTTTTTACAGTTTGTTTATAAAATAAATCAGATATTTTGTTTGATTTTGTATATCAACAATAAGATTAATGGAACAATTTGAATATATTTTTTTTTTGTGTATTTTGACCATTTTATCATTTTAACAAATCAATTGATTGGTTTTTTAAATAAAAAAGCAATAAATATTTCCGTAAAGAAAATTAAGAGAAAATATAAAAGTGAATTACAATAATAATACTAAAAATTTGTATCTCTAGATATTTTTTTCTAGAAAATAATGTCTCTGAATGATTAATGGACATATTTTCCATAATCTAACATCTTTTATGGCAAAAATCGACTCTATTTTAATGTTTTTTTCAAAACTTATGGTTACATAAACTTCTAAATCCTCCATGTAGTAGACCAATGTATCATTATTTTAAAAAATCAACCAATTAGAATACTAACATATTTTTTCATAAATAAAACACTTATAATATATTTTTACAAAAAATAAGTACTTTTTAAATTAAAATGAGTTTTAATAAAAATAACAATTAAATGATTAAATTTGTTTGTTTTTAAAATATAAAAAAGTAAAATTTTAAAAAATAATATGTACATTTGAAAACCAATCCATTGATTTTTATATATAGAAAATCAATCCATTGATTTGATAAAATGATAAAATGGTCAAAATACACAAAAAATATATTCAAATTGTTCCATTAATTTTATTGTTAATATACAAAATCAAATAAAATATATGATTTATTTTATAAACAAACTGTAAAAAAAAAAAAAATTACTATAGAGAACGGTTTGGGAAGCCGTTCTCCCTATTTTTTTTTCTCGCGCAAGAACGGTTTGCGAAGCCGTTCTCTCATTTTTTTTTTTCGCAGAAGAAGGAAATTTCCGAATTTTCTGTTGCAGTTGCTATACTGTTGGTTCGAAACAGATGAAAAATGAGAAAAATGATCAGGGAATGGCTTCCGATTCTGTTCTCGTAAAAAAAGAAAAATGGAGAACAGCTTGGCAAGCCGTTCCTTATGCTTTTTATAAATCCGTCGGTAATCATATCGACAGCTTAACTTTAATTTTTTTTATTTATGTTTTATAAAAAAATCTCCTAAATTTACTCCTAAAATAGGGGTCTGTCTTTTTCCGCAAAGCGCTTTCAACTGTTCAGATATGTACTCAAAAGGAAAATAAAAATAGAAAAGCCTTTCAAGAATCGCAACTCCCTGTGTGCCATGTGGTGATGTGGGTACTGATAAAGTCAAAAGTAAAACTATTTAAGATGAGAGATTGAACAGCAACGAACAATTCGTTTTTAGCTCGAGACTGAATCGAGCGAGCTATTTATGAGTTTTTTCTCGGGCCAGTCACGAGGTACAAGTTATTTTGCCAATTCTAACTATGTGTCAAAAGAAGTACATAGATTATTCCGTGTATGTCAGTGAGTAGCAACACCATGAACCACTTTGTTCCTGACACACAGGATTTCGACTGTTTCAGAAACGTAAGCCTCTATCAAACTTGACATATAACCACTGAATTAAGTACATAAATACCAAGCATTAATTGAGATCCAAAAAAGTTGAATCACATTTAATAATCTTAGAAAACATTAATAAGGCTACGTTTAAAAAAAAACACAACACAACTTTATTATGGTTTTTACAACAAAACTTTGTATGATAAGCAAAATTTAATTCGAACTCACAACAATCCAGTAACTATTGGGTACTACCGTAAGTCCGTACTATACGAAAAAAAAAAATGCAATTTTGAATTATTGTGATGTAATGATTTGTTCTATATATATATAGTCACGAGTGCTATACTTTTTCACGGGACCCACGATGGTATCTCTTAAAGCGGCTAATCAACAAAAATTAGTGCACTAAGAAAAGTATCAGTACGAATTACAAATATAAGAGATCTTTATTTATGTAATAATCACAAAATCAAAATAAAACTTCCCAAAAAAGGCCTGGACGGAACTAACACGCAAAGGTTTTAAGTATATAAAAAAAAAACTAAAAAAAGGAAAAAAAATATAGAAGGGAATTATCTCTATCGTGTATACAAGGTAACAACAAAACTAACAAATATTCCCAAAATCTAGTACCAAATTGAAGCTACGCGGTACCAATCTGTACCGGTACGATCAATCAAAGAGATGTCTCGTTGTCGCATTCCTGGCTCTTCACCTTAAAATCCGTCACGCCAATCACGACACTACACGTTGAACTGGCAACGGCATGGTGCTTAATAAACCCGAGAATAGTAACCCGACCCGGTATTCTCGTGTAAGTTTCAAACGTAATCGACCCGTTGATCACATCGCCGATCAGTGTCGTCAAGTTGTCCGTAAATTTAGCTGCATCAACTGTCAATGACAGCCTGATTGGTCCTGAACCGTGATTCGGTATCCGACCTGGCTCAATTATCGCCTGACCGACCTGGGTCCCACGGTACGTGAGGTTTGTCTGGCCGGAGTCGTGAGTGAAAGAAGCCCGATTGGGGTTATGCACCGTTGCAATTATATCTAGGGTTATATTGAGCTGAATAGACACGGCCGGGAGGGTGACACGTGGCGCGACACCGGCGAGGCGTGTCGAGGTGATGGTTATGGAGGGATCGCGCACACGAAAGAGCGTGAAAGTGAGAATCACCAAAACTATAACTAACAAGAGAATAACGAGGCAGCAACCGAGACAAGCGCAGAGGCAACGGCGTTTGGCTTTTGATTTCCCTTTAGGTTTTGGAGGTGTTGTGGTATCTGTCATGGTGTAATGGAAGGAGAGAGAATTTGGTTGGCAGAGGGGGAGAGAGGGATGGGGTTTTGTTAGGGAGTTAAGAGAGAGAGGTGGTTATGAGATGAGACGGGATTAAAGAGAGATGGGAGGTATATATATTTGCAAGGACGGGGAGCACTGTAGGAAGATACATAAGTTTATCTGAATGTGGGGTCAGTTTGGGAGAGTAAGATTGTTCTACGAAATAAATTGAGCTCAGGAGTTTGGAGAGGCGGTGTTTGAAGGGGATTACGCGGTGAAGTGAGTTGGAACTTGGAAGTTTCTGTGCTCGTCTTGGTGTGGTGATTCCTGTGTCACAAGATGGTGATTGTTGATGAGCTAATGTGTGAGCATAGGGGGATAGGGGATTTTTCACAAGTTGTTGTTGTAATGTGCTGGTAAATTATGATAGAAATTTAGTGAAAAAGATAAACGTTTAATATTGACAATGTAAAAAATAAAGTAAGAATTTGAAAGCCGAAGTTTGAAATATGATCTAATCCATTATGCATATATACAAATGAAAAACGAAAGAATTTGATGCAGGTATTATTGTTCAAGTAGTAATAATGCATTTTTCTACAATTTTGATAGATACAGAATGACATTAAAATTGTAAGAGATTTAATATACAGTCGATTTATAAGACTAACAACGTACTATAACTTCTTTTAATATTTTAAAAAATATTTTAACTTGATATAAAAAAGTATTAAGATTGTCACGTTAAGTATTTGTTAATAAATTTTAATATCTTTTTTTATATCATGATATATTAAGTGGATTAGATCTTATAATATATGTAATTTAAATGTACCAAAAATATTGGAGAGAACGTGCATTGCAATTGCAATTATTATTACATGAATGTAAAGCAAAATATTAATTTAGAAAATTTTATGTGTTAGTAATTTTACTAAATAGATCCCACAAGCCGATGTATGTAGGGTTTAATGTAAAATAAGAATGATAAGATTGCTATTGTTAATGGTGCTCTCAAATGTAATACAATTTAAAAAATAAATTATCATACAAATTCAGGTTGAAAAAAGAAACTAATGGTCAATAACTGCAAAATATTATCAAGATAAATAACTTATTAGACACAAAATTTAGGTAGTTTGACTTAGCAGAGACATGCTTAGTCTAAATACTTGTAAATTTACACCGGGCATCAACAGAGTTAATATAAAATTTGGAATATATATATATAAGAACAAAGCTAGACAAAAATGTGATTATATTTCTTCCCACCTTCTAAATAGACACACGGACTGTGTATTGAAAGCGGCCACAGGAAGTCTTGACATGGAGGAGGGAGGTTGGGGATGTAAAACTTAATAAATGCCACCACAGCAGACCCAATCACCCAACAAATTTAATTTTGTAGTTTGACGATGATGATGTTTCATCGTCATGTGGTCATGTGAGTCCAGTACATAGCAGTATAAACAGCACAAGTGACAGATGAGTTTACGACCTTTTGACTTAATAGTTGCCCCCCCCCCCCCCCTCAGGATTTGGATTTATGGCCAGAGAACATTAGAAAAAGGCAGTGTCTGTTCAACTTTTTTCATTTTAGAAATTTAAAAAATAATTGTCGTAAATGATAAAATAAAAGGATTTTTTTTTAAACAATAATTCCGTCTCACTAATTTCAAAAGTTAGCACACTAATAACCACAGAGTTTAGAAAATAAATAGTGACTTCAAAAGTTACCACACTAATAACCACAGAGTAGAGAAAATCGATGTGACCGATTGATTCGGGAATTCGCATCCTCTGATATATCTCAAACTTTGCGTGATTTTTTGGAATATCTCAATCGTTCAAATACATTCTACACGAATCTCAAAGCTCAAATAATACTGGCCCCCTACGGTTCCCCGAATAGGCACCGGACACGTTGGTCACGCAAAAATTGAGATATCTCAGAGGATACGCACTCTTGATTCGGTCCCATTAGTATTTAGATATATTTTGAAAAAATAATGTAATTATAAAAACTACTAGTATTGATTTGATTCCATGAAATAATCAGATGGGAGTGAATTGTTGGTTTGAACTCATCTATGAGATAAAAAAAAAAATCCATCTGCTTTTTGATAATTTATTTTTTTAATTTCTAAAAAAAAAAAAAAGTTGGTTCCGTGTAAAGGGGTAAAGAAGTCGACGCTCTTCCGGTTTCATTTTGTACTCTCACACTTGGCAGGAGAACAGGAAGAAAAGCAAGTGCCGTGATTGGTCAGACCAACTTTTGATTGGGCTTATTTATAAATAAAAAAATTATAATTGTATCAATGCTAGTATGCTACTACTACTTTTAACAAATAGATTTAAACGATTCTAACAAAATTAAAATTTATAAATAAAAGATAATGGTATTTGAGATTGCATCAACGTTACTATCTTTAACAAAAAAAATTAAACAATGCTAGTGGTAGATGTGCTACTATTACCCGATTATCTGGATCCGATCTAGAACCGAATTAGAACCGACTTAGATCTGATTAATTTGAATAGGGAATGGTTTACAAAACATAACCGGTTAAATTATGGGTACGGTTACAAAATTAATAATTTAATATCCGATCCGAATCTGAGCCGAAACCAATACTGTAAAGGATAGGATATGAGTTTGATTTAAATATCTGACCTATAACCGAATCCGACTCGATACACGTATAAATACGACACAAATCATTGAAATTAAATATCACGTTCACCTTTTGTCTATAAATTTTCTAAAATAATTAATTCCATTATTGATTTCTTTGTCTACCATATATCTATCTTTCTGCAAGAATCATTGAAATTTATTGTTCCCTTCACTGATTTAAATAAATTAGTAATAATATTTTATTCATAGATTTTTGGAATCATAGAATAAAATCACCATCACTAATATTTTACTTTCTAAAATTATCTCACCTTCAATATTTTGGAACAGATTTTAATTTATATTATAATGATATATTATGTGAGATGTTTAAAAAATTATGATTATATTTAAACATAACGGGTTTCTCAAATGCTTGTGAGTTGCGACCTTGCTCCGGATCTAGACCCAATAATTCACAAACAAGTTATGAGTATCTATCTATCCGGAACCAAAAACTGGACCCGAAATATCTATGGACAGATAGGTATCTAGATCCGGAATTGATCCGATTGAAACTAATAAGTCTATGGATCAAAATTCGGACCCGAATACTTTTAGGATACGGATCCAAATATAATAGTATCCGGACCCTATCCGACCCAATAGCACCTCTAGCCAGTTGATTTAAACTTTTCAGATTTTTCACACCTTTAATTATCTAATCAATCAAAATTATGATTACTTTTCTCGGAGCTTCTTTTTATGTTAAATATCAACTTATTCTGATGATCATGACAAGTACTATAATAAAAATTCAACCAAATTGAAAGACAAAATTATAATAATGTTTTCGTTATCATTTAGACATTTTGTATATGTCATTATCGTAATTTTGACAATCATGAGAATTATAATAATGTTTTAATAAAAGTTGCATCTCATGTGATACGTTCAACTGGGGCTGCAAACGAATCCAACCAAATCGAACTTATTCAGTTTGAGTTTAGTTTGAATTAATTTCGAACTAAGTTTGGTTTAGATTAATTTCGAATCAATTTTGAATTTTTTTATGAACTCAATTTTGAATTAAAAGAAAAAAAAATTACGACAAGAAAGAGTAATCGTAGTCACCTAGAGCAAGATGTGAAAGTCTTTAGAATTTCATAACTGAGAGCGAGGGTTACGACTTATGGCTGGGCGACCTTATGTTTTAACTTTTAAATCATCAGCGAACATAAGTCATCATACGGTTCACGTTACTTTGAGATTCAAACTAGAATAGTTCACAAACCTATTTCGAACGAACTAGGTCTAGTCTAAGTTTGGTTTGAATTAATTTCGAACTATTTCAAATCGATTTTTTTACGAATTTTTTCAAATCAAACTTGAATCGAATCGCGAGCTCCGAATTTTTTTTGCAGCCCAGTGTACAACCTATGTAAAAAAGTAGGAAACTACTATTTTGAAATATTTGTGTTGCTATTCACATTTGCAAAATAAATTCGTTGTAAATATAATGCATTCCAAGTTTATATTTGGAATATATTATTATTGATAACAATTTGTTCAACCGTAACAATTGATCAAACAATTATCAAAATTAAAACTACAAGTTATTTATTTGTAGTTATATATATTATGAATTAAATTAAATTTTGTATAATTTGAAAATTAATTAGTCATTCACCAAATGGTTTGTTGTAGATTGGAGGGAACCAATTTATATTTGCGATATGTTCTGTTAATTGAATGAAGAAGTTGCATAGATTCAGGGGAGTCACTTTGGTCCCAGCTCAACATTTTACAAAAATATATATACTTCTATTTTATATGTTTTACGGAATAAATATAAAAATATACTATAGATAAAAAAAATTATAAGTTATATATCGTCCTAAATTTTTTTCTCCAAAATCTACTTCTATTTTTATGTTTTCTTAGAAAAAAATATAAACTATAATTAATATTCACAATAAAATATAAAATTACATCTCATCTTAAAATTTTGTCTCACTCTATTAAACACCTTGGCTCTGCTTCTATTTATGTCACTAGATATTCATTCCTGATAAGTCACTTTTAAATTTGAAACTGAAAAAATGTATATTTTTGATATCCAAGGCTAATTCATACTCAATCTAGGTTCATTGGTAGGTAAAATTTGGGAGTCTAAATCATCTATGGTACAAGTAATTAATGATTTTAATTAAGAAGGTGGATGACTGCATGTTGTACAATTTATCTCTTAAATGTGTAATTAACTTTTTGGCTTTACGAGAAAGGAGAGGTAGTACAGTTGACTAGGAAGAAAGTTCTAGGATTGTTGGTTACCCAAAGATCAAGAGTTCGATTCTCCCTCACGACTTCGCAGCTTCTGCGAAGATTTTCAAAAAAAAAAAAAAAAAACTTTTTGGCTTTACAATTAGTTCTGAAATTTATTTATAATATTAAAATACAAAAGTTTAACGAAGAGTTAGCAATTACTCCTATCATAATTAATTAAGATATTACCATTCCATTTGTCCACATATCATAATTGTAATTATTAAATATAAATACGGAAGTGAAATTTAACTTATCTCCAATTCAATATTTTTAGGTAGTTGTAATTTGTTTTACGATTATCCAAACTAGTTCTAAAATGGGCCCATACTTACATGAGTAATTTGATAAAAAAAATTGGAACTTAGCATCCTATGAAGGTAATATGCATAGTTTGATCCGTACTATAGATTTATATTTATATTTTTAAAATTCCAATAACCAATCCGAACTGTTCATCATGATTTCATATGAAAGCATACTTGGAAATCAAATTTTATATTTTTTAGAATTAATTTACTATATTTTTAGATAGGCATAAAATCACTTGATCTAAAGTTTATGGACCATTCGAAAGTAGTGATTTTCTATCTATCTAAAATAATAGTAAAATAATTCTAAAAATATAAAATCTGACCACAAGTACATTTTCAATGGAGATCATGTTTGAGCGGTTCAAATCGACCGTTTGATTAAAAATAGAATATACATTTACAGTACTGATCAAAGTGCGCTATGCATTAGGGTAAAGCCTCACTCTCATAATATTATACAAGTTCTAAATAGCGCCGCTATAGGCCTATAGCATTTTCGGACCATAAAAGCTATGATGCTATCACCGCTATAGCACGTTATTTCGTGCTATAGCAGCGTTATTTGGGTATAGCGCTATTTTTTTAGTTATTCCGCTATGACACAATAAACACTATTTAAACCTTTGATATTAATGTAACCAGATTGTACATCTGGTTACATCATTCTCAAAATTCGCTATAAATCATGAAACCGGCCTAATAATTATCTTCGCAAACTTACTCAAATAGTTAGCCTCAATATAATTATTCACACGCACTATAAATATACACTCAATAATTACACGATATACATCATTTATTATATAATTCATACCTTAATTTAATTTAATATAACTTTGTAGCTTTCATGTGTTTTGATCGAGTCAAAACACATTTTGATTAGTTCTAAACAAATTTTCTAACTCACTTTTTGAACATTAGAATGCACACAATGTTCAATCGTCATCTATTGCAAAATGCGCATTTACTACCTACTTTGAATTTCACACTCAATTTTTGAACCACTCTCAAAATACATAACTGTACAATCACATAACGCACACTAGATTAATTATTTACAAAATATACTTTTGAATATTCATCTTCTGTTAGGAAAAAAAAAATAGCCATAAACAGTGAGAAGATATTTGAGAAATGAAAACTTAGTGATGAATAAATATAGTATTTTCTCAAGAAAACCATGAAGTTGTTTCCTTTTCATTCGATATGGTTTTTCAATGACAGAGACATCTATATTAAGTTCTAAACCACAGGTACACTCCACAGAGACCAAGTACCAAGTGACTTTCTTATGTCACTGGTTTTATCCCAAAGGAGAAATTTTAATTTTGTTTGGGGTCAGAGCGAAGTAATTCATACTTTGGAACTGAAATATTACCAAGTTTATCTGGATTAAATAAATTTCTGGATTTCACGCGTGAGCCTAATTTGTAGTTTAGTAATATACCTAGATCCATTGGTAGCAATCATGTTTGAGTCTCTAAAGTGTGAAATTTATATCAAAAACATACAGCACAAACAAAATTGCCCCAATCTAAGCCGTCATTTTTATTCATGCCCAAATTTGTATAAATTTCGCCAACTCTGCCCACCAAACTCGGATTCTATCAAAAATGTCCAAACCGACTATTAAGTAGTCGGTTCCTAATAAAAATTAGGAACCGACTACTTAATAGTCGGTTTCCTCTGAAAATTCCGTTATTTATAAGGATGCACTGTTCCGAAATTTTCTCATAATTCATTTCATCAAATTTCACACGGTTCCTAAATTTAATAGTCGGTTTTCTCTGAAAATTCGGTTATTTGTGAAAAAAATAGTTTTTTTTTATATTTTTTAAAATCTGGACGATCGATGTATAGTTTTTGAGTAATTTGTAAATATCAAATTCGCTCTGAATAATTCAAATATAATTTTAATGTATATGTTACGAATCATTTGAAATTCTCATTTTTAAGACGATTAATTAACAAAATTTGTTGATTGATTTATTACAATTTGGTATTTTTCAACTAAATTTATTATGATTTTAATGAGAAATTTATATTTTTGACATTTATAAGTATGATATAGTCATGACATAGGAGAAAGACGATATGTAAACATAAAGTAGGAAATATAAATAAAAAAACAGAGATAATACAACCATAAAATGACAAACATAACAGATCCAAATATAAATCCTACGGAACAATAAAGTAAAAACTATCATCATCTAAACGGAGAAGGGGAGTATCGCTCGGGTGCCTGTCCTCTATTATACCTGTCGGGCAATTTCGGAGGAAATTTGATGAAATAAATTGTGAGGAAATTTCGGAACAGTGCATCCTAAATAACTGAATTTTCAGAGGAAACCGACTATTAAGTAGTCGGTTTCTAATAAAAATTAGGAACCGACTATTTAATAGTCGGTTTCTAATAAAAATTAGGAACCAACTATTTAATAGTCGGTTTGGACATTTTTGATAGAATCTAAGTTTGATGGGCAGAGTTGGCGAAATTTATACAAATTTGGGCATGAATAAAAATGACGGCAATCTAAGTATCCAAATTGAAGCATATTGCCTGAATATAATGAAATTCAGCATCTTGGCTAAATTTTTTTTTTCAAAAATATGTTTCTGTTTTTAAACTTTTCTCAAAATATACTTCAAATTCCAAAATTTATAAAATTTCGGAAACATCATTGCTATGCCTCCGATTGTGAACTATGATAAATCTCATTGCACGTATGACGGGTGGGTCCCTTAATTTAAAAATTTAATGACAGACCCTCACTAGATAGATCTAAATTGAACCTTGATAGAAAATTTGCAACCAACCGTACTTTGAAATTGGGTAATGTAATAATAAATTAAAAGTGTACATCAGTATACGTCATTCTTCACAATTCGCTCTAGATATAAAAATAACTTAAAATTGCTCCTTTGAGAAAGGAAATATTTAAAAGGTATTTCCTTTTCCCTTATATTTGAATTTTGAATGAGAATAGACTTATCTCCTAACCCCAATTACACTCAAAAGAGACTATCAAGTGCTCTGCTTTTGGACTAATTTGATTTCTATGCCTCATCAACCGCATTATATTAATTAATAAAAGCTGAACTGGTCAAACTGGATTATAAATGAGCAAAGTCGAGTCGAGTTAGACAAAATTTGAACTCGATTCATGCAAGAATGAGTTGAGGCTGACTTTAGCTGAGCTAATCACATTATAGTGACAAGATTCACGAATAATCTTGAATTATTCGCAAATTATTCAGATTTTTGGTGATGCCGAACTGAACGCCGAATTATTCAGTTGACCGAACTTTGACCGAATAATTCCTGAACTTTGACCGAATTTTTTCCAGAATTTTATTTTTTTAGTTATTTTTTTGTTTTTTCTCCCTTACAGAACTGAGATCTCTGATCCGAATAATACCGAATTATTCCCGAATCACGAATTTTTGACCTCGCCGAACCGAACCCGAATAATTGATTTGTCACTGTGATCACAAGTGCAGCCAAGCCAACGTGTTTTTACTGTAAATTGTGCAGATCACAAGTCGAAAAATATTTTCATCTTTCTTTCACAACAAGTTTCATTCTTTTATGGTGGAGCACAAAAAGAGGTAATGCAAAAAAAAAAAAATCAATTTCTTCTTGCAACGAGTTGAGAAACGAGCAGATTCGAACTGAATCAAACTTGAACTTGCTCTACCAAAAGCTCAGAACGAGTCAGAATAAAAACAAGCTAATTACGTATTTTTATTCAAATCGATATCAAACAAACCACGAGGTACGATATTTTCAAATATTGACAATTTTACAGTTTAGTCTAGGGCTACCAAAAAAATTCATAGTTCGTAATTCGATTGACTGCGATTCGAAAAAAAATTGCAATTAACTAATTCGATTGAAGTTCATTATGAAATAAATCAAGCCAGTTCGGTTCGAATCTTATTCAAACTGGATATAATTTGTTCGATATTGATTCGTGAACTATCTAGGTTCGAATATCAAATAATGCAACTAATGACTTCAACCATTAATCTTTAATGATGCAATAATTAAACTTATATAAGAGCTCAAAATTGTTAATATAATGGTAACTTATAATAGAAAAATGCTTCATCAGTGTAACAAATTAACAATAAAATTAATTTTATTTGTCTAGGTTCATCCGTGATATTAATCAATTCAATAGCGTAAAAAGTAAGAAAATTTTAGGCTGGTCCATAATCCATCAGTGTGAATTCCTAAAGATAAAAGATAAAATGAAACCATGTAAATTTTATTCCGTGTGAAGAAAACTAATGCATAAAAAGGAACTTGTCTTTGGTCTAGTGGTAAAGGCACATGACTCCCATATGAGAGGTTATAGGTTCGAAACCTACAAAGTGAGAAAATCATCTATATTAATACAGGGAGGCTTGACCCATTACTTATATTTCAAAAAAAAAAAAAACTAATGCATAAACTACCGATATAATTAGGACTGTCAAAAAAATCCGTAGTTCGCAATTAATTTGTTCAATTGAAATTTGTTTTGAAACAAATCAATCCAATTTGATTTGAATCTTATTCAAACTCAAACCGAATAAGATTGATTTGGTTTTATTCGTTTACAGTCCTACTTTAGTCCATTGTATTTCAGAAAATATACTTGTTCAAGCACGTAAAGTGAAAGTCATCAAATAAGAGTTTAAGACACATGGGGAAATGATATAAAGTAGAAACTGACTTCTCACCTTGAGAGATTGTTTTCGGCAATTATTCAATAATTGCACAGCAATGTATATGATAATATTGAAAAATCTTCAATGTCTTTTTTTAAGTAACAAAAAAAGAACAAAAAAAACTTCAATGTTAGTTACTTTATTACTTCATCATTATAAATTGTTTTTGTCAATAAAATACAATAGACTTGAAGATTTATTTTCAGAAGTCAGAACCGTGGGAGGTACAAATGAGCCATTATTTAGAAAATAAAAACAAGTTGCATGTTGACTTGCTATGTATTTATTTTTTGGAAGCAAGTGTTACTTACGCACACACCGCATGCTTCCAGGTGAACCCATCAACATGAGAATTTTACTGTTGATTTTTTTATCATTAGCGGTAAATCAAAATTAATGATTATTTACAATCATAAATAAAGGTGATGATAGATTGAATCCGGAATCATTTATTTGGTTCTTGGAATGTATCATAAATATAGAAATAGTATCTGCTCCAATATGTGTAAAAGATTCCCTTTACTTTATGGTTGAGATTTTCTCTCAGTCGCTTTAAGATTCAGGCTAGCGTGGGGGGCATTATTATTTGTGCTTTGAGATTCGTGCAAATTTAAAGGAATGGTCCGGATCCGCTAATTCTAAGAGTTTCTCTTTTACGGTAGCAGGAAGGATGTGAATTCCATAAATATAGGTGATGCAATATAGAGAAAGAGATTGAATCCAGAATCATTTATTTTCTTCTTCGAATGTATAATTTGTTTGCTTCTAGGTGATGATTCAAACAGTTCAACAAACCATTGCACATGCAGTCAAGATGCGTGAGATTTGCACGTTAGAAATTTATTGCAAAATTTAACAGATTTTAACATGTATTTATTGACACTGCTATTAATTTCCCAACAAATTAATTTATTTTTTCTTGCATTATTAATGGGTTTTTTTTTTTTTTTTTTTTTTGATAATAGACATCTGTTATAAAGTCATTAACCAAACAAGTTCTACTGATTATAATACCAAATCAGTAGACATAAAACAGCATCAGAGATTTATTATAGTCAGGAATTCAGAGTAGGTCTGATGGGTGTGACAATTCGATTGCATCAAGATCCGTGATAAGTACATTAAAATGCGACTCAGTGCTAATCTTACGGTTCTAGAGCTAATTAAACCTAAAAGTAGGTCAGTGCGCACTAATCTATATAGTCAGATCTAGACATACCACCGACTCATCATATATCCAAAAACATTGCATTATTAATCTTTTTTTTTTTTTTGCAAACCCATTGCATTATTAATCGATACTGCTTTTGGTAGAACTATTTCTAGGAAAAAAAAGTTACTGTTTCCAACTAAAATTTTATAACATTTCAGTTAAAACCGAAATTCATAAACTGGGCTAATAACACTTGAATTAGCCTAACGACAAATAATCAGATTCATTAAGTAAAATGATATACAACCAAAATTATACATCATGTTATTTTGAATCTAGCCTTGAAAGGACATCCAGTGAAGTGCTAAAAGACACTTCAATAATCTCCTTTACTATTTTTGTTAAACGAAAGGTTAGAACTGAGATTTGTCGAGGCTGTCAAAATAAGGATGCGCCATGGAATCTTTTGCCGATATCCTCTCAGCCGGGTCATACTGAAGCATTCTCTGCAAATTTAATTAAAAAAAGTACATGACGATAAATTTAATTTAATGAAATAGCAAAGGAAAATTATAGTCTGGTACATACAGAGAGTAGATCAACGCCATCTGAGTTTAGTGCTGGTACGGCACGTGCCAGATTTTGAGGCGTCCACTGTGGGTACACATGCCAGTCCTTCAGAGTAGTAACTCCTGGCCATTCCTTCTCTGTTGGTGTGCCTAACAGCCTACACACACACAAAGAAGATATGCGTTCAGATCAGCAATTTGAATATCATTTCTCGAAACAGTACCAGTGAGGCCCTTAAGGGGACTGGTACCACTGCAGTACCAGAATTGATGAATTATCAATTTTACTATAATATGAAAACAAAATTGGCACCTGAAAATGTGGAGTAATTGCTGTAACTCTGAGTCGCCAGGAAAAAGAGCTTGTCTTCTCACCATTTCAGCTGCATTTCATACATTGAAGGTCAAGTGCATCACATTATAATTAATTGATTTGGTAATTGGTATGAAACCCTAACTTGCTGGTTGAAACCAATTACAGAATCAGATTTCTGTTCAGTATGTTTAGGCAAAATTCTAAAAATGAAAGTTATGAAAAGGTTGGCATTTAACATACCAAAAATGCATCCAACCGACCACATATCAACCCCAGTTGAGTAGTGGGTTGTACCAAGCAACACTTCAGGAGCTCTGTACCACAATGTAACGATCTAATGCCACAAATGTTTTAAATGTGATTGTTAGAATTATAGTGCAATACACTAGGATCATGGTTTTGAAATAGAAAAAAACATGTACCTCATGAGTATAACTTTTCATTGGGAGGGTAAATGAACGGCCAAGGCCTAAATCGGCAATTTTTAGTATGCCTTTTTCTTTGTCAACTAAGAGGTTTTGAGGCTTTAGGTCCCTGATTAAAAATTTATTAAGATAAGATCATAAGTAATAATTTCATCAGAAGTAAGTAAAATTAGTAGGAAAGTAGATACAAAGAATAAAAAATTGGGATATTACCTGTGAAGCACACCGTGCTTGTGGCAGTGGGCCACACCTTTACACAACTGGTACATGAAGCTCTACAAATTTACACAATCAGAAAAGAAAAATCAACCAATCAACCACAAAATTAATATTTTGAATGCCAGAAAAATTAAAGAACAAAGAAAACAAAAGGATACCTTGATCACATTAGGAGGTAGGGGTCTGGCACTGGGCCCCTTTCTGTATGAATCAATGAATTTCTTCAAATCAGTATCTAAAAACTCAAAAACAAGGTACAAAATTGGCTTGCCATTTTTCTCTACATGCTCCACACAAAGCAATCTGCAATCAAAACATGATAGAATCAATACAACAACACAATTTTTGTTTCTTATCGGCAAAGTAATGGTCAATTTTGCATTTTTTTTTCAAATGAAAAAAAAAATATGACTGCAATTGTAAATTTACATAATTTAAGAGAAGTTTAGAGTAAACAAAATCAAGCCTTTCTGAAACAAACCAACTTTTTTTTTCTTCTTCTTTTTGCTAATTTCTCTATTCTCCCCTTACTCTTCATTTTTCGGTTTTCCAAAAAAAAAAAAGAAGAAGAAGAGAGAACAACATAAAAAAAAATTGGGAAATCTAAAGAGCAACCGTTCCAAGCAAAATTGAAGTTTTCTAAAAGAACCCAACTCTTCTTTTTTGCAATTTCCTTCCTCTCCCTAATTAACACCCATCTTTCTCTTAATTAAACCAAACAACCAATTAAAAGCAAAACAACCTTTAGGGAAAAAAAAATGAAAAGGATTCGTCCAGTACCTGACAATGTAAATGCTCTGAGAGAGCAACTGGAGGATAGAAACCTCACGGAGCGCCGTTGGAGGGATCCCCTCCTCGTCCATCTCTAGGCGTGTCTTCTTCAATGCCACCAGTTGCCCCGTCGCCTTGTCATGCGCCTTGTACACCTTGCCATAGGTTCCTTCTCCTACCTTCTCCAACTTCTCGTATTTCTCCATTGCTTCGTCTCAGAGTTCTCTGATTCAGTCGATGTCTTGGGGTTTGTTTGAAACGGAGGCAAGGTTAGAGAATATAAAAGGGATTATTTGCCTAAAATAAACGGGCCGATCAAAAAAGGCAACAGAGTGGTAGTGGCCTAAGAAGATCCCATCGTGTATGGTGAATTAAAGTTGATCCAGTGTTTCTTTTATTTGTAATTTTATATAGGCTATCAAGTGGCCTGCTACATATTTGGTAAGAGAGTTAGAAGATCAGAAAACCAAAATTTGCGGAATATGGTGGAGTGGAGCGGATTTAATCAAACGGTCGAATTTTTTGAAATTTGGACGAGGGTCCCAGAGAAACCACCGTTAGGAAGCATGCGTAATTTGCAAGTTTAATCAAATACAAATTGTTATTATAGTGGCAATCCGATCTTCTTCTGACTGCAAAAAAATCACTTTATCCATATCATTCAAGAGCTCTATTTTATTACAAAAAAAGTAAAATTTTGAATAATATAAGCGCATTACGACAATTTATGTGATATGTTCCCTTTTAATGACGAATGTACGTACAAGACATTTGATGAAAGACTATTTTATAGATGGGCAGATTTTCTTACAATGCAAGGTAAGAGTTGTTTGGTTATTTTTATAATTTTAATTTTTTTAATTATGTATATTGAAATTTAATAAAAAAAATATTATTTTAATTCAATTCTTCTTATAAAATATTAAATGTGTGCAAGTAGTTTAGTATTGAGGCCATGATGCTATATAATTCAGCTCTTCTTTTTTATTTGTACCATAACTATATAATTTCTATTGGAGTGAGGCCATGATACTCCAACATGTTCTCCACATGAAAATGTACATACATACTAAATTTTACATAATTGTAATTATTTTACTCTTTTTTAGACATGTAGAAAATCACTGATCTAAATGTTCTCTGTACCATTCAAAAGTTGGGATTTTCTAACAATCTAAATAAAAGAAAAAAAATTGTAAAATTGTAAAATTTGACCAGCAAGTATATTTTTATATGATGATCATTTTTAACAGTTCAGATCGGTGGTTTAAACTTTCAAAACAGAAATATTGATCAATAGTATGAACCAATCCGTGCTACATATAGTACCACAACCTCACTCTTTTTATTGTTATGATTAGATTGATTTATAACATCTTATATAATTTTTTTATTTAGCGGGAAAAATTGATTAATTCAATATTTTATATATTTTTAATTAGATATTTATGAAAAAATTAATTTATACCATATTTTACATCGTTTTATTTAGTTATTTTTTCTATTTTTTTTAAATAATGAAATCAATTATAATTTATATTACGTAATTCATGTTTTTAATATATATATATATATCTCCTTGTTATATTTTTGAATTAAATTATATAAAATTATCAATTTATTTGAGTATTATTATTTCGTTACCCGTTGATTTTATTGAGAACTCCTTCCCCTAAATGATTTCCCATAAAAGGGGACGACAACTAAAGAACTAATAAGATCTTTTGGATTTACAGTTATATCGACCTAAAAATTTAAATCTAGTTGTCATTTACAATCCAGCAGTATAAATCGATAATTTTTGTTACTTGATGTAGTAATGTAATCATAATTTGAGTTAGAGATGGACAAAATCGGATTCGGATTTTATCTCATGTAAGTGGGCGCGTCTGATTGGCATCCGACCAAAATCTGTCTGATGTCCGCACATAACCATTGAACTCGCTTCATGATTCGCACAAATATTGAAACGGAACATATGGATCATAAATAAATCATACGGTTCTGAGCGGACATCGATCCAATTTGAGTCTGATGCCCAATTGCCCATACGGTGCTGATTTTCATGAATTCGCTTCCTCCGAGATATCTCAAAGTTTGCGTGACTTTTTGGAATATCTCAATCATTCAAATACGTTCTGCTCGAATCTCAAAGCTCAAATATTACTGGCCCCCTACGCTGCCCCGAATAGGGGCCGGACACGTCGGTCACGCAAAAATTGAGATATCTCAGAGGATACGCACTCGGTTTTCATTCTCAGGCAAATCGGTTTCGTTTTTTTTTTTTTTAAACGGACTGTTGCGAAAAAGTGGGCTGCGATATTCTCTGAGTTGCGCCTGCACAAAATAAAGAAGTTGAGCATTGAGCTACAAAATTTTCTCCGAATTGTAACAAGAGTAAGTAGGTGAGAAATTAAAGGCAGACACATCTTATAAATCTATATAGGTACTGACTAATTTTCAATTGTTAAAAATAGACAAGTGTCTCTCCTTATAGAGTTAGTTTCGCCTCTGTGTATTAAATAATACTGTATATTTTTTTTTTGGAAAATTTTGACAGCAGATGCAAGAACACTATGTATTAAAGGAATTCTCTAAATTCTCTACAATAATGTAAATTTTGAGTTTGGAATTTAGATCTCAAATTTTGACAAATTTGAAAATTCACAATGTTTCTTCAATATTTTTTTTAAGGTTAGTGGCTTTAAGTGTTAACTAACAATTTCATTGATAAAAAAAACGAACTCACAACGAGTCAAATAACTCTCCAATACAAAATCTAAACTTTTATTTTCACAAAATTATCCAAATTACTTTAATATTCTAATCTCACTTATAAACACTCATAATTACTCTATTACTTTAAACTTTATAGCCCTCTACGACCGGATCCGCTCTTTCGACTACCGTTGCACTCCGACGTCCGGATCTACTCACCCGTGCTCCAATTGAGATGACGTAGAGATTCAATACTCCGAGCTCTAATGATACCGCACTCTTGGCTCTG
Organism: Carex arenaria; assembly: GCA_964058825.1. Lineage (NCBI taxonomy): Eukaryota > Viridiplantae > Streptophyta > Magnoliopsida > Poales > Cyperaceae > Carex > Carex arenaria. The sequence goes on along the minus strand of CAXKVW010000333.1, from coordinate 124,548 downwards.
ATTAGCTCCGCTCAGCTATGGTCTCTCCCCTCTCTTATTTTTCTCTTCACTCAAGAAAGTAGAGCCGTGAGAGAAAGGATGAGCTATATTGAAGGTGAGAAGGACGGATTAGAGGGAAAAATAGAAGTGAGGAGAAAGAACAGTGGTGACAGCTGCTAGTTTTTTTTTAAATCGCTTTTCTTTTTTTGATGTCCAAGAACGCTCTTTCCCGATTACCTAGGAGTTTCTCTCCTAGTTGAACTGGTTATGTAATTATACAGTTTCAATAATGATGTTTCAATAATGAAAGTTATTTGTTCTCCTCTCGAAATATTCTCGTGCACATCTTTCTCTCTATATTACGAAACACATGACGTTAGTGGAATTAGTTATGGATGCATGCAGTGGCGAGTCCAATGTATCACAGGGGTAGGCACTTGCCTACCCCTGGATTTCGTTTTTTTTTGGACCGGGGTTTTTATTTTAATTACAGCCCATAACTCAAACAACACTCCATTCTAATTCCAGCAGCCCAGGGCCCAGCCAATTTTTTTTCGTGAGTTTTAATCAAAGCAGCAGCAGCCCATACCCCATAGCATCTACGCCGAAGAAAGAAGGAAGAAAGAAAGGACTGCGCGGCCGAGTCTGCCGTCTGCATCTGCCGCGGTGCCGCCTGCCGTCTGCGCGGCCGAGTCTGTCGTCTGCGTCTGCCGCCTGAGCGGCTGTGCCTTCCTCCTCCGCCTTCCTTCTCCGCCTACCGCTTGCGCTTGCCGGAGCAGCTGATCGGTTTTTGGGAGCTTCTGAACCGTCTTGTGCGCTTCTCAATCGCTTTTCCAATTTCTGGTATATTTCCAATTAATTAGACCGTAAGAGTATTAGTTGTCAATTAATTTAATCTCAGATATCTCAATTTTGAAATTGGAGCCGTGTGAGTGTGTTTCTTTAGTGCTCCCTGGTGAGTTATTTTCTTCTCTAATTGTTGATTTCAGAATTATTAATGTTGTATCCTCTATCCAGATATTAGTGGGATTAAAGAGTATTAAATTGTGGCAACCTGAACTAAGTGTAGATTTGAATTATTCACTGGATGACCCTACTCTTGTTAAGATGAACTAGGTGTAGATTTGAATTTGTATATGATTTAATTACATGGCAAACAAAAGGACAGCGGATTATTAGAAGTTAAAATCGGTCGTACTTTAATTCCATTTGAATGATTGTTTAGTCACTTATGTTGAGAATGAGTTGTTTGATAAGGTAGATGATGAACGAATTATGCAATGATTTCAAAATATAAAGAACCGTAGAACAATGCTTCCTCCATTGACTTGATTTTGTAGCATTAATATATTTCTTGTTTTTTGATATGTAAAAGAATGTTTGTTATAAACTTTTGACTTAGTTGAAACTTTTGATACATTTCTTACTATTTTTTTGAATTGTGTCTTGAATCCGAACTTGAACCCGAATCCGTTAATTTATTTGAACCCGAATCCGATTTTTGCCTACCCCTGGCTCAAATTCTAGCCTCGCCACTGGATGCATGCTTTATATTCTTGCACTTGCATTCGGTCTTTAATATTATTTATGTAATGTAATGTCATCAATCAATATAGATTATTTATCAATTCCAAATTTCCAATTATATTATTCTTTTATAGGAGAGTATAATTAAATTTAGGATTAATTATTCCATAAACGAGTAGCATTTTCTAAGGACAACTATTCTTGTTGAAATAATTTGCATAACCTTCTGACTAAAAATATCGATCGAGTACTATTTCACCATGGTGGTAGATAGATCGTGAACGAAATCGCTTTGGTTCATGATCGATAATTGCTTTGGTTCATGGTCCATACTCCATAGTATATTTGATTTCTTAATATATATGTCTTGTTTAACTTATCATGTAAATATACAAGAGGAACGTTCCAATACTATTATTTTTCTCTATTGTGTTTACATTTTTAGAATTATAGTAACTTAAAGTTTTAAACTTTAATGTAAAAATAAACGTTAGATATGATATATATCATTTTTTATATGAATATACTGACATACATGCAAAAAATCATGACATTTTGATTTTCTTTTTTTTAATAAGTATGAAGAGCTTATAAATTAACTGATATGGATAAATTATGATATTGAATTTTTAACTTATTAATTCATATAAAATCAAAATTAAAAAAGTGATAATTTTTTTATGTTCATGTAAAGAATATTATAAATCATAAAAAATAAAAAAAAATTGTTATACAAAATTTAGGTAGAAATAGAGGACCAGAAAATAAAAACATTTATTTGAACCCTCAAATATAAATGCACAATGTGGATGTAGGGGTGTAAACGGATACGGATTATCCGCTCCGAATCTGCTTATTATCCGTGTTCGGATTAAACGGATACGGATACTTGCGGATACGGATACGGATAATTCCGCCCAGGATATAAACGGAGCGGATATCCGTATATATCCTGATCGGAAATTTAATCTTTCAACAGCTTTCAATTCATTTTGCCCTTGCGAAATTCTCAAAAAACATACATATTCGTTTAAGTCCAAGAATCTTGGTAGAAAAATCATATAATATATTAGGATAATGGATTGGTTCTCTGAACCAATAAGCAATTAGTCATGCATAATCATCACTGTACAAACTTAAAAAGTCTATAAATTTTTTGTCAATTTAGGTAATCAAATTAGATAATTTAAAATTATGAAATTTAGTAGAATTACTCAATATCCGACAATTATCCGCTCCATATTCGTATTCGAATCCGTATCCGGGGATTATCCGTTCCGTATCCGTATCCGTATCCGTATCCGTATCCGTTTAAGACTGATATGGTTTTCAATTTTGATATCCGTTTACTATCCGTATCCGTATCCGCTTGTTGAAAAATAGATGCGGATATGATATTAGCATTATCCGCTCCGAATCCGCTCCATTTACACCCTTACGTGGATGTGATTAGCATGAAAAAAAAAAACCGTTATTCAAAACCTCCGGGAGATTTCATTGAACTGACGGCTAGGATCAATTAAGCGACCTCAAATCGCCGCCCCTGATCATGCTGAACCCGCCCCTAGCGCACCTCTGCGTTAATCCTCTCCAGACACATAAAATGGACATCTCCTTAAATGAGAACAGTACTAATCTGTCACAACAGGAACTCTCCGTTTTCATACTACAGAGAGATGATTATTGAAAGTTCTTTCCATGAGCGGCATTTGAATTTCAAAATCGTCCCTACTCGCTAAACGTTAGCATGTGATGGTTTTAATTGTTCATCTGCTAGAGGACCACAGATCCAAAAAATAGCACACTCACTGAAAAGTGGGACCTACACTGCTTTATGTTTACTCCAGGAGCAACCGTTACTCATCTCCTACTCACGGGATCACGCCCTCTTAATTTCTCTCGCACTGATCCAGTTATTTCCTTCCCGTCTGCATTTCTCCAAGAACTCCCTCGCCTCTCTCTCTTCTCCATTGCCGACCATCTCATCCCCTCCAATGGCGTCGCTCACGCCGGGAGTCCTCCTCAAGCTACTTCAGTCAATGGATACCGACACGAAAGTAACTGGAGAGCATCGGTCGGCCGTGCTACAAGTGATTGGCATAGTACCGGCTCTAACAGCCTCCACGGCTGACGATCTCTGGCCATCCCATGGCTTCTATCTACAGCTATCTGACTCCGTACATTCCACCTACGTCTCCCTCTCCAGTCATGATGCTGACTCGATTCTCTCCAGTCGGGCCCAATTAGGGCAACTAGTTCATGTAGACCGCCTGATATCCTCCTCACCAGTTCCCAAAGCAGAAGGCCTCCGTCCAGTCCCTTCCTCTCGGCCTCATCCCTTTATTGGGTCACCTGAACAGTTAGTTGTCCACTCATCACCCACTGGACCCGGGTTTGTAATCCAACCCGCCTCACCTACTCGCCAAGCTCCACCTTTGCTACCCTCTTCCAGATCAAACCGTAAGGTTTTCACACCCAAGGAGAATCTGATTACACCTAAACTTGATAAGGAGAAGGGGCCGGTACGGAGAAGGTCGGGTTCACCTGCACCAGGCAAACTTTCTAATTCAAATATAAATTTGAATAATTCGAATACCAATCCGAAAAGATCGGCTTCACCTGCTGTCAGGTCAGTGTCACCGGTTCCTTCCAAGTGCGTGGTACCAAGTTTGGTTGCGGCCAAGGAGGAGAATAGAAGAATTGCAAAAGAACCAGCAATTGTGGTTCCCTCTCGGTTCCGTCAGCCGTCACCAGTTTCAAGAAAAGGGTCTGCATCACCAGCTGCCAGGCGTGCATCTGTTTCACCAGGGAGAAGGTCAGTAGTATTGTTTTGATATATTATTATTGGATCCACTTGATGGTTCTGGTAACAAAAATTGTACCTTTGATAAGAAATTTAAAATCCGAGAACCCCAGCTTAGGACCCACAAAGTTACCAAATTAAAGATTGTATCTTGGTATTGTCAACATGTCTTTTGGAGGAGATGGAGTCTGGTCAGTTTTGTATTTGTTTTTTTTCGTTGTGTTGAGATCCTAGTTATATTCACATGTACTGGTATAGAGTATAGTACTGTTATTGAAGTAAAATTTTGAGCAGGTTATCGGGTGTGAATAAAATGTCACCAGCCCCAGCTGCTGATGGTGTTGGGAAGAGAAGGGTAGGATTGGTGGTAGCAGGTATACCTAAGGTTTCAGACGCAATTCTGGGCTCGGCCAAGTCGGTTCGCAAGAGCTGGGATGACTCGTCCATGGGCTCGATCATTTCTCTAGAAGGGAAGGAGAAGGCTGGAGGAAACAAGAGCAAGGTTACCAAAGAGGCCATTTTAAGAACTCAGGTATAATTATATGTACTCATACGTGCTTGACGGCTGTGTCAGTGGTCATTTATTACTTGACCAAATTACTTTTTATTAGTGTTTTATTTTAGTTTTACTTGAACTTGGACAGAAATATCTTGTCAGAGTTTTGGAAATAATTGTCATTTGTCAATATTTGTTTAAATGAACATTTGTTGTTTGCAATCGTCTTGCACATTGGCTGTTTGTTTAAAAATATGCAAGGTATTAACTATTAACAGGTTTCATCTGTGGATTAAACAGCATGTCAAGATTCAGGAATTACAGCAAATCACTAACAATATATAACCTGCCACTACCAATTTGTTAAAATGTTCTTTTACCTTTTCATTTGGCTTATAAATACAATAGATCCTATAGGGGTGTTAATGAAGCACGGTGTAATAAATATCCATTTGAGATAATGATAATTACTTGTTGATTTCTGGTTAATGTTATCATGTTTATATCTTTCATACAGGTTGCTATGTCGCGCAGGCTGAGTGATGTCAGCAACGACCAATCAAGCACCGATGATAAATCTGAACCTGAAAAGCCTAAATCTGCTAAGAAGAGTGGTTCCCCCTTATCAGAGAAGCTGAGACCTGGGCTTGGACCCAAGATCAGCCTCCATGATCGCAAGTGGACAGATGGCAGCATCCCGTTGAATGGTGTGTCAGATAGTCTAGCCAAACTCGGAAAGGAAGCTATCCAAAGAAGAGATGTGGTGTCAGCTGCTGCAGCTGAGGCTTTGCAAGAGACTTTAATCACAGAAGCTGTTATAAGGAATTTAAGGTATTAGCAATGACAATTTTCCTCTAGAAGTGTGGTATTATTCAAGTGTCAATAATTATATGTTGATATTTTGGATAAAGGTCCTCTGCCTTCTTCTATTTGCACAAAAATCTGTACTTAGCCGGGCTTTGTGTTACTTCTAATTGAAAATGCTGAACTAATTTGAATTTTGGATCCCAAGAAAGATAAAGGGGCTTATTCAAATAACTTAGGGGAGTTTGTTTCAAAAGTAGGGACTTCTGGCTAATGTTCCTCACAAATAAATAAATAAATAAATTATAAAATGCTTAGCATTATCTTGACAAAATAAGATGTCTATAATTATTAATCTGACTGACATTTATCTTCTTGCCAATTTTGTAGCAAATTCTCTGATCTATGCAATTCATCAAAGGCAACTAGCCCTGTACCGGCCATTGATCAATTTCTAACCATTTACACTGATCTTCAAAAATGGCAAAACACCATCGATTCTATCTTTGGGGACAAAACAGACATTTCATCGTTTGAGAAGTCGGCCTCTCTCTGGGTTGAAGCTGCTCTCATGACTGACCTTGAGGTGCTCCAGTTTGTGCGCTCCACCATGGAATCTGTTTCAAAGCCTAGTAAGATCTCTGACAAGTCTGACAAGCCACCTACTGTAGATCAACCAAGAGCAAGTGTTTCTAAGAGGCAGCCGATGCCAATTACCTCCAAGGGGCATTCCCGGGTTTCTCCGAATCCTAACCCTAAGTCCTGGAGCTACAATTCCAGCTTGAATGAAACGGTAGATTTGGCACGAGTTGTGCGGTGCGAGATGCAAGTTTGGTTTTTGAAATTTGTCAATGAAGCACTAGATTTCGGTTTTGTTTTGATAGGAGAGAAGGAGAGGATTAGCAGTAACAATGGAAAAGTTACCATGGTCCTATCTCAATTCAAGAAAATAAATGATTGGTTGGACGGGGTTGGCAAATTACCAGAAGAAGAGGGGTTGAAGGAGAAAATTGAGAAGTTGAAGAGAAAGATTTATGGGTTTGTGATTAGTCATATGGGGTCTGCTCTGGATAGCTCAGTTTCAATTTCAGAAGTTTAAACTTGTTGTTTTTAGCTATTAAATTATTTTGTTAATGGCTAAATTTGTCTGATCAGATGGGTTGTTGTTAACTCAATTGTTAATGGTTAATTTATTTTTTGCATATTAATATATATTTGCACAAGTTATTCGTATATCCTCAATGCAAGTTTCAAACTTTCAATTATTTTCAGTCATTGCACTGCTCGGCATTGTTTTTATTTCAATTTTATCTTGTAGTTTGCAAACTGTCCATATGCTTTGATACTGCTATCATTACAGTCGTTAAAAGAAACAGATATTTTGTTTCATTTTATCTACCAGTTTGGGTTTTCCTGAACATGTATTTCAATACCACCACATGAATAAAGAAACAATTATACTGCTGGTTTAAGCATTTTAGAAAATTATTCTCCTCATTGTTCAAGTAATCTGTACATTGATTTAACTTGATAAGCGGCCATATACTAAGGTGAAAATTTTGCATTTGGAAACTTTGAATTGTATCCTCTTGACGATCACCAAACTTTATTATTACAATCATAATGCAATTGCGTTCATTTTCTTAATTCATGGTCAAATTTGGGCCTTAGTTACCAATTTTAGCGGGCCTTTAGTGGATTTATCCGAGCTGTTCCAAGGACCAAAACCAAACTGTAAACACATGCATACTGAAAGAAATCAGAGATGCTCAGTATCTCTAGAACAATTATATATCCAGAGAAATATACAAATGCAACAATAAAATGGAATCACATGAGATAATTCCCTTTCTTGTTAATTGCATTAAAGCTTTAGTTGTTATAATAAGTTACAACTTACAACTGAAGGGACTGTAAAGCTAGAAACAAGTGATTTCATAATAAATTGATACATCAAATAGATAGAAAATTAAATAATGATCTCAAATTGGTCTGTTCAAAAACAAAAAAATAGTCTAAAAAACTAAATTTGACTAGCGTTAACAACAAACTCAACATCAATTTGAAAAAACAGGTTTATTGAATGGCTAGATACATCAAGTGACTAAAAATAGAAATATAGTTTGTGCTTGTCACCTATAAAATTCTACAATGACAATCACTTCTACCTCAATCAAAATATTAAACATATAATCAAATTCTTTAACAGATTACAATAGACACATAATTAACCATGGCAGCAGCAACCCCTACTTTCTCCCTTCTGCTTCTTGTTTCTCTCCTTTCTCTCTCTACCACGGAAACCATAGCCACTTTCATTAACCCCCTTACCATCCCGTCATGCACCGGTCATCCCGCCTTTCTGAAGTGTGCTCATGACATTCAATCTGCTATTATTGGTACCGGCTCTGTTGAAATTGGTGCAGGGGCTCACACAATTTCCCTCCTGGTAGAATCGATCAATGTCGCCAAGGCTAGTTATATTAATGTTCTCCACTTCCTCTCAAGCAATCGCACCGAATCCGATTTTATCAAGTCAGTTCACTCAGCCTTCCATACCGCAATTCGTGAGATCAAATGTGCATCTAAGGTATCTTTTGAATCCATTATGTTCTTGATTTGTTAGGTGAATTCATGTTATTGATTTATTTTATTGTTCATTTTTATTCTAATTTAGTATATATTATTGTCCTATAGATTAGCTAAGACTTGGATAAAAGCTAACCACTTGACCAATAATGAATAATCCACATTACTTGTAATTTCATTTGAATTATAGATCTAACTAATAATATAGTCATAATTAATTTACTTTTAAACTTGACATTCTACATGATAAATTTATAAGTTTTTTTTTGTACTACCATATCAACTAACATTAAGATGATAAACATTTACTTTTATTCCTATATATTATGACAAAACCAGATTTTGCATGGCAAAACAACACTATCATCATCAGAGCTCCATGAGGTGGAGAATTTTCTAAACATTGCAAATCAAAATGTGGCGAAGTTCATTGCGAGCTTGAAGCATCCAAACAACAATATCAACTTGTCACTGCAATCCTTGATTGATCAGTCCATAAACCTCACTGCGCTATCACTTAAGATATTTGGAGAATTGAGTGGCAAAGTCTCTGTGGGATCTAAGCATCATTAACTTTTTTTTTTTGAGTTATATCATTAATTGATTTGATGGGCTAAATCATAATGTTGACATTGACTAATTAATTACTTTATGTTTATGTGAAATCATTGTATAATGTGGAGATCTTAATGGGAAAATTTCAATCATACCATCTTTAAATCTGTGCTCTTCTCTCTGTGTATGTAATATTCTGAATTCAATTAGTATACAATCCGTTGCGTCATAGGTATTTTTTTTTCCTAAAGAACTGGAATTATTTGACAATTATTTATTCTGACTATCTTGATAACTTACAAAATTAAACTAAATTTATAAATGCAACATTTATAAATAAACATGACCCCAGCGATGCACATAATATATATAAAAGAAAACGAAAAAAATATGAGATCTTTATATATTGTAAATGAAATGACTTACAATTTAATTGTTAGACTACCTATATGTCCAATGGCATATTTATATAAATTTATTAATTCTCAATTTTCTACTTAAATTTTTTTTTTTTTTTTTTGTCAAAGTTATCCCTCCTCTTATAAAAAATAACTACTTACAGTGAATATATACTAACTAGGTAAATTTTCAGTAGACCCAATAAATTTGTAGGCATTGTGTTGGTTTATTTAAACTTTGATTTGCTAATAAAATTGTATTCCACCAAGGCACCAACTGCAACTCTGCAAGACCACACTTGTTGCTATGGGTTAATCTCCTCTCCATTTGTACGGAATCTGATTTTTGATCGCCTTAAAGTATATTAAGTTGGAAGTTTATTATGAATCCGATCATATACCTATTGCACATGACATTTTAGGCTTGATCTGAGTCGTCTAGTCTTAAAAGGACGCTCAGATCAGTGCTGCATCTGTTGGATATAAAAGACGAAGTTTTGGGAACTGAATAGACAAGATACTGATTTCCTAATTTATATGCCAGAAATATATGCTGTCAATAATGTCATTAAGCCGTCTCCCAAGTTGTTTGACGAAATTTAATAACTTTCTCTGATATATTAAAATTTAGTTGTTTTAGATTTTAATAATAAATATTGTTAACGATATATAACTTAATTTATGATAATAATATTATTAATGAAAATCATGTTTTGGTGCATTATTACACGAGCAATAAAATGCTGGCCACTTTTAATTCTCATTCACGGTGTTTATAAATACTAACTACTCAAGTGTGATACTAAATGTGAAAAATGAACAGTCTTTTAGGTAGTTTACAAATTAATATTTAATAGAGATTTTAATACATTATTTAATTATAATAATGTCCTTGACTTGGTTGACATTACTTTTGATTTCATCGGAAAAACCGTTACAATTTTAATGATGGCCCCATAATAAATTTCTAGAGTTGATCTCTGTTTCGCCTATATAAGCATGGATCATACATATGTTGGCAGGGAATGAAAAATGACACAGAAAGAAACCTTTAAATAAAAGAATCACAATTATTTAAACACCTTCCAGTATCATATATATTTTGCCACATCCAAAAATTCAAGTCGATTTTCCAATAAAGAATTTAAAATCCAATATAAATAATAATTAAATGTGATTTGTCATGTCGCGACAGACCTTCACATCAAGTCAATGCATTGCATGATTAATTAAATATGATGTGCCATATTTATGTGAGCCTCTCTCTTTTTCTCTCGTGCCATTTTTGACACTAACATTTTTTTTATGCCAGTTCTCATGACAAATCACGGTGTATTTATTAAGTCATGTATTTAGTCTACTGTATAGAACAAAATTGGAGTGTGATGTGCTCACCAATAAAAATTGATGAGCACAACTCTAAAAATCTAATATATTATTTTCAAACAACGAATTCAAACTGTTGCAATTCATCTATTTCACGAGAGATGCGTGTACTTGCAAAATTTTAAAATTTTGAATTCATTTAGTACAAAATCAAGTGGTAAAAAAAATAATGAAAAATGAATACATACAAATAACTTATTAATTATGACCGCATAATTTCAAAAATTCAATTCAATTTGAAAAAAAAAATCACTTTAAAATAATTTTTCAATTTTATTCGATTAACAATACAAAATTCGAACAGAAATATTTAATATTTTATTAACATGAAAGAAATTACAACATTTTTTTGTCTTGTTTGACAGTACTTTTTCCAACTTTTTCCACTATTTTTGATACCTTTTTCCAATGAAAAATTTAAAATTCAGTAAAAATTAAAATTAATATTGTACATACCACGTCGTGTCGGACCATTACGTCATGTCAAGACATTGCTTGGCAACAGGCGTAATGAGTCTCTCTTCATTGTGAAAAAAAAAACTATCACGTCACGACTTGGTACATTATATCACGTCACGTGATATTTTGTCATGACATCACGTATCCGAATCATTGTATATTTATCACATAGTGTATTTAGAATAATGTATGTTAATGGAGTCTCATATATTAAGAACCGAGAAATGAAAACAGTTATATACCTATTAACCTATACCATCAACTATTATTATCTCTACAATTTAAAAAATTATCTGATATTCTCTCTTTAATTAGCTCTTGTTGCAAAACAAGGACACGTGCGTTTTCTTTTTTCTTGGATCATATTTTTGGGCCCCAGACCTCAAATTTATCTTAGTGGGCCTTTAATGGATCAATCCGACTCAGCTTAGATGCTGAGTTCGAGAGAGGTCGAAAACAAATTCAAAATAGTCCAAACTCCAAAACTTGAACTTTGACTTCATATACTAATAAGGTAATGTGAGACTATCTAAAGTTAACCAGACCGGATTGGACCGGACCGAACCGAACCTACTTGTTGAACTATCTATAATTTTATCAAAACCGGACTGTAAGGACATGCAAACTGAGAGAAAAATCAGACATGCCTCTCTCCTAGAACAATTATATACCAAGTGAAATTAAACCATATGCATATGCATATACATTCAAAAAGAAATGTAAATGACGGATTCATTGCATTTGCGTCCAGGTGTTATAATTAATTAGTTGCGTAAACTAGTAACAATTAGCTTAACAAATTACAACTGAAGAGACTGACTGGATTGCTAAAACCTGGACGTTTTCATAATCAGTTGATACATAAAAAAAGTAAAGCAATAAAAATTAAGTCTCTGTTCTCAAAATTCTACTTATAATCAGCTGAAAAATTAATGGTTTCAAAAGTTAATTTGACTATTGTTTACAACAAACTAAATGTCAGTTTGAATAGTTAAGTCATGTGGCTAAAAATAGAGAATGGTTTTGTGCTTGTCACCTATAAGATATCCCGACAAGCACTTCTACATCAATCAAACTATTAAACATACAATATAATTGTTTAACAGATCACAGAAGAAACATAATCAACCATGGCAGCAGCAACCCCTACTCTCACCCTTCTCCTTCTCGTTTCTCTCCTCTCTATCTCTACCACCAAAACCGTAGCCACCTTCATCAATCCCCTTCACATCCCGTCATGCACCGATCATCCCGCCTTTCTGAAATGTGCTCATGATATTCAGTCTGCTATTATTGGTGCTGTAGGTTCTGTTAAAATTGGTTCAGGGGCTCACAAAATTTCTCTCCTGCTAGACTCGATCGATGTTGCAAAGGCTAGTTACATCAATGTTCTTCATTTCCTCTCAAGCAATCAAAACAAATCTGATCTTATCAACTCACTCCACTCAGCCTTCAATGCTGCAATTCATGAGATCAAATGTGCATCAAAGGTATCTTTCGAATATATAATGTTCATTAAGTTGTTCTTGGTTTGTTAGTGTGAATTCATGTTATTGATTATTATTGTTCATTTTTATTCCAATTTAGTATTTCTTCTTGTTTTATACATGTAGAATTGTAAAAGTTCGATTAGCTAAAACTCGTATGTAAGCTAGCCATTTCACAAATTAAAATTAATGTCACTATAAAGGGCCATAGTATTACATTAGAATTAGATCTGACTAATGTAAGCATAATTCATTTCGTTTTAAACTTGACATTCTACATGATGAGTTTACAAATTCTTTTTGTATTCCCATATCAACTAACATTAAGAAGATAACATTTTCTTTTATTTCTATTATGGCATAACTAGATTTTGCATGGCAAAACAACGCTATCATCATCAGAGCTCCATGAGGTGCAGAAATTTCTAGAAATTGCAAATCAAGATGTGGTGAAGTTCATTGTGAGTCTGAAGCTTCCAAAGAACAATATCAACTTGTCACTGCAAACCTTGATTGATCAGTCCATAAATCTCACTGCTCTATCACTTAAGATATTTGGAGAATTGAGTGGCAAAGTTTCCGTAGGATCTACGCATCATTAATTGATTTGATGGGCTATATCATAAAGTTAATATTGACTAATTACTCCATGTTGTTTATGTCAAATCTTTGTATAATGTGACTTAAAAAATATTAAATCTTGATGTGCCGTCTCTCTGTTTTTATAATATTCTGAATTAATTGGTATACAATCCCTTTTGTCATATTTTTTTCTTTCTAAAAAGCAGGAATTACTTTGACAATTATTTATTTTGACTATCTTGATAATTTACAAAAATAAAGGTTAAATTAAAATACAACATCATAGCATGATGCAGAAATTGCATAATATTTGATTGTTATGTTTTGTATATGTCCAATAGCATACTTATAAATTTACTTTTTAATTAAAAAATTATCGTCAAGTGCCTCCCGTGTGTGAAAGGAGAGGTAGCGCAGTTGGCTAGAAAAAAAGTCCTAAGACCGTTGGTTACCCAAAGACTGAGAGTTTGATTCTCCCTCACGACTTCGTAGCATCTGCAAAGGTTTTAAAAAAAAAAAGTGCCTCCCGTGTAGGAGCCCTTTTCTCTTGATGCCAAATTTGAATATGGTGGTACTTCAAAAACCGATCGAGGATGAAGTTAAATTTCGTAGGTTGATCACAGCCGGCAAACTCAAGATATATAAAGATCAGGAAAATAGATATCATTTTTTAAATCTGAACCGTACCAGTAATAATTAGGCTCTGATGTCCGCCTAACATTATAAAAATATATGTCCAGCCTTAATACCTGATAGGGGTACTGAGTAATGTTCTATTTGTTAATAAAAAAATAAAATGATTTCAGAAAGAGAAAATAAAAATTGTTTGAGCTCTTCTGACAGAAAAAACAAGTTCTATTTGCTAACAAAAGCTGCAAAAGTCTTATTCATTTACACTCTTTATTAATTGACAAGTAGTTTACCGGCATTTTTATTCATAACCAAAAAAATAAATAAAATATTATTAATAACCGGCCCTCCGAAAATATTTTACCCATGCCCAAACCGCCCCCTGGGAGGGCGGTTTACCTCCCACCAAACCGCCCCCCCATGGGGCGGTTTACCCCCCACCCAACCCGCCCCCTGGGGGGGCGGTTTACTAATTTTTTTTTTTTTTTTTAATGCGATGATGGATGGATTATTTATAATTATGTTTATAATTTATGTATTTTATAATATTATGTATTTGTTTATATTTTTAATACGATGGATTTTATGATTTGTGAATAGTTTAACAATAACACATGATATGGATAGATAACAATAATTGTTTTGTAATATTATGTTTGTTTGAGTAGATTGAATTTATTACTTGAATTTTAAAAATAAAGATTTGAATACATAACACATGATATGGATAGATAACAATAATTGTTTTTTTTTTATCTAAGCAATGCACTGATTCATTAAAAAAAATATTAGTGTGATCTCATTGTCTATGCCAAAACACCCGTCATTTTTATCCATGCCCATCGAAACTTACATTTCATTGAAATTAAAGTTTTATAAATTTTTTATATGTTTCTTTGAAATTAGATAGTAAAATATATAATTTAGTTTATTAGAAGGACTGAAACAAATAATCCGGATCAATGTTTTTCAGATCAGGTTTTTCGCGGCTGTAAGAAAAAGTAAAATATTTCATTGTGTGTTATTAGAAAAAATAAAACAACCATAACTTAAAAAAAAATGAAATGGATCAAGGGTCGGAAACATCGTTTTTTTTTTAAACTTTAAACGGTCATATCTTTTGCTAGGAAAGTCGGATTTACGCGTATGACCCCAATTCGGAAAGGGGAGGAGGAGACGGTGCTGACCGTCACCCAGGGGTTAACCCGGATATCCGGAAAAATCAGAATCGCCAAAAAACATTGTTTAGTGCCTCAAAAATTAAGTTTAAGATTTTTAGTGTCTTAATTGAATTTTTTTATGTTAAAAAATACTTTTTAGTACTGAGAAATACACCAGTAGCAAGTACAATTGCCACAGGAGAAGTCTCATACAAGCATTTTGTCTTCTGGTTTGATTTCAAGGACTCAAAGGTATATGCTCTAGTAAACCTGTAATTATAATATAGTTTACTAGTTCCGTTGATTCTAAGAAGCGTAGGAGTCTCTTTGCAAATTAGTAGTCTAGATAGGAACATTATATGGAATATATCACCTGATTTTGTCTTCAAAATATAAAGCATGTTTAGATACTAAACAAATTTTAAATTGTTCATTAGAAACAATTATCTATATATTAACAATCATTACTTCATTAGTTATGTGTTCACACAAATAAAGAATTCATCAACATTATCACTTTGAAATTTGTTACTATTAACAACCATCAAATGTTTTTTAAGGTTTACAATTAATAGTTCGTCATTGTTCAATTATATTATCCATTTAATTGTGTGTATACATACATAAGTAGACAAATTAACTATTTGCTCTTGAAAACCGACTAATTAGACTAATGACATTTTTCTTAAATAGACTACATATTTTTTACTTTTTTAATAAAAGGTATAATGGATATTTTATAAATTTAAAATAAGCTTTAACAGACAAAGTGATTAAAATGAGTAAATTTGTAAGTGTTTAAAGTTTAAAAGAATAAATATGATATTATGAAGTTTAGACAAGAAATACATAATATTGACAAATCATAAATCATAAAATCCATCGTATTAAAAATATAAACAAATACATAATATTACCAAATATGATATTATGAAATCATAAATCATAAATATGATATTATGAAGTTTAACCCTGCATTCACTTATGTTTTAAACTATTCACAAATCATAAAATCTATCGTATTAAAAATATAAACAAATACATAATATTATAAAATACATAAATTATAAACATAATTATAAATAATCCATCCATCATCGCATTAAAAAAAAAAAAAAAAATTTAGTAAACCGCCCCCCGGGGGGTGGGTTGGGTGGGGGTAAACCGCCCCCTCAGGGGGCGGTTTGGGCATGGGTAAAATATTTTCGGGAGGCCGGTTATTAATAATATTTTATTTATTTTTTTGGTTATGAATAAAAATGCCGGAGTAGTTTACAGGAGAAAAAAAGGAAAAAAAAAGGTAGATTTAAAAGAAAAAAAACAATTCAGCAATTTGGGCACTAAGATATTACATGGTACAAACAAAGCTATTCCTAATCAGTACTTGAACAGATTTACAATTATCATGACGACAAGGCGAACAAGTTCTCCATATATAATAGTTGAAGGATGGGAGAGGAGGGTGTCCGATGCCCATCGGACCAGAATCTGTTCGATGAGTGTCCGATACCGTCCGATTCACTTCAAGATCTGTGTGCATCACTTTAATATCCGTGCTGTTTGCTTTAATATACGTGCGCACAGATCTTGAAGTAAATCGGACGGTATTGGACACCCATCGAACACTGTTTTGGTCCGATGGGCATCGGACACCCCCCTCTCTCGTTGAAGGATATCTCGGTCTCTTCCAGGCAGTGATCCTTCTCCTCCCTTGTCCAATTCTGCGTGCAATATTATATATACCAAGTTGGAATTATAGAGAATGAAAACTACAATACGCAATTAGATACTGTTTGAAAGCTCTTGCACAAAGCTTATTTTTTTGGTGCCAATCATACTTTCTATTAGTCCTCAAATGGTAAAGAATATGAGAGAACAGTACTAAATGAAACCTATCAATTTATTCACTTCAAATAAAAATAAAATTACATAGGCCACACGTATAGCCACATAGTCTGTCATCTTTTGATTAAATATATCTCTTTTATGTGTAAAAATTTAAATTTAGTAAAAAAAAGACTCGCCACACGTACAGCCACATTGTATGTTATAATTTTCTAGTGATATTTATCTGCATGAAATATGTTTTTTTATTTCTCCTACACCGAATTGTGCAAACAATAGAGATATATTTTCTTATTCTTCTTCTTCAATTGAGCATAATAAAAATCAATATTTTTTCCTTAAGTAGAGATATCTCCTTGTTTGTTTCTATACAAATTCCCACAACAGAATATAAAAAATCAAGAATGGAAAAATTCCCACTCCCAATAGGTTTGTTCTCTCTCTCTCTCTTCCTCTCTTCTCCTCTCCGTTTCCGTGATCGTCCCCTCTGCGAAATTGTGATGTATAATGTCTAAAAGGTAATTGTGAAATTTAGTTGTAATTACTTTATGAACACTACATTTTCTGATTCATTTGGATTTGGGCTTCGAAGAAAATCCCTAAGATTTGATAAATATATTCCATCTTTTTTTATTGCTACCAATTTTCTTATTACATGGCTTTATTTGTCCTTGTCTGTAAATTTCTCACATTTTCATATTTCTGTAATTTAAATGGGTGGGTAATTAAGTAATTTTCTACTTTTAAATTTATTTGTAGAAACTTACATTATAAGTTAGCAGTATTTTTTTTGTTTTCTTATAATATGTCTCTGTTGCAACGCACGGACCGGCACAATACTAGTTTACAATGACAAGTATTTGTCGGTAGAAAGAACATCTTAACTATATTTCTTACAGACTAACAAACCTATCTTACAGTTGTTTACCATAGTCAAATAATTTATATCAACATCTCCTACTGCCTTTGACCAAAGTGTCAAACTAGTCCTAAGAGAAATGCTAAACAACTCCAATTGCAGCAGCGATCGTGCAAAAGGTTTCATATTCTCTAGAGCAATTTTGGCATATGAGTCTCAGAATTTTTATTATTACAAATTCTAGATCTCCAGCTGGCACCAATCATCATGCCTTTATTTTGTTGCCGGCATTGAGCATGATTTTGTGGCTGAGTTATATGTTAATTTATTGAACAATATAAGGAAGCATTATATGGTAATTTTAAAAAAGTAATGTACTATTATCGTTCAGTGAATCTTTATTCTAGTGCATTAATTAAGCATGATTTTAGTTATGACGGCATTATATGGTAATTTATTGGACGATATAATGAAGTGTTATATGGTAATTGAGGAGGGTTCAAATGCACCCAAATTTCTATACTCTCATTTGCTCCCAATTTTTTATCTCCTTTATCTTCATTTTCAAAGTCCGAATAGTCGATCCGAACCATTCAACATGATCATCATAATAAAATATGCTTGGAGATCAAATTTTATATTTTTTTGAAATTTTTTTACTATTTTTTAAGATAGATACAAAATCATTGTTTTAAGGAGATTTTGGACCATCCGATAAAGTGATTTTGTATATATCTTAAAAAATAGTAAAAAAATTCCAAAAAATATTAAATTTGGTCTCCAAGCATATTTTATTATGATGATCATGTTGAACAGTTCGGATCGACTATTCGGACTTTGAAAATGAAGATAAAAGATTAGAAGCAAATGGGAGTATAAAATTTTGGGTGCATTGGAACCCTCCTCATGGTAATTTTACAAAAGGATATGCTCAATTATCAATCAATGAATCTTTTTAAGCGTATATTTTTTAAATAATCTATCTTTACAATGATATAAATGCCCTTAAATTCTTATTCCTTGTCATCCTAATAAATTAGACAACAATTGCAAATTATTCATTGACCTCTGACAATCAGTAACCTTAATATGCATTTTTATTCTTGCACTAACCGACGTACATGTTGGATCAAAACACACACACACACACACACACAAAATAGAATGAACGAAATGTAGCCAAAAACACATTTTCTTTCTTAAAAAAAAAAGTACTCAAAGTACACCATTGCAGCACATATCAATAAGCTAATTTCAAGTTCAACCATTGCATAAAATGAAATGTAAGCAAAATAAAGATTAAAAAAAAACAAAGATCTGCTCTTGGCATCTCTAGAATAATTTATGGAGATTCATCATTCTCAGAATCTGTCGGAGCTGGTGTCATATTGTTGCTAGAATGATCAGGCAAGATTTGATCATTCGCACCGGAGTCGCTAGAATCAATGGAAGGTGTGCCTGTCACAGTACCTTCTTGATTCTCCTGATAAGAGCGTATCTCATCTTTCCACCAATCGTTCAGATTATCCGACGCTCCACTGACGATAGTCCCATTGTCGAGATGGAAGGAGTACACAAATCCACGAGCATTGAACTTACCTATTATTGTGTTGAATTGATTTTCCACGGTCTCCTGGCCTCTTGCACGCTTCTCTATCTTTTCAATTTTTGCCTCGAGCTTCCTAATACGGCGCTGTATTTCTTCTCTACTCAGTTTCTTTTGTTTGGAAGATGAGGAAGACAACCAGTTGCTGCTACTAGACATCTTTTTTCACACATACAATATTAAAACATGAATTGATAAAATTTTGTAAGAAAACATATATATAGCACAAATTCTAATACATATCAAGAAAATTCAAAGACGAACAAAATTGTGCAGAAACTGCTCATGACCAATGTTAGAAAAACAATTATAGTTAACTAATTATAACTAATAAATTGACATATAGCATCTCACCCAATTTGAAGAATGAGACTGGGGTAGCAGATTGAAAAGAAAGAAAAATGCAAAAAAAAAATATATTCAACTAAGTTTGAGAAAATAAGTCTTTTCCTTGATGAATATTATATCCCAATTTACTAATGGGGAGATAAACTAAGCAAAATATTGAAAATTTAAAAAATAAATTGTTGTTAAACCTTGCATACCGAAGAGAAACAAATCAGCCAAAACTTCTATTTTTTCTTCAACACATTTGACGTTTAAGAACTATCCCTCTCCAAACTTTGAAAAACCATTTTAAATACATCTATTTGTTGTACTTTCAAAAGTTTAGTTCTAAAAAATTTCACTGTATTATTCCATTTCCATGGGAAAGATATATTAGTATGTATATGCGGATGGAACACACCTCACCTGACCTAAAACTCTAAAGCAGAAACCAACTTTCTTATAGCCAAACTGCGTCTTGTTAGTTGTTTACAGCACAATGTTTTCCAAAGATATCTTAATCACCGAATTATTTATTCTTGCACCTATTCAATTCTTCTTTCAAAAATTAAAAATAAACTGTGGTACCTAATTACAAGGATTATTTGTTGTGTGCCAATTTCATTATGGTTGAAATATTGAAGATCAGAAGCATATTGCAATTTCATTTTGTATGTCTTTAATACAATCCTAATAATTCTAACATCACCGTAAAAGATCTATATAAATAATTTTGTGAAGTATGTCATATACAAACTTTTGAAAAGAAAAGGTACCAAGTAAATTATATATAAGAAGTTAAATGCTCTGTTTCTTGCTTTGAAATCATGATATATGTATTCATTTAATTACTGTGAATTTTCGTGATACAACTGAAATTATCATAATTCTTAAAAGTGAAGACGCCAAATAATGATATATGTATTCATGATACAACTGAAATTATCATGAAAAGAAGGTACTTTCAATCTGAGTATATTATACTCTAGCGTAAGGATCATATATACAAGAATAAGTTTTGAACAATGCTGCAAATTACATGACTCTGAAAACCTTTTCTCTGTTCTTAACAAGTTACTTTGTAGGTATACATATATATACTTGCATTGCATATATATACTATAAAGTAATAAATCTCACAATATGTTAGTACCATTGGTTACATCATGAAATATGTACATACATACACACACAAACAAGAAAAAGCGATTGACCATGCAAATAACAAAATTGGATACACAACTCAAGTTTGGAGCAACAGCTAGGTGTTAACTACAGAGAAAAAAAAAGTTTCAAAAAAGAACAGATTTACCTTCAATAAGTGGGGAGAACGGAACAAGCTCTTTGCGCACAAAAAAGACTCAAAAAGTTCAATGAAGCAGCCAGAGGAATCTTCTAGCTAGCTCGAACTGAAAAAAAAATGTCACATAGATAGCAATTACAGTCTAATTTAAATGCCACTTTCTAGGCCAAGGAAGCACTGTGGAGAGAAAATAAGAGTTTAATTGTTTTCACATATAGAAATATTAAAATTTGTATGCATAAAGCCAATAAACTAATCTTGTTTGTCAAAGATATGCATGATTGCTGCCATTGAGTACACAAAATGGTGCATATTCTTGTTATGAATTGAGCTACAACATCATTTATAGATCTATACATCGGTTATTAGTTTCAAGATAATATGAAAAATAGATTACCAAATGAGTCGCAGAAGTGCTAAGAAAAAGAAAGACAAATTGCTGCTAGAGCTAGATAAAATAAAATTTGAAGAGAAATTGAGAACGAAGAAGTTCTTTGGAAATAGTCTGTATATATAATGTGATGGAGAGGCGGCGCGACACAAATAAATATTTGGTAAATTAGGGTTTTCAAAAATTTTAGATAAAAAATTTCAATTTAAAACTTGTCATTTTTTTCACCATATATTATGTAGCGTAAGTGTATTTAATTGAAATTTCCATGCATTAATTTTTATCTTGACGCCTAGCGGCTACTACTTTCCATTGAAGAAAAACAACATTTACACAGAAAATAAAAAAAATTGTATTTTGAACAAATAAATACAAATTTCATTGGAATATGAGCTATGCAATTAGTTTTTAAATAGGAAATTAAAATCTTTGTTTTTTTTAAGTTTAGTAGTTTTAAATACCTATAACAATTTCATTAATAAAAATGTATTTACAACGAGTCAAATGCGTACTCTCATTCCTAGATCTAGTAATTTATTCTCATCAATATTTCTAAATTAGTAAACTATTCTATTTTTTTAATCATATTTATCTACAATAAGAAACTGTAGTTTTCTAGAAACAATAATTTTGAACTACATTTCATATATAAGTTTAATTTTTTTTTTTGAAACTTTGGGTTTGGACTTTAGGGAAAAAAAAAAAAATCTCAACTTTAGAGAGGAATTTTGAAATTTTCAATTTAGAAAAAATAATGAGTTCGGACTATTTAAATCTTGGATATAAAATTAGTTTTTAGAGGCCTTGTAGCTGACAAAGATTGTAGTAGTTTAAAATTGGGCAGCTTAATTGGGGTGAAATAATTTTGAATAAAGAGTAGCATGAACCAGAGCCTAATGTCAAATGTGCACTGTCACTGTGCGTCCATTTCGCATACACCAGACAAAGAAGAGTTGATCCAATGAGCACGTACTGCACCTCGTAGAGTGAGATCTAATCACATTCCAATGAGCACTGCACCTCGTAGAGTGAGATCCAATGAGGACAAGGTGTTCTCTATGAGAACCCATTTTTACAGCGCTATAATCTGTGCGTACAGCGTTTGAGAGGAGGGAGAGAGGAACACAAAATGCCTCTGTAGCGCTGTACGCACGGAATATCACGCTGTAAAAATGGACACGCGTCCTCTATTGTCAAACTGTAACTTAATAAAATGAAATAAATTGACTAAAAAAATATCAATTGAGCTGAAAAAATTTCCTCGGTGGCAGGTTGAACCGTACCAATAGCCAAATAAATAGTATAATTGATGTTTGATGGACAAGAATATCTTTATAAAGCGGAAACTATAATTTATATTTTTCAAAATTATTTCAAAAGTAATATAGATAGTAAAAATGATAATAAAAAAATATAAATTAAGCGGAAAGTAATATAGATAGTATGAGTAGAACTAGGGTGCTCCTAAGTTCACCAAGCCTCTTGTGAACTTGACTTTAAAGTATATCGAATCCACTTTAAACGATGAATCCAAACCGTTGAAATCCTTCTACCTAATGATTGATGCGTCTACATGTGAAAATTTTAAAGTTTCGAATTAATTTGATATAGAGTCAAGTGGTCAAAGGAGTCCAAAAAATGAATGCATTAAAATTTATTTATAAACCTTAAAATTTTGACCACTTGACTCTATATTAAATTAATTTGAAACTTTAAAATTTTCACATGTAGACGCACCACTCATTAGATAGAAGGGTTTCAACGGTTTGGATTTACCTTTTAAAGTCGATTCGATATATTTTAGAGTCAAGTTCACAAAAAGTTTGGTGAACTTAGGAGTACCCTAGTTCTATATCTTCTAGATAGTATATATAATTGATAGAATATTTTTTTTTACAAAAACAATATACCAGACCATCACGATTGCTGTGTGTCAAAAATAATATATATACTGAACCATAACAGTCCTGATTTATCCTTGCGCAAACTTTTTTTTTTTAATTCTCATTCTACTCGATGAACGACCCTCTACTGTCGAAAATAATATATATACTGGGCCATAATAGTTCTGATTTATCCTTGCGCAAACTTTTTTGTAATTCTCATTCTACTCGATGAACGACCCTCTATTAGTGGGACTAGGACAATCTCAAGGTAGTTTAATTCCTTTGCCGATGAAATTAACGTGATACTTTAATCTAAACTGCAATTAGAATTATGGAAAGAAATTTATGTTTAATTCTAAAAATAGCATATTTTTAGATGCCGGATTAAAATACCGGACTCTTTAATAAAAAAAAATTTCTAATGTGCAATTAATTTGCGGTTTGTGCAAAGAGGCGTTAACTGTTGGAGACATTTTTGTTTTGTTTATTTTCTAGAAAAAGTTGGGTCACTATATAAGCTATTCCATGCGGTGGCATCAAACTCAAAACGGAGAAACACAATAGCACAGGTACAGCATCATACTGATACTTTCACAGATCACGGCACCAAGGCAAAGGTTTTCTTTGACTTTTTCATAGGCCTGATGGGTACTGAAGCACCACCAACACCTCAGATCTGTTGGACTAATTTATACCCGAACCAGATTGATCTGAAAGAGTTGGCAGACCCGGTAACTGCAGATGAAATAAAAAAGGCAATTCAGCAGTGGCCGAATAATAAAAGTCCGGGAACGGACGGATTCTCAGGGGAATTTTACAAACAGTTTGAGGACTTGCTATCAGTGGACTTGCTGTCAGTCTACACACAAGTTATGACGCAAAATAGCACTTTATCTCCCTTAAACACATCCTTTATAGTACTCATACCAAAGAAGGAAAATGCCCAATTAGCGGGAGATTTCAGACCTATAAGCCTTCTACATGGAATTCAGAAGATCTTCTCCAAGATATTGGCAAACCGACTTCAGCCGCAAATGCACCGCATCATCAGCGATGTCCAGACGGGATTCCAAAAAAATCGACAGATTATTGAGAGCTTTATATATGCCCAACACATCCTACACACGGCAAACGCCAACCATACACCTTTGGCAATGCTGAAATTAGACATTAAGAAGGCTTTTGATACGGTAAGTTGGAGTTTCATGCGACAAGTCATGACACAGATCGGTTTCCCTGAGGTATGGGTGTCTTGGGTGACCTCATCAATCCTACATGGCACTTCTCAAGTTTTGATAAATGGGTTACTGGGGAAACGAATAACACTCAAGAGGGGAGTGCGACAAGGCGACCCGTTGTCCCCGTCACTGTTCATAGTAGCGATGGATTTTCTGGCACGGTACTTACAAAAACTGACAGCCACAGGAGCAATTCGGCTACCTTACGAAGGCATGCGGCCATGCTTACTATACGCTGATGACGCCCTCCTATTCATGAAGCCGGATCCAAACCAAGCAAGGGCGGTGAAAATTGGATTAATAGTGTTCCAGGAAGTTTCGGGTTTGGCAATTAACCTCCAGAAATCTGAAATAATAACAACAAATTTACCACAGCAGCAAAAGGACCGACTGGTGCAAATTTTGGGTTGTAAAGTGGCCAATCTACCTTTTACCTACTTGGGCATTCCCCTCTCTGACAAGCGTTTGCCCAAAACAGCCTTCCTTCCATTAATACACAAGATTAGTTCGAGACTAGCAGGGTGGGCAGCAAAATTCCTCTCAATAGCGGGTCGTCACGTGCTTCTCAATTCAATTCTCTCATCAATACCGATATACATGATGTCTGTCCTCAAACTACCACAGTGGGTCATAAATGCAATTGACAAAATCAGACGAACATTCTTGTGGCATGGGGCTAATGACCAAAGAAAAGGAAACAACCTTGTGGACTGGGAAGTGGTGTGCGAACCAAAACAGATAGATGGCCTGGGGGTATTGGATCTGAAAGCATTCAATTATGCTTTATTGTTGAAATGGCAATGGGAATGGTTTGCAGGAGAAAACCGACTTTGGAGACCACTCCTACTCCAAACAGCACCCACCTTGGACGGGCTACCAATCACGCCATTATTCTCACAGCTGCCAATGAAAATTCGACAATTCTTCAACTGCTCTACACAATGGAAACCGGGAGACGGGGCTATGATCTGGTTGTGGGATCATAATTGGGGTCAGGGGCAATTGCGGCACATACTGCCAAACTTATTCACATTTTCAATGGAAATGGAAATATCACTGCAGAGCGCGACAAGAGTGCAACAACTTGAACAATTGTTCATGCACAACCTATCAATCGAGGCACAGAGCGAGCTCACTACACTGCAAAACTACTTGTTAAGGGTAGACCTAAGACAAGGGGCTCGAGATGAATTAAAATGGAAATGGACAGCTAAGGGGATCTTTACTGTCAAGTCAGCATACACCTTTCTCAAAACAGTACCTAGGATGAGCACAAATATCTCTAAGCTATGGAAAATCAGGGCACCACCGAGAATTAAGATATTTGCATGGTTGACGGCAAAGAACCGGATTCTAACACACGACAACTTGCAAAAAAGAGGATGGACATTAGTCAGTAGATGCTTAATGTGCTGTGCAGCAGTGGAAACAACACACCATTTATTTGAGGAATGCCCTTACACACAAAGGATATATGCACAGCTGAGGTTGTATAAACCAGCACAGAACTGGCCCGCAAAACCAACAATCCAGGTTTATGACAAGGGTAAAGTGGGCCGGTTGCAACAAGGGCAAAAATCAGCTATGTTTATCATGTTATTCGTAGTATGGAGAGAGCGCTGCGCTCGGTGCTTCACTGACAAACATAAGAAAATGGAGGAATTATTACAAGAGATCAAAGGACAGTTAAGATTATATGAAGCATCGCGATTATAGAGGCCAAACACGGGTGCCATCACAATTCGGGAGGAGTAAGCAGGCGCATAGAAGGCCCCCAATGCTGCTGTCGGGGGTGCATAACCACTGCAGATGCGGTACCGGGTTGTACCAGTGTACCGGCCATGGTACTGGTACAAGACAGACACTGGTAATGGCGTACCAGGAATGGCATCTAGCACCCTGGAGGGGAGGCAATACCTTCTTTTTAGCATTTCCCTTTAATTTAAATTATGCTTTTTAATTTTTCTTTTTAGATTTCTCTCTATTTTCTTCCCATAGTGGCTCAACTGTATTGAGCAACTATGTTTTTCTTTTTTGATGGTTACAAACTTTCTGTAACGGATCTTGTTCAATTTAATACAAATGTGAGCTAGACTCACATTTTTCTTCAAAAAAAAAATGCGCCGCATGTTGGGGCTGCTTGAATCCTCGAACTCGGAGAATCAAATTTTTTACTCCTTTATTACATTATTAGTGTATAAAAAGGGGGACAAATTTGGGTCCGATGTCCATCGGACTCAAATTTGGGTTCGATGGGTAGAATAACCGTCCAATCTACTTTAGGATTTGTGTGCACGGATATCAAAGCGATCTTGCATGGTTATTAAAGCAAATCGCACAGATCTTAAAGCGAATTGAACGACTTTGGAGCCCATCAAACTTAGTTTGGGTCCGATGCCCATTGAACCCAAGCTGCTCTCATAAAAAGGAGGGTCATTACATGACTTGTGTGTAATTAGTACTCACTCCCCCACCCCCCCCCCCCCCCCTCCCAACAACAACCATGATTAGTCCCCCTGCAAAATATTTCTTATTTCTTGTTCTACAACTTTTAATTCTCAACAACACGTCCCCTGTTGCCCCACATCAGCAAATACAATTTAATCACCTTTATTACATGCCAACCTGCATTCACCTTCTTGGTAACTCAAAGGAAGCATTTAAAAAGTTGATTGAACAAAGCACTACTGATTTTGATTTGAGAAAGAGAACATGCCAAATTCAACCAAATTGATGTTTTTCTCCCCATAGCTTAACTTGGAGGTGCTTCTTGATTATGATAATAACATTGATATTGTTCAAAATCAAGATGTTATACAAAAAAACCTACATAATCGGAATCAGGAGGTATCCGATTTTGGTCGGACCAAATTCGATTTGATGTCCGATCAGAATCGTTCAATCTGCTTTAAGATTTGTGTGAACAATTCTATTTTAAGGCCCATCTCGTGAATCTAAACAAACATGAGTTTGACACAAATTGAATGGTTTTGACTGGACATCTGAATTTGGTTTGATGCCCACAATGTATTAGAATTCACGGGACGTAATCAATATTCATGTGGATGTTTTCACGGGACCTATCCAAACTCAAAATTTGAGTCAGCTTACGAATTCCATGATGTTTGGATTTATTCTTTTTCCTGACTGTTTCTTGTGTATCATTAATTAACTATTAGTTCGTTGCTTCTTTTTTTTCTGGACCAATACTTTGGGCCAGGTATTGATGCTAGTTTTTGGGCCAGGTCAGTGGCAGAATCAGGAATGAAAATTAGAGGGGCCATAAATAATTTAGGGCTCATAAGCAAAAAAAAATTTGGACCATTATCCTCTGCGGAGGTTTGCGGTGCGGAGCTGATCGGACGGTCCAAATTTATTCTCCGCCGGTGAGTGCTTGGGAATTGGGATGATGGAGGGGGCAGTATTAATTTTGCTTTGAGATTCGTGCCATAATGTTATTTGGTCCGTCCGATCAAAACGAACGGACTAGATTAAAAGAACCGCACGACCTCCGCAGAGGATGTGATTCCAAAAAATTTAGGGGGTGCCAAGGGTCCATAAATAATTTAGAAGGTGCCAAGGACTCATAAGAAAAAAAAAATTATGTATCTGAAAATTTCTATATATTTTCTAGGCCAAGAGGGGGCCAGGGCCTAGGCTGGCCCCTGCCTTGGTTCCGCCCCTGGGCCAGGTAAGGGTTGTTCATTTTTTTGCCACCGCAAGGACTCTGTTTCTTTGGAGTGTGTTCAAGTATTTCAGCATGGTTATTATTAATTTGCTCTGCAGTTGGGTATCTACTCTTAGATTCAACTATTGGTTTGGTGTATGCTGATATACAGTGTTTTCATGTTTTTTGTTGCTTTGACTGTTTTTTCAGCTCTAGGATTAATTCTCTGTTTTGTTTGTTGTTTGTCTACTCTGCACTTGTATATCAGCTTCTTTTTATTTGTTGTGGTCTTCTTTTGGTGGTCCATTCTGATTGTCTCGTGCATGCTTACTTGTGCTAGATCACAACAGGTTCTTTCATGAAAGTAGATACGGACTAATAAAGGAAAAAAAATCAAAAAATAATTATTGGAAAGTATATATTACATCACAGAGATTTGGCATGATGCTATTAAAAGGGAAAAAAAGTACTACAAAGTACAAACTGAGGCCATCATACTAAAATAAAAGAAACGGAATATTATAAGCACAATAGAAAGTAATATATTGTTATTTCCAGCATCATTAAGTAGCGTGTTGTTCATCATTTGAATTTTCGACAGTCATATCATAATCGAGAATAATCTCCAGAATTATGTGGAGAAGAATGTCACTCCCATCAGGTTTGCCACTTGAATTGGCACATATCCTCCTTGCTATATCAAACGCAATTATGCATTGTTGACGAGTCGACGGCTTGCAATAGATCTCCTTTAGATCTTTAATCACAACGACACTTATGAGCTTGCAAAGCAGGTCCGCGGATGTTTTGGGCTCAAGACAAGGGCATGTTTTAATGGGACATTTGTTATTGAATTCCGTCTGCTGAGAATGGAAATCTGATTGTGTGTTTGAAAGGACAAATGTGTGTTGGTATGGATAATTTAGCAGGACAACTACAATTTGTAAAATGAGAAAAAGAACAAATTTAACATGAGACTTCAGCATTTTTGTGGAGAAGTGTCAACTGAACGCGAGCAGGAGGAAGTACTTATAGAATCTGATGAGGATCACTGAGGGGCCATGAAAGTGATTTGGTGACATGAAGTCAAGAACGGTATTACAAGTCACAAGGAATTGTGAGGTAATTATAGTAGTCGATAAGCTGATAAGGCAAACAACATATATAGCCAGCAAAAGCAAAACTGACGGGTTTCTTTAATTTGTCTATTTTGACGCACAGCCTCTCCAAATTAAGATATTGTATTTACAACCTCCTGTAAGATATTATTATATAAAAAAATAAAAATACATTGAGCAAAGTGCTTTGAAGTTCCTAATTAATATCGTTTATTATCCAACAGATGATATTAATTACAGCTGCATAATTATAAATTCTAAAATACAACTTTATGAAAAAAAACAAACTCTCTAGCGCATGTATGCCAATTAAATATTGGAGAACATATGTTTTTATCACATTCAAATTAAGTGTATACCGATATGAATTCAAGGCGGTGGCCGGTGAGGAGTAAACGGTGGTTAACGGAGAATGTAAAAATCCCTTGAATAAAAATCCCATTCAAGGCTCTCTCAAAAGAAGAATGTCTAATCAGAAAAGTACACGGCAATAATTTATAATTAAATCCCATCTAAGGTTCTCTCAAAAAAATCCAAAACAAGGCTGTCTCACAAAAAAATCCCAAACAAGGCTGTCTCACAAAAAAAATCCCAAACAAGGCTGTCCTATAGCACGAATGTAAACAAGATAAGATCAATTAAATGTAAACAAGGCAAGTCAAATAAGAGAGTGCAAAAATTATAAACAAGACAAATACCAAGGAAAATTTTATTAATACCACTTTAAGAAAACATAAACCACAAATTACGGAGAATTCGAAAAATACCAAGGCCTTCAATTCAATCTGCGGCCTCATTCCTGGAGAGCCTCAGATTGAATTGGAGGTCCTGTTATTTTTTTAGTTCTCCAATTTTTGTGGTGTTTTTTTTTGAAATGGTATTAATAATTTTTTTTGGGAAATTAGACAAGAAAATAATAAAATTTTGAAGAAATTTCTTGTATATTATCAGAATATTAAAAAAAAATACGTATTTTTTCTTCTAAAATTTATAAATTTATCTGATTTATCACCTTTTCTATTAATACTTATTTAATTTTACAAAATTCTTATTTATTTTGTAATAGAAGTGTTCAATATTTTTTATAATGAAAACTATATATCTAAAATGAACCATTAATTTGTCCTCACAAACTTGCTAGTTAAGTCTTTTACACATGATACATATATTTTTCATAATGAAGGGTAAAATGAGAATTTTGTAAGTTTAAAATGACTTTAATTGGATAAATTTATGAGCTTTTAAATTTTAAAAGAATAAATATGATATTATAATTTTAGAAAAGAAAATAAAAATTATAAATATACAAGTCCCTTCAAAATATAATAACCTTTCTTCTCATTCATTCTCTTACACCAACCAGAATTCTTTATGTATAAAATGTGATCGATTTGGTGAGTAAAAGAGGCTTATGAATCTTACAAGTTCTCATGTTTGCATACATTTACAATTTCTCTTTCTTTCACACATGTTAATATAAATCATAACTTAAATTGTCAAACTAACTAGATTTAAAGAGATAAGTAACAAATAACAACTAATTAGAAAAAAGAACTAGCCTTTGGTCTAGTAGCAAAAGCACATGGTCTCTATGTGAAAGTTCATGGGTTCGAAACTCAAATAGGAGAAATCCTTTGTAATAATAATAAGGGTATTAAATAGTTGGATGTCTTGACCTCCAACTTTACTAAAAAAAAAAACTAATTAGAAAAGTACGTTAGAGAAGTAACAACTAACTACTGGACATGACCTTGACATGTGAAAGTATAATTGGAAGGGTAGCACTATATTCAGGGCTATATTCTAATTTTGAGAGCTCAGAAGAATTTTATTTCTAAATACCCATTTTTTTCTCTTTTATTCTCTCTCTTCTATCTAATTAATAACAAAGCTAATAAAGAAAAGGAATCATATATATCTTCCTCATAGAGAAAAATTCCTTTATTCTCTCGAAGAAATCTCATGTCGTTTTCATATTCTAGTCTTTAAGTAATTTTTTATCTCTAATTTCTAAAATTTGAATCAATTTATGTCTCTTTTTTGTTTGCATGAGCTTTTTGGTAACTATGATTTACCTTTTCGCTCATGAGATTCCTGAGATCTTTTAATTTTTTTATATTGGTTAAGTAGTTCATATTTTATTTTATCATGAATGCGATTCATTACTGGCAAATTTGGGTAGGGTGAATATTTGAGAATGAATGTACTGATTTAAACTTTGAAATTCAATGTAATATTATACCTTTTCGCGCATATGCTGCTTTTGTTCTGACTTCTGACCTGAAATAGACATAGTCCTAACCTAATGTATGGCAGCTAAATAAGTTTGTAAATATCTAGTGAGGCAAAATTTTATTGTTGTTATACACTTTTTTTTTTCAAGTTGTAATTATATGAGAAGATAATTAAGGATACAATGACAACAATTGGGTTTATATATTTCCATTTGTAATTAAATGAGAAGGAAATTATACATGAGCACCGAAATAAGCAAAAGTCTATTGAAATATACTATAGTTGCTCATTTTCATGTACAAGATTTCTATGACACCTTACATTTTATTTTCCTTTATTGGTACTTAAGAACCACAATTTATATATAATTCTAAAGTATTTGTATTTTGTTGACATATGAATCTTAATGCAGTCAGGGAATGAATGATGGGCCTCGAATTGAAGTGCAGATATATAGGAATTTTCTGCCCTGATAATTATATCAAAACTCTCTGTCAGACATCTCAAAAAAAATATTATATCAAAACTGAGTGAGTTTTAATTTAATTTTTTCTTTGTCAGATTTAACTACTAATTTAAGCAAGGCCTTTTGTTTTTGTTTTGGATTTTTTTTTCCGTTATTTATTTTCTAATTCAATCAGATTGAATCTATTTCATTTATGTTCGTAATATGTTTCATTTCGAAACCTCGGAAGGATTTTATAAGAAAAAATGGAAAGGTGTATAGAAGATACTTTAATGCAATAATTTCTTTCTTTTATTAATTTTTTGTATTAATTATGACATAATTAATTATTATAGATAATGAAGAGTGAGTAGAAGGATAAAATAGGTATTAAAGAAAAAAAAATTATCTTAGCTCTAGAAATTACAATTCATGTTCTCCATATAGCACTCCCCTAGGTAGAACTGCATCTACTTGGAATTCAAGGTCAGCCAAAATCTTAATCGACCAGAGTTAACGCGTGAACAAGGACATCTGGGAATCTGGCAGCAGGAAATTTCCTAAAAGCTAGGACAACAATGTTGTTTCTATAAGATGCATGTATTGTGGGTTCCGCGCGATTAGAGAATTTGAATCCTCTCCTTCATAATGACCACATATGGAAAACCATGGAAATTTAGTAAGGCTGGTTTCATTACTTTTAGATATTGTTCATTCTTTTATCATGACAGACAAAACCCAACCTATTACAACACAATAAATATACTATTTACAAACCTACACAAATAGACTGGTAAATAACATAAATTAAATAACCTTATATGTTATTATTTAAGATTGCTCAATTATATCTCAATTAATTAATATCATGGCATTTTTTGCATAACTCTATACTGCGCGCATAGGCATTTTATAATAAACTTTTTATAGTACTGAAATTATCAACTATACAATAGGGAATTCCGACAAACAAAATTACATTTTTTTTTTTCATATTTCCTTTTTATGCAAGTTTTACTTAACAAATCTGTTTTCCTGATAAATTTGTAATATTTCTTCTGCTCAAGTATTTAAAATTGTTCATCACTAAATTGATTTGTAAAACTTCAGTTGTTTGAAATAACTATTCAGATGTTCGTAAAAGGGCAGTAGGCTACGACTATTCTCCCCCCCCCCCCAGCCTACAGTTGCACTTTTATCTATTTTATGGGTAAATTTCATTGGAGGTCACTAAACTTTGTCATTTGTTACGAATTGGTCATTCAAGTTTCATTTGTTCTATTTTAGCCACTCAACTTTGTTATTTATCTCAATCAAGTCACTCTATACTTTTAAATTTTAACGGAATATTCTCATTCTGTTAATATTTTGGATGGAATATGCTCTTCCATTAGTATTTTTTTGGACAGAATGAGTATATTCCGTTAATATTTTGGACGGAATGAGAATATTCCGTTAAGATTTTGGATGAAAAAGTATAGAGTGACTTAATTAGGACAAATAACAAAGTTGAGTAATCAATTCGTAACAAATGACAAAGTTTAGTGACCTCCAGCGAAATTTATCCCTATTTTATCTATATTCTTATATTAAACACAAATATTTTAATCTACCAACAATTGTGATTAAAAGATAAAATTTCGGATTGAGTATCAATAATCCGATTAAATAGTTTGTCTTGTTTTGATTATATGCATCTTTTTAATTTTTTTTACGTGTAAAAATCTAAATTTATTTAGATATATATGTACTCACCACAAGTTTATTTAATCTGCTTTCTTTCAATCCTAATTTATTTATATTTTTTAAATGTCATTTAAGAAAATTTTGAATTGATTGATAATTGATTAGTCATGTGTTCATTTCTTTCCATTTTATTATATTATATAAGAAATGTTATTTGTCATTTAATGATCTCATTTAAATAAACATAATTTTGTTCTCTATTTTGGTACACAAATGCATATATATCCTAAGAAGATGAGGATAACTCCCATAACAATAACAAAAAAACATAATGTGACAACAAAAGGTGTCATAATAGGACAACAACAAATAAAGAACTTATTTTGATGATTTTTTTTCTCGCTTGTTACCTTGTTAAACAACATAACAAAAAAAAATTGTTATGTATCAGTAAATTGATAGCTCATATGTATACAATTAAATAATGGATTTTACATTTGTATGAAAATATATTGGTCGATTTTTTTTTATTGTTGAATACTTTTTTTATTGGTCTATTTTTTTTTTAAGAAAATATGTCATTTTGTACAAGAATTTTTTTTTCTTCTCTTATAATATATCTTCGTTGCAATACACAGACATGATACTAGTATATTTTTATGCACATATGCTCATAGCCAAAGCCAATTAGGCTCAGCAGGAGCAACTGCCTCTTGATTTAAAATTTTAGTGGAAAAAATAGGTCTGATTTTCTTTGCCATGCACGCTGACATAAATTCCTTGTGATGAACTTAAATTAAGCTATATTATAATATTCTAGATCTCTTTTTCAAACGCAGGATTTTTCTGACTAGCCAGATTTTCCAGTCTCACCTTATCAAAAATATTTTGCCCCTCCTTGACCTAGTAAACCCAAAATTGTTTCAAACCATCACATGTGTTACTTAAAAAAAAGGACCCGGATAACTGTCCTTCCAGCGTCATCCCCCCATATCCCGCACTAAAAGACAAACCAAATTCGTTACCGCCCATTTGAAGTCCAGAAATTTGCTTCAATATTTAACTTCAATATTTGATGTATTTATAGTATGTCGCACATGTATTTAACCCTATTGACTTGGGTATTAACCATTCGCTATCAACAGCGGCAGAATATGTCCCCGCAAAAAATTACAAAATTTGACCCAGCGTACTCTCACATCCTCCATAACTTATTGGCCCAATATTTTGAACTTCATGGGCCAAAATCTATGGGCCGAACAAATTCGTAAGGTTGCATAACAATTCTGAGATTCGTGCATCCATTGATTCTTGTAATTCAAAACTGTTTATCAGACAGGTGCGGAAAACAACACAGTATTTAATCTTAATATATATAGGTATTTAACCTCTTAAATGTTCACTAAGTCAAAAAATTTATTCTATAGTATTTAATCTAATACATTCAGGTATTTTTCTTAAAACTCACATCAAAAATATTATTCTATAGTATTTAACCAAATATATTCAAGTATTTCCATTAATCTACTACAGTATTTAACCTTAAAACATTAGGTATTTAGCCGCTTAAATGTTTGCCAAAACAAAAATTTTGCGAACAATATGTAGTATTGGTATGCCTCTTCAATGTCATCAAATTGATCACCAACACATGGAGGGTTTAGTTCATGATCTTCATCATCAATATTATCAACTTCCCCTTCTACATCTCCTTCACCTTCGACATCTTCTTCACCTCCTGTATCTTCAAATCTCTCACCTTCAACCTGAACCTGAACTCCTATGTTTTCAATTTGAACCTCACCTTTAACCCCAATGTGAACATATTCAATGTTTAAATCCAAATCATCAGAAAGCTCCCTCATTCCCATGTCATTAGAAATTCTTTCATTAACACGATACACATCTTAAAAAAATAGTACAGATTAACCTCATCTATTTCCTCAACATCATATTGTCTACAAACTCGGTTAAGGTCGATATCCATACTGTTATACAAAAGCAAAATAAATTAATGAGACCAATATTTAACCTAATAAAATCATGTATTTTAGGAAAGACAATGCAGTATTTAACCCCATTCATTTGGGTATTTAACCTATTATGTTCAGTAAATCAAAATTTGTATTCTTGAATATTTAACCTAATATATTCAGGTATTTTCCTTCATAAGCCTAAAGTATTTACCATTAATATATTTAGGTATTTAACCTTTTAAGTGTTCATAAGATCAAAAATATTATTCTACAAGCATAATACATTCAAGTATTTTCCTTAAAATAACACAATATTTAATCTTAATATATATAAGTATTTAACCTCTTAAGTGTTCACTAAGTCAAAAAATTTATTCTATAGTATTTTACCTAATACATTCAGGTATTTTACTTAAAACTCCTTATGTATTTAATATTAATACATTTAGGTATTTAACCTCTTAAGTGTTTACAACATCAAAAATATTATTCCATAGTATTTAACCAAATACATTCAAGTATTTCTATTAATCTACTACAGTATTTAACCTTAAAACATTTAGGTGTTTAACCGCTTAAATGTTTACCAAAACAATTTTTTTTATAATAGAGTATTTATCCGAATGCATTCAGGTATTAAAGATAAGACATTACAATATTTAATATAAAGCATTACTTGATCATTACAGTATTTAACAATACGCAATATATGTTTTCACCTTAATAGAATAAAGTATTTAACATTAAGACATTACAGTATTTAATCTGAACAATTTGTAATATTCAACACTTTCCCTTCCCAGTACATCAAACAAGAATCACAGACTGCAGTGGACTGAGGGCTACTTAAGAATCACATATCATCTTCACAAACATAACAAATAAAAAATAATAAAGGAATTCACAGAACTTGTTGTCCAAATAAATCAAATCAAAATAAAAAAAAAATTGAGCAAATCGGCGGACCTGATGATACAGCGAGAAGATGAAATCAACCTTGAACCGTCGAACCTGATGATAGCGCTGGACATGATCGCCTGAATTGATCGCCGAACTAATCGCCGAAAATGATTGCAACAGAGTGAGAGATCGTTGGAGAGTAATGGCGGAGGGAGAAATCACTGGAAAGTAATGGCGGAGGGAGAAACGAACAATCAGAAGTCGTTGGAAATTAATCGCGCAAGGAGTCACCTGGTAATGGCGGAGGGAGGCAATACAAAATAGGAAATCGCGCTGATTAATGGAAATTTGAATTTTAAAAGGAAAGGCCGACTCGTTAGCGTTAATTAAAACAAAAATTTGTTAATTCAATCTAGTTAGTTAGTTGGGCCGGTTAGGAGGCTACGGGGATGAAAGGGGGATAGGAATGGGGGGTTGTATATAATTATTCTGAAAAAAAATAACGAGCTAATTGCCAAGCCCAAAACAGATAGCATTGCCTCTGATTTTGGTCAATCCGCTTGTCCGCTTGATTGCTTTTATGTAGTATCCGATTAGCTAATGAGTTGAACTCGATAATATATTTGAATTCGATTTCTGTCTTGCATCCACCCTTGTTTATGGTTTTCTCTTGGTCTATGGAATTCAGATCCAGTTTGCAGCGAACTGGACTATTTACTTAAATCTGACACGAATCTCAAAGATCTCTCGTGCATCTAAGGCAGGCCTGATGAAAAATCACTCGATTGAGATTTTCTCATATACTCTTTCGTGGTCTATGCGAGCCAACTTTTCTCAATCAACAATTCTTTAATAGTGGAATCTCTACTTTATTCAGTATATATACTGATTCAACAAATCAGCATTGAATTCTTCAATAAACCGGTGCACCATATATACCAGGTGGTACCAGTAACAATATTTACTCCCAAGTAGTAAGAAAGTCTAACAAAATGGATGAATTATTGAATTATTGTTTATTGTTCAGTTTTAAGTTATTCTGATTTTGAAAATGTGTTCAAAAAAGTTGTTGCACATCATGAGAAATCAGATTTTAAACCCACAAATCAATAGCTTTTAAATGTGATTGGTCCAAAGCCAGCGGCAGAAGGGTAGGCAGTTGCCAACTTCCTATCCCAGAATTTCGAAAAATAGGGTTAGGGTATCAAGCTTGCCTCTGTTACAGGAGACTTCAATTTTTAAACACTTCATTATTAACTAATATGCCCACTCTGAAAAATTCCAATAAAAAAGACATCTCAGGCCTGACTTGATTTGTAAATTCCTACTTGACTAACGAAATATTGTTGGATTCACATATGCTGTAATCTAAAGCTGAGCAACAGTGTCCTTAAAATATCTGTTTTTCTAAATCCAGCCGTCCAATATTTTCTGTGCACTTATTTCGAAACAACTTATTTTTCGGTGCACGAATCTCAAAATAATTCAACAGTTGGATTTAAAAAAACAGAAATTTTAGAAAGTATCGCAGCAGATTAGGATCCAATATCGCTGGGCTTCAGACCTGATTTTTAACATTTCAATATTTTTTTTCGGTTTAAAGTAAGAATGTACAAGCAAATTTGGTTCACACTAGTGGTTTGCTGACGGGCCGGGCAGTCCGGGCCGGGTCAAACCCGGGCGGGGGCACGAGTAACTCGGGCATGGGCACCTCGGATCGGATGGGTAGCACGGTCCGGATAGGATGGTTTTTTTTTTCAAACCGGACCCTTGCCTGCACGGGTCGACGGTCCGGACGGTCTAGGTTAAGGGGTAGGGCGGTCCGGGTCGGGGGTAGGGCAGTCCGGATTTGACCCGGACAGTTTTTTTTCTGTTTTTTTTTCGGTTTTTTTTTGTCCAATCTATGTTTTTATTTTTTCTTTTTATAGCAAAAATGCCAACAATTTTAAATAAATGCACACTAGCATCCATACAATATAATCCCGCCAATTAAATTAATTTCTTGCTTCGCTAACTCATCAAGATGCAATGAACCTCTATGAAAGCTCCTGTCTCAGATTGTTTAAATTTGTTGACATCTTGTGTGTTTGGGGTGTCCCTTTGTATACTTTATGTTTGACAAAATATATGGAGTCATTTGATGCAACCCTTGCCGTTGATTTTTTTTTTGTTGCAAGGATTGATTAGAGAGCCTATAACACACCACACATTTGAGTTTGACTTAATTTCAAGTTCACATCAAATTAAAATAACGTGGACATGTTCAAATTGACGCAAGATAATGGCATTTTCCTTCCTTGTTAGATCGTATATTGCTAACTAAGATTTGATAGGTAATCTGATTGTAAAATGCATAATAAAAAAGGGTCCTTCTAATTGTACCCAAGAATTTGTACCAATCTTTTACCCAAACTAACTGTCAATTGACTGGCAGTAATACTATAACAATATAATATAATACTGTAACAGACAATATCGAATTATGTAAAAGATGCTATCAATTTTTAAAAAATTAACAACTTACAACTTCCAACATCTTTGTACTTTGTACTTTCAAACATGTTGTACTTTGACAGTTAATAACAGTTAACTGTACTTATTTTACTTAAAATCTGTCAACTTGTGTACTTTCTCTTTTCTAAAAGTTTTTAATTTTTTTTTCAAATTTTTTCTATCGTTCTAGAAGTTTTCATTATTAATTTTTTTCGTTTTTCGTTTTTAATTTCTCATTTTTTATTTTTTTAATTAACTAATATGTAAAATTATAGATTCAAACTAATGAAATTGAATATGGTAAAAAATAGCTACATAAACTGCAAAAATAACGAAAAAAATCTATATTCAATAAATACTGTAACATGACATTATAAAAACTGTAACAATGAAGTATTAAAACTGTAACAATGAATACTGCAGCAATGAAGTATGAAAACTGTAACAATTACTATCACAACTATAAAACAACAAAAATATAACAAATATTATAAACAAACATAACTTTGTCCAAGAAACACTATCCAGCAAACAACTTTACAAACTTTGTCCAAATAACATTTCCAACAAACACAAATTTTCAAACAAAATCTTAGAGGAGAGAAATTTGATGTTTATTATTAGGATACATAAGAAGCTTCATTGTGAGAATAAGACGCTCCTTTGAGATATTTTCCTGCAATACAAAATAAGACAAATCTTACAATTAAAACTACAAATATTAGTATTACAAAGAAAATAATACTGTAAAAACCAATACTGTAACAACTGTAAACCAATACTGTAACTTAATAATCTAATGACTGTAAAACAAGACTGTACATCAATGATTATCCAATACTGTAACAAATGTAAACAAATATTGTAACATAATAATCTAATACTATAATACAATGGTCCAATACTTAGAAATAAAAAAATACCTGAGTGAAAGTTAAGAGGAAGGTCAGTGATTATATTGTAACAAATGAAAACCAATATTGTAACAAATGGAAACCAATACTGTAACAAATTCAAACCAATACTGCAACAAACGTCAACCAATACTGTAACAAATGTAACCCAATGATGTCCATATATTGTATCAAAACATGTGAATATCAATAACAAATACTGTAACAAATGCAAACCAATACTGTAACAAATCAAAACCAATACTATAACAAATGCAAACTAATACTACAATAAATGGAAACCAATACTGTAACAAATATAAACAAATACTGTAATAAATGCAAACCAATACTGTAACAAATGTAAACCAATAATTTAATCCAATCATGTAAAATTTGATACATAACAAATACAATTAACTGAAAAATACTGTAAAATAGCTCAAACAGGCTGTAATAATCTCCTCTATATACTGTAACACTAAGCTCAATAACAGAATATATGATAACTATAACAGCATAACAATCATGTCAAATAATTCATATATCATGTAACAATCCTAAATATATCCTATAACTATTTACATTTATATATCCTAAAAAAAAGATGAACAGTCGATGCATAAAAAATTAGAAAATCAGACCAGATCGACAGATGACATATTAGATCAGATCTGATCAGATTCGAAGTATTACTACATCATATTAGAATCCACCAGAGGCAGTGAAACGGTAGCAATATAACTTTTTGAATACATAGAGCGCATTAATGAAGTTTTGGTTACGACTAACAGCAGATTCGAAAAATTTAATTATCATAGCACAAAGAATTCAAAAAAAGATTACTACCTAATTGTTGATAATTGATAAAAGCTAAAATGTTTATCACAAATATGATTTACGAATCTGGCAAAAAAAGGGAAGTTAGCAAAAGACATCTCTAAGATTTACGAATCAAACTGCAAAAAACAAAAATAAACTTTAGCCCCTACCCAAAGCCTCAAAAAAAGGGAAGTTAGCGAACCTGGCAAGATAAGTGGCGGTTTGGACGAACGGACTAGATATCAGCGGCGAAGGTCAAATTTGATGTGGTAATTCGGAGATGTGCTTGGTGCTCCACTCACAAAAAACTGCAAAAGACAGAAATAAGATTTACGAATCAAATAGGATATCGTACGTAATAAACATTCGAAGTTATTTGGTGCGGCGATCGTCTGATCAGCACCGTCAGAGCATTCTTTATGGTTTCTCCTTCAACTGTTGATATTTTGATCGGAGATTTAGTCATGGAAGAACGTCTTGTATAGAGTCGTTGAGAGGAAGGCTGAGCATATTTTTGCCGATCGCATAAATGGAAAGAAATCGCGGAGAGATTTGAAATGAAAAACGGAAAAGGAAATAAAGATGTGAATAGTATATTATATAGGCGGAGGCGGAGGCGAAGGCTGACCATTAATTAGTGGGACCAACAGACAGTTAACCCAGTTGGATAGGGTGTGGGTAAAAAGTGGATACAAAAGGTTGGGTACTAAAACCTTTTCTCAATAAAAAAGGATGCATTTTAATTGTTAAAGCATGTCTCGGATTGAGGAAAGTGAGGACGGTCCGATGGATTTGGTCTGGTGTCTGGTCAGCACCGTTCGATTGACGATAAAATCTGTAACACGGCATGAATTTGAGAACTATTCAAGCAAATTTTGATGCAGATCGAACGACTACAACTTGACAACGCGCATCGAACTGCCTCCATTCAGCAATTGAGAGGTAGTCTAGGGATCATGTTTAACAATAGAAGTAATAGCAAAACAATCAATTTCACAGGAAAAAGAATTTCTTCATAAATTGCTTAGGAGTTACCTACTAACAAATTTATTTAAATTAACTATATATATAAACAACAACAATAACAACTAAATTTTTAGTTCCAAACAAATTAGAATAGAATAAAAATAAAACTCAACAAATTATAGTAGTCACCTACCAACACCAAGCCTTTAACCATATATAAATTAATAATTTTGTAGTAACAAGCTTCAAATTTTTTTTTTCTTTTATTTAACTATTTAATTTACCAATAAATTCTCATTTAACAATTAATAATTTAATATAGAGCATAGTACGTCAATTGCAAAAAAAATTACAGTCAAAGCCCATATAAATTGCCCAAAAAAATGCTCATATTACATAGCGCACGCTATTGGCGCTACACGCTATCCGCTATAGCGGCCGTAGCTCAATTAGCGTATTTTGATGCCATAGCTTAGCGTTTAGGGTCCAAAAACGCTATAGCGCCGCTATTTAGAACATTGTTTTTTTTAGAAGGGTAATCCATGTACATATATTCTAGTTGCAAACTGTAACTTAATAAAATGAAATAAATCGAATAAAAAATATCATTAATTGAGCGGAAAATAATTTCTCGGTGGCTGGTTGAACCGTACCAATAGCCAAATAAATAGTATAATTGATGTTTGATAGGCAAGAATATCTTTATAAAGCGGAAAGTATAATTGATATTTTTCAAAATTTTCAAAAGTAATACAGATAGTAAAATTGATAATAAAAAATATAAATTAAGCGGAAAGTAATATATATAGTATATTGCTTCTTGATTGTGATAATCACAATGATTTTGTTCAAAATCAAGATGTTATACAAAAAACCTACATAATCGGAATCAGGAGCTATCCGATGTTGGCCGGACCAAATTCGATTTGATGTCCGGTCAGAATCGTTCAATCTATTTTAAAATTTGTGTGAACAATTCTATTTTAAGGCCCGTCTCGTGAATCTAAACGAACATGAGTTTGACACTAATTGAATGGTTTTGACTGGACATCTGAATTGGGCTTGATGCCCACAATGTATTAGAATTCACGGGACCTAATTAATATTCATGTGGATGTTTTCACGGGACCTATCCAAACTCAAAATTTGAGTCAGCTTACGAATTCCATGATGTTTGGATTCATTCTTTGTCCTGACTGTTTTTTGTGTATCATTAATTAACTATTAGTTCGTTGCTTCTTTTTTTTTTTTCTGGACCAATACTTTGGGCCAGGTATGGATGCTATTTTTCGGGCCAGTACTTTGGGCCAGGTAAGTGTTGTTCATGTTTTGCCATCGCAAGGACTATGTTTCTTTGGAGTGTATTCAAGTGTTTCAGCATGGTTGTTATTGATTTGCTCTGCAGTTAGCTAGGGTATCTACTCTGAGATTCAACTATTGGTTTGGTGTATGCTGATAGACAGTGTTTTGATGTTTTGTGTTGCTTTGACAGTTTTTTCAGCTCTAGGATTAATTCTCTGTTTTGTTTGTTGTGTGTCTACTTTGCACTTGTATATCAGCTTCTTTTTATTTGTTGTGATCTTCTTTTGGTGGTCCATTCTGATTGTCTTGTGCATGTGCATGCTTGTGTTAGATCACAACAGGTTCTTTCATGCAAACTAGATACGGACCATTAAAGGAAAGTCAAATCCTAACCATTATTGGAAATTTATATTACATCACAGAGATTTGACATTATGCTATTAAAAGGAAAAAAAAGTACTACAAACTGAGGCCATCATATACTAAAATAAAAGAAACGGAATATTACAAGCACAATAGAAAGTAATATATTATTATTTCCAGCATCAATTAAGTAGCGTGTTGTTCATCATTTGAATTTTCGACGGTCATCTCATAATCTAGAATAATCTCCAGAATTATGTGGAGAAGAATGTCACTCCCATCAGGTTTACCACTTGAATTGGCACATATCCTCCTTGCTATATCAAACGCAATTATGCATTGTTGACGAGTAGTCGACGACTTGCAATAGATCTCCTTTAGATCTTTAATCACAACGACACTTACGAGCTTGCAAAGCAGGTCAACGGATGTTTTGGGCTCAAGACAAGGGCATGTATTTTCTGAAGGTTGACAAGGGCATGTTTTAATGGGACATTTGTTATTGAATTCCGTCTGCTGAGAATGGAAATCTGATTGTGTGTTTGAAAGGACAAATGTGTGTTGGTACGGATAATTTAGCAGGACAACTACAATTTGTAAAATGAGAAAAAGAACAAATTTCACATGAGAGTTCAGCATTTTTGTGGAGACGTGTCAACTGAATGCCAGCGGGAGGAAGCTAGTACTTATAGAATCTGATGAGGATCACTGGCATGAGAGACCATGAAAGTGACATTACCCCATGAAGTCAAAAACGGTGTTACAAGTCACAAGGAGGTTCCTTTAATTTGTAGTGGATAAGCTGATGAGGCAAAAACATATATAATTGGGGATAGGCTAATTAAGATTTAGGGTTTATGGCAAACAACATATATAGCCAGAAACACACAAAAGTGACATGATGGTCGATTCCCCCTCACGACTTCGCAGCTTCTGCGAAGATTTTCAAAAAAAAAAAAAAGTGACATGATGGCGTTTGGTTTCTTTAAGTTGTCTATTTTAACGCACAACCTCTCCAAATTAATTAAGATATTTTAATTACTTCTTGTAACAATTCGCAAAATACTTACATAAAATTAATAATTGAAAATAACATACGAAATGCCTGCATATGATTTTAGTAAAATAAATTGCATTTTTGTATTAAATACATCATTTTATTAAGCAGAACATGATAATTTAAGTTGCTATGTCGAAATATATGTCGTTAATTTGA
Organism: Carex arenaria; assembly: GCA_964058825.1. Classification (NCBI taxonomy): domain Eukaryota; kingdom Viridiplantae; phylum Streptophyta; class Magnoliopsida; order Poales; family Cyperaceae; genus Carex; species Carex arenaria. The sequence continues at coordinate 80,156 of CAXKVW010000333.1, read as the reverse complement.
AATTCTAAAATGTTCAAATATTCGAAAGTCAGACAAATTAATAAATACAATAAAGGATTAAATACCTAGTAATAATTATAACATTATTATTAGTGTTTGGACTAATTTATAAAACTTGGAAATATGAAGGTTGAATATATGAAAGTGCAAACATAAAACCAAAGAAAATCGGATTAGAAAAAAAAATTAAAAAAAGGAGAAAAACAGAGAGGCGTTCCTCTCTCTTGATAAACTTGTGATGAAATTTCTATAATGGGTGTCTTCCTCTCTCTTAGCGCATCTAGAACAATTATTAGTATCCCTCTTACTCGGTTTTTCTCATCTATATGTATGTCTTGATTATAACCTCTGAAAAATAAACAAGCAAGTCTTGCTAATACAAGTTGAGTTCAACGAATTGATAGCACTGTATTAAGATTTTGTTCACTTGTTTGCTGGTTATGATACTGTTGTGACATCGTGGATGTTGTTTAGACTATGGTACTGATCGGTATCAAATTTTTTTGGTACACTGGTTTAGATCCAAACCATTTATTCTGATAAGATTTTCAGAGTTCTAATTTATTTATGTAATTTTTATTGTTCAATTGGATATTGTTATTGAGCATTTGCATTTGTTATTATAGAATGAACTGTTAGTTTCTCGTGCGAAAATTTCATTCTGAATATGGATTTTCTTCGTATGCAATAATCTGAGTGGCAATCAGCACTGAGAAATAATTTATTATTTCTCATCCGTTTTTCCTTGTGGGTTTACAAGTTTATTATACGAAGATAAAGAGCGATTCCGGATTATAATTAACAGCAGGCCACCTAAAGATATGGGATTTTGAGTTATTTTATCTGACATGATGCAGAGAATATTATCTAGCATCATCCACTATAAAATGTCAAATAATTCTTGTAAATAAATTGTGATGTAGCAAAAATAATGGATGCTATTAGCAATGCATACAAAAGATATATGCTTTGCGTTATGCATATTAAATTAAAAAATATACGCGGTAGGTTGTTGCACTGGATCTTGTAAGATATTATTATATAAAAAAATAAAAATACATTGACCAAAGTGCTTTGAAGTTTCTAACATCGTTTATTATCCAATGAGATGAATTTTATTACAGCTGCATAATTATAAATTCTAAAATACAACTTTATGAAGAAAAAAAACGCTGTAGCGCATGTTTGCCAAATTGCCAATTAAATATTTCAGAACTTATTATGCTTTTAACACATTCAAATTAGTTGAGTGTATATCTATATGAAAATGAATGCAATTTTTTTTTAAGGCAGAAGTCCATTTTATTGTTGAAATATAATAATTATAAAAACCAGTAACAATTGGGCTGATCACCTCAGACATGATCGATAGGTGAGAGCTAAAATATTCATAACAACATAAAAGGCATAGCATCCCGAAAATGTATCATGTTTTTGATATTGCTAAACTCAAAAAATATTCTAAGATCACTAATTTAACCACAAAGTAACGTGCGGAATCAAATATGTTGAAATCCTCGGAGATTTCAGAGACCTGAAATTCCAAATTTAACCGTCTAAGTTCTTTTATACACGAATCTCAAAGCAGACAGTTTTTATGCACGAATTTCGAAACATATAGATGGTTAAATTGAGAATTTTAGAGTCACTGAAATCCTTCAGAATTTCAAACAAATTTGTTTCCGGAGATAATAACATGAAACAAAATTTGGTGCTCTCGCTTCTTCATTCATCTGGCAGATGCTCAGTAGGTGGTTGCTAGATCACCATTCCAAGAGGCATGAACTGATCCAAAAAAAAAAAAAAATGGCATCCTCAATCACAAATGAATGCTGTTTAAATTAAAAAACTTCATAGTTTTTAACGGAAACAGCCTTATAAACCATGTTTCATAGAGTACAGGGAATCCAGGACATAAACGGTGAGTAATAAACGGTGGTTAACGGAGAATGCAAAAATCCCAGTCAAGGCTCTCTCAGAAGAAGAATGTCTAATCAGAAAAGTACACAGTAAGAATTTATAATCAAATCCCAGACAAAAAAAAAAAAGCCAAAACAAGGTTGTCTGCCTGTCTCAGTGTCTCACAAAAAAAATCCCAACCAAGGTAAACAAGACAAATTAGATAAGAAAATAACAAAAATTTGAAGAAATTCCGTGTACATTTATCAAAATATTTAAAAATTAAGTATTTTTTTTTTCTAAAATTTATAATTATATCTGATTTATCACCCATTCTATTAAAAATCATTTTAAGTTTACAAAATTCTTATTTTATTTTTAATATAAAAAATAAAAAGTATGTAGCATGTGTAAGAAGTGTTCAATATTTTTTATAATGAAAAGTGTCACTATATATGCATCAGAAATAGATAAATAAACCATTAATTTGTCCTCACAAACTTGCTAGTTAAGTCTTTTACACATGATGCATATATTTTTCATAATGAAGGGTAAAATGAGAATTTTGCAAGTTTAAAATGAGTTTCCTTGAAAAAAAAAAGATAACAAATTGGATAAATTTATGAGCTTCTAAATTTTAAAAGAGTACATATGATATTATAATTTTAGAAGAGAAAATACAAACTAAGTTCGATAAATATACAAGTTCCTTCAAAATATAATAACCTTTCTTCTCATTCCTTTCTTTCTGTCCTACTTGTCATCATCTTCATTCTCTTTCACCTACCAGAATTCTTTATATATAAGTTAACAACTAACTACTGGACATGACCTTGACATGTAAAACAGTAAAAGTATAAATGGAACTGCATGTAGTTGGAATTCAAGGTCAGCAAAAATCTTAATCGACCAGAGTTAACGCGTGAATAAGGACATCTGGCAGCAGGAAACTTCCTAAAAGCTAGGACACCAATGTTGTTTCTATAAGATGCATGTATTGTTTGTCCCGGCCGCATGATTAGAGAATTTGAATTAATCCTCTCCTTCATAACGACCACATATGGACAACCATAATTAGGATGGTTTCATTACTTTTAGATAGTGTTCGTTCTGTTAACATGACAGACAAAACCCAACCTATTACAACACTATATATATACTATTTAGAAACCTAAACAAATTCACTGGTAAATAACATAAATTATAGGGAGTGACTAATAGTCCCCTCCATTCTATCACCTAAATATTCTCCTAACTAACTTATCCATAAAGTACGATGGGGACTACTAACTAATTTGGAAAAACAATAACTACTTGGGGACCACTTAAATTTGAAAAAAATTACAACTGGCGCGCATGTATAAACACTTATGCGCGCAAGTATTCTTATATAATATATCAAGTATTCACACCTAAGACATCAAATATTTAACCAAAAAACTGGACATCAACTTTCTTTTCTCTCTAGTCGCACACCCATCTTTTACACATTTTTAGAAGTGAGTTTTTTTTCTCCATTTAATCTCGTCAATATTTATGACGATCTGTAATGAATTTTGCAAATCTAAAACCACGAACATTTTTTACGTAATTTTCTCTTTCAAATGAGATCCATGATGAAGTACTTTCGGGTGCTTCATCATTCAAGTATTCATACATCGACATGCAAGTATTCATACTAAAACATATAAAGTATTCCTTCTATAACTTTGAAAGTATCAATATTAGTAAATATATATACTACAAAGTATTCATACTAAAACATATAAAATATTCATACTAGAACATTACATGTATACATATACATATCAACAAATATTCAACATATAACATATTCAAAATACAAAGTATCATTACTAGAAAATATTCAAACTACAAAGTATTCATACTAAAACATATACATTTTCATACTAGAATATTAAAATATTTATACTTACAAATTGAAATGTGAATTATTATGTTGTAAAGAATTGAAGTGTAAATTGTTATGTTGTAAAGTAACTTTAATTAGTTAATTTGTTTGATACTTGAACATATTAATATATAGTGAGGAAAGTATTCATACTTTTACTATGCATAAGTACGAATGTCTATGCACGCAAGTATTTATACCCACAGAAAGTATTCATTCATATATAAATTTATATTGATATGTAAGAAAGAAAAAAAATTAAACTACTTTAGAAACATGCTAATGAAAAAATATACTAATCCAAACTTATATTGATATGTAAGTATTCATACTGAAAAAAGGTAAAGTTCCTCTAACTAACTAACTTGGAGAAACAATAACTACTTGGGGACCACTTAAATTTGAAAAAATTTACAACTAGCACGCGCAAGTATGAACACTTATGCGTGCAAGTATTCCTATATAATATATCAAATATTCATACCTAAGACATCAAATATTTAACCAAAAAACTGGACATTAACGTTCTTTTCTCTCTAGTCACACACCCATCATTTACACATTTTTAGAAGTGGTTTTTTTTCTCCGTTTAATCTCTTCAATATTTATGACGATCTGTGAGGAATTTTACAAATCTAAAACCACAAATATTTTCTACATAATTTTCTCTTTCAAATGAGATCCATGATGAAGTACTTTCGGGTGCTTCGTCGTTCAAGTATTCATACCTCAATGTGCAAGTATTCATACTAAAACATATAAAGTATTCATTCTATAACTTTGTTTGTGCTGATGGTATATCCATTTATTGGTAGCAAGTCTAAAAAAAATGAAAACAACATATTTATCTCCTATATTTTAAACAAGACATATTAAAATTGATCAAATTTAGATAAATTGCCTATACGTCTTCAATATATATTTTTTTCATTTGTGCGACCTATTAAGTCTTTGGAGAGAAATCCTATCCAAATGCTTTCGGACAGGTTCCCAAGCCTAATTAATTATTAACAATAATTAATAGATAAGATAGGTAGTTAGTATCAGGGAGACATTTAGGGGACTAAATAGAGGGGGACAAAATCATTACTCTAAATTATATAACCTTATCCCTATTCTTATATTAAGCACATAGATGTTCTGATCCACCAACAATTATGATTAAAAGATAAAATTTAAGATTGAATATCAGCCCTCTAATCAAATAATTTGCCTTCTTTAGATTCAATACATCTTTTTGATTTTTTTTTAGATGTAGAAGTCTAAATTTTATTTAGACACGTACTTGCCACATGTAGTGTGCACATGATATGATCATAATTAAAATTAAATAGACTTAAATTAGCGGTGTTGCAATAAGAAAGCTATTGATGTTTTACTTTTCTTGGTTCTCTTTTGATTCCACGATTAAGGAATATAATTGATTGGGTATCACGATTAAGGAATTTTCATTTATACTGATCCGAAATAAAAAAAAAATTACCTGTCTCATCTCACGATTAATTAAGGAACTTTCATTGATATATCTGATATTATATCAGGGAATTTTTTGATATCAAAATTCCTAAATAATTTCACGAAGACAAAAATATTTGAACGGACCATTATTATATTGATCTGTTATTGATATCATAATTTTATCCGAAACATTGATGTCATAGAAAATATTGATCTCAAAGAAATGAAAACATTGATATCACTCTAGTATTATTGCCTCCGTGAGCTCACCCAGAAAATTATCAATATCTACTTGTGATTAATAAAAAAACTCTTGGTGTTCTCTTGGTGAAGCTAGGGTTACCGAGAAATCCCTTGGATCGGTAATTAAATTCATCTTATTTTTTTAATTCAATTCATCTCATTAAAACCCCTTTAGATGGTATGCTGATCTCACATGCAAAACTTTAATTACCGAGAAACCCCTTCTATTGAATTGAAGCATCCATTTTTCATCTTCATATAAGAAGAGACTACAATTGCGAATAACATATAAGGTTTGCCCCAATTTGTAATAATGCTAAATACATTTTTTAGTCTTTTTTGTCAATATCTTTTTTTATGGATTATGTTCACCGTTCAAGTAAGAATTTCAATATAAAGAATATTTTTGTTTTTTTAATAGTGTAAAATCTTTAAATTCAGTCTCTTTATCTCGTTGTTTCCAAAATCAATTTAAATTCTCATATTATATTTCCTGCTACATGTTTTTATCGCTTGTCAGTTGCTCTATGACAACAGAAGGTGTCTTGATTGTTGAGTTTGAATCTCATGTGAATGAAGATGTCGCTGATAGCAAACTACAAATCAATATTGTTGAGTCATATGTCACAGTTACTATAGGAGAAAGATGGATCTAGTGGAGAAAAATAATTTACCACAAAAAATAAGCTGGAGATGGAAAAAAATGAGACATATGAACAGTACTTTTGCTTTATGAAAGTTCAACTTAAGAATCTAATTTTTTTTATTATTTAGTGTCAGAAAAAAAAATAGCTTGGGTCAGTTTTTATAAATGTAATTGTCACATATTATGAATCAGAGAGCTCTACTTCTCATATTTTGTTTGTTCATTTTCAAAACTATTGGACTACATCGAAGAGGATCACACGGGCAATAATACTTCAAGAATATTTTTTTCATGTTATATTTGATCTGTTTATTGTAGATCAAACAATTTTGTCTCTGTCTTAGTGTAAATAGTGAGAAAATCACCTTCCTATGACATTATAAATTTAATATATAAGAACATTTTTTTTCCATCTGTATTGAATGATGAAATAAAACAAATATTAGTTCCTATTCAACTTCAAATTTAGTATATATTTTTCATTCGTGTTGTAAATAATTCTGAAAAAAAAATTGTGTATGCACTAACATGCACAAAAGGTTGTTGAATTAAAATAGTCATTTGTTGTTATTTTTTTACTGTTATTTTTTTACTGTTATTTATTATTTGTCTCTCTGTTCAATCTTATAATATCTCCGTTGCAATGCACGGGTATAATACTAGTATGTTATTATTTAAGATTCCTCAATTATATCTTAATTAATATCATGGTATTTTTGCATAACTCTATACTGCACGCATAGGCATTTTATAATAAACTTATAGTACTTAAATTATCAACTACTAGTATATGGAATTCCGACAAACAAAATTACATTTTTTTTTTCATATTTCCTTTTTATGTAAGTTTTACTTAACAAATCTGTTTTCCTGATAAATTTGTAATTCTTCTGCTCAAGTATTTACAATTCTTCATCACTAAAAATATTAAGATATATAGCCAGCAAAAGCAAAACTGATGGCGTTTTGGTTTCTTTAATTTGTCTATTTTGATGCACAACCTCCCCAAATTAAGATATTTTCTCTACAACCTCTTGTAAAATATTATTATATAAAAAAAAAAAAATACATTGAGCAAAATGCTTTGAAGTTCCTAATATCATTTATAATCCAATAAGATGATATTAATTACAGCTGCATAATTATAAATTCTAAATACAACTTTATGAAAAAAAAAAAAAAAAAACGCTGTAGCGCTTGTATGCCAAAATATTGCCAATTAAATATTTATGAACTTATTATGTTTTTACAACATTCAAATTAATTGAGTGTATATAATATGAAAATTAATGAATCTTTTATTAAAAGGCAGAAGCCTATTTCATTGTTGAAATATAATAATTATAAAAATCAGTTAGTCAGTAATAACTGGACTGATCACCTCAGACATGATAGGTGAGCCAAAATATCCATAACAACATAAAAGGCATACCGGAAATGTATCATGTTTTTTATATTGTTAAACTCTAAAAGTATTCTAAGGTAGTACTAACTAAGTCACAAAATAATGTGCGGAATCAAATATGTTTGAAATCCTGGGGGATTTTGAGGACCCTAAAATTCCAAATCCAACCGTCTAAGTTCTTTTATAAACGAATCTCAAAGCAGACAGTTTTTTATGTACAAATCTCGAAACATATAGAAGGTTCAATTGAGAATTTCAGGGTCCCTGAAATCCTCCAGAATTTCAGCAGATTTTTTTTTTCCGAGAATAATAACATGAAACAAAATTTGGTGCTTCCTTTTCTTCATTCATCTGGCAGATGCTCATGTAGCTGGTAGATCATTATTTCAAGAGGCATGAACTGATTCAGAGGGATGGCATCCTCAATCACAAATGAATGTAGTTTTAATTAAAAAAACTCATTGTTTTTAACGGAACAGTCCTTATAAACCTTGTTTAATAGAGTACAGGAATCCAGAGACATAAATGCAAGAACTCAAAGCGGTGGCCGGTGAGGAATAAACTGTGGTTAACGGAGAATGTAAAAATCCCAGTCAAGGCTATGGCTGTCAAAAAAGCTCGTAGCTCGTGGCTCGCTTGTGACTCACATCTGACTCGATCGGTAACAACTCGTTCGATAGTGGACCGAGCTGTTAACGAGCTGGCTCGCTAACAGCTCGGGCCAAAATTAACGAGCTGAGCTAAGGCCTAGCTTGCTCGCCAGCTCGGCTAGGCATCAATTTGTGAATTTGTATGAATTTGTGTGTATTTTATACTGTCAAGCTTGGTCCAACTCGGTTCAGCTTGGTCCAGCTTGGTCCAAAAAGGTTTGTAAAATTTATTTTCTTCTCAAAACAAGGTCCAACCAAACCCAGTAAGCCAGCTTGTGAGCTGGCTCGTCACGAATTTGAGCTGAGATTTTAGCTCGCGAGCTGTTAACGAGCTGGCTCGCAAACAGCTCGGTCCAGAATTAACGAGCTGAGATAAGGCCCAGCTCATTTACAGCCCTAGTCAAGGCTCTCTCAAAAGGCTTGTCTGCCTGTCTCACCAAAACTTTCCAAGGCTGTCTGCCTGCCTGTCTCACCAAAATAATCCCAATATATCAAGGTGTCCTATATATAGCAAGAATGTAAACAAGATAAGATCAGTTAAATGTAAACAAGGCAACTCAAATAAGAGAATGCAAAAATTATAAACAAGACAAATTAGATAAGAAAATAATAAATTTTGAAGAATATTTCGTGTATTTTTATCAAAATATTTAAAAATTACGTACTTTTTCTACTAAAATTTATAAATATATCTGATTTATCACGTATTCTATTAAAACTCATTTTAAGTTTACAAAATTCTTATTTTATTTTTTAGTAAAAAAATAAAATGTATGTAGCATGTAAGAAGTGTTCAATATTTTTTATAATGAAAAATGTCACTGTAAATGAACCATTAATTATTTGTCCTCACAAACTTGTTAGTTAAGTCTTTTACACATGATACATATATTTTTCATAATGAAGGGTATAAAATGAGAATTTTGAAAGTTTAAAATGAGTATTCATGTTAAAAATAATAAATTGGATAAATTTTACAAGTTCCTTCAAAACATAATAACATTTCTTCTCATTCCTTTCTTTGTCTACTACAGTACTACTTGTCATATTCATTCTCTTTCACCTACCAGAATTCTTTATATATAAAATGTGACCGACTTGGTGAGTAAAAGACACTTACGAAGCTTACTAACAAGTTCTCATGTTTGCATACATTTTACAATTTCTCTTTCTTTCCCACATCTTAATATAAATCATAAGTTAAATGGTCAAATTAGCTAGATTTAAACATATTAAGTAACAAATAACAACTAATTAGAGAAGTACGTTAGAGAAGTAACAACTAACTACTGGACATGACCTTGACATGTAAAAGTATAATTGGAACTGCATGTACTTGGAAATCAACGTCAGCAAAAAATTTAATCGATCAGAGTTAACGCGTAAATAAGGACATCTGGCAGCAGGAAATTTCCTAAAAGCTAGGTCACCAATGTTGTTTCTATAAGATGCATGTATCGGGCATCCCGCATGATTAGAGAATTTGAAACCTCTCCTTCATATTTCATAACGACCACATATAGACAACCATGGAAAGTAAACTTACTTTTAGATATTGTTCATTCTTTTATCATGGCAGACAAAACCCATCCTACAATTTAGTAACCTAAACAAATCGACTGGTAAATAACATAAATTAAATAACCTTATATGTTATTATTTAAGATTGCTCAATTATATCTTAATTAATATCATGGCATTTTTGAATAACTCTATACTGCACGCATACGCATTTTATAATAAACCTATAGGAGAAAAATTAGGGTGTGATGTGCTCACCAAGAAGGGTTGGTGAGCACACATGCACCTCCAAAAGACTATCGAATTGACTTCAAACTAGGAATCCAAACCGTTGAAATTCATGTACTTCGTGAGTGATGCATGTACATGCAGAATTTTTAAAGTTTCGAATTCATTTAGTACATGGTCAAAAGGTCAAAAAAAATTATGAAAAATGAATACATTAAACAATTTATAAAATAATTTATAAAATGTTCATTGTTTTGACTACTTGACCATGTGCTAAATAAATTCGAAACTTTAAAATTTTTACATGTACATGTATTACTCACGAAGCACATGGATAACTTATAAAATGTTCATTACTTGGATTCGTAGTTCAAAGTAAATCTGATAGTCTTTTGAAGGTGTGCTCACCAACTCCTCTTGATAAGCCCATCACACTCTAATTTTGCTCAACTTGTAGTATTGAAATTATCAACTATACGATAAGGAATTCCGACAAATAAAATTACATTTTTTTTCATATTTCCTTTTTATGCAAGTTTTACTTAACAAATCTGTTTTCCTGACAAATTTGTAATTCTTCTGCTCAAGTATTTAAAATTATTCATCACTAAATTTATTTGTAAACTTCGGTTGTTTGAAATAACTATTCAGATGTTCTTGAAAGGGCAGTAGGCTGCGACTGGTCTTATATTCAGATGTTCTTGAAAGGGCAGTTGCACCTTTACCTATTTTTATCTCTATTCTTATATTAAACACATATATTTTAATATGCCACAACTTTAATTAAGAGATGAAATTTCAGATTGAATATCAGTAATCCGATCAAATAGTCAGCCTTATTTTGATTATATGCATCTTTTTAATATTTTATTTTTACATATAAAAGTCTAGATTTATTTAGATATATACATACTCGCCACAAGTTTATTTAGTCTGCTTTCTTTCAGTCCTAATTTATTTATATTTTTCAAATATCATTTAAGAAAAAATTTTAAATTGATTGATCATTGATTGGTGACGTGTTCATTTCTTTCCATTTTATTATATTATATATGGAATGTTTTAAATAAAATATCATTTTATTCTCTATTTTAGTACACATATGCATATATATATAGAGAGAGGGGGGGGGGGGGGGGTTGGCTAAGCTCAAAACGTTTGTTCCTAGCCTCAGGAACAACGATTTGGTTCTCCGACTTTCAAAGTCCAAATGGTCGATCCAAACCGATAGATGTTTAATCTATATTAAAATATACTTGGAGACCAAATTTTACATTATTTGGAATTTGTTTATTATTTATTAAGATGATTTGAAAATCGTTGTTTTTATTAAAATTCTGCATCATTGAAAAACAACGACTTTCAAATCATCTTCGTAAATAGTAAAAAGTTTCGAAAAAATGTAAAATTTGGTCTCCAAACATATTTTAATATAGATTAAACATCTGTCGGTTTGGATCGACCGTTTGGACTTTGAAAATTGGAGAACCAAATCGTTTGTTGTTTGTTCCTGAGGCTAGGAACAATCGTTTTGAGCTTAGGATGGACAACAACTCTCATACCAATAACAAAAAATATAATGTGACAACAAAAAATGTCATAATATGACAACAACAAATAATTCAACTTATTTTGATGATTTTTTTCTCTCTCTTGTTTTCTTGTTAAACAACATAACAAAAAAAATGTTATTTATCAATAAAAAGAAAGCTCATATGTATGTCATTAAAGAATGGACTTTACATATGTATGAAAATATATTAGTATATTTTTTTGAAGAAAATATCTCATTTTGTATAAGAATTTTTTTTGTTCTCTCATAATATATCATCGTTGCAATGCACAGGCACGCTACTAGTATATTTTTATGTACATATGCTCAGAGCTAGAGCCAGTAAGGCCCAGCAAGAGTAACTACCCCCTAGATTTAAAAATTTAGTGGAAAAAATAGACCTGATTTTTCTCTGCGCCCCCTCCCGACAAAATATTTTCCCCTCCCTGGCCTAGTAAACCCAAAACTGCTTCAACCTTCACCTATGTTACTTGAAAAAAATAACGGGCGAACTGCAAAGCCCAAAACCGATGGCGTTGCCTCTCATTCCGGTCAATCCGCTTGTCTGCTCATAGATGCTAGAACAAAAAAGATAAAATTAGTGATGCCCTGGCTCTCTGACTCGAACGCAAAAAAAAAAAAAGTTATCATTCTTCGCTGAGTTTGCTCTCTTTGACTCTACTGGCTCTCTCACTCGAAGCCACAAATTAACGACACGTGCGCCTCTCTCTCAACTCATAAATTCTCCTTTCAGTAACAAAGTTTCGATTAGCGATGTGCCTCTCTCTCTCAACTCTCAAGTCAACTCTCTCTTGATCTCACCCAATTAGAGCATTTTCGGTAACTTTCAATTTTGCTTGTGTTTGTTTGATTTTCTTGGTTGCGAAATTTTGTTGTCAATTAGTAGGAACATTAACAAGTCTTGTTAATGGTAAATTATAATAAATTACTTGAAGTTACTTGAATCCTAATTTTATAAATTTACCTGAACTCTAATTTAGTGAAATTAGAAATCATTTACTTGAATTCTTAAATTAATCGAATTCCTGAATAATCATTTACTTGAATTAGGATAAATTTATCCACGGGAGAATAAGCTACGGACAAAAAAACAAGAAAGATGTACCACTACTTTGAAGCAAGCCTCATTCTACTTTCCATTTCCTATATGGAACTAACTTTTCATCCATAGTATCTAGAAAAAAGTTTATATAAAAAGGAAAAGCATGGGTAGATTCAGGATTGTACCGTGTTTATCAAGTTGTAATTATGGATTACCTAGATAGTCAATCTAAAAAAGAGAGATAGAGCGCCGACATGAGGTTGTAAATTTGTAATTGTTGTTGAGATGAGCAAGTAGTATAGTTGGCTATATAAAAAGTTTCTAAAATTGTGGTTATCCAAAAATCGAAAGTTCAAATCCTGCTCACAACTTCGCAGCATATGCAAAGCTTTAAAAAAAAAGAAGAGGAAAAGCATAGGTAGATTCAGGGGTGCACCTTGTTTACCAAGTTGCAATTATGGATTACCTAGATAGTCAATCCGAAAAAGAGAGATAGAGCGCTGACACTGAGGTTGTAATTGTTGTTGAGATGGGCAAGTAGCACAGTTGGCTACATGAAAAGTTTCTAAAACCGTGATTACTCAAAAGTTGAGAGTTTGAATTCCACTCACGACTTCGTAGTTTCTGCGAAGCTTTTCAAAAAAATAAAAAGCGGTTGCAATTGTACCACCAATGCTTTATTTATTATTTTTGTTTCTCTGTTGGACAATAATAGATTTAGAACTCGATCTAGCCTCTACTTTTGATTAGATATTAGATACCAGATCGTGTACTCATATCTGTTCAAATATCAGACATTAAGGAGTAATTAGATGTCATGGACCCAGATCCAAGGGAATCACCGAGATGCTTTATTTCTTTTTCATTTCATGTGCCAGTAATCATAACTATAAAAAGAATCTTCAATTCCTTGAATTAATCAAATTTTTTGAATTACTTGAACCGTGATTTACTTGAATTTCTTGAACTAGAATAAATTTAGGGAAGTAAATTAGAATAAATTCTTTAAATTATGTCTTGTTAACGGTAAGTGGGATTAGAGCCCTGATTTGCTTGGATTGTTTTCTATCTCAGGTAACATGAACCTTTTTTTTTTTTTTTTTTTCTTTTCTATCCCAGAATTTTTGGATCCGGATAACTGTCCCCTCAGTGCCATCTCCCCTATATCCCCCACTAAAATCCAAACATAGTTAGTTACCGAAAGTTTGTTGTTTAATATTTTCTTCAGTATTTATCTTAAGACTTTCATGTATTTACTCTACACTAACAAAGTATTTTATTTTATTGATTGAGGTATTTAACTGTAAGGATATAGCAGTGAAAAATGCTATCCCCACAAAAAATGAACAAATTTGTTGTTAGTGTCCCCGCGTCCCCACACAACCTCCCAAACAGATTGGCCCAAGGTTTAAAACTTGAATTTGAACAGTATGGCCCAAAAAAATCGAAAGGGTGCAACTTTTTTTTGAGATTCGTGCTACTATTGATGGTGTGAGTTCGAAATATTAATATTTAAATAATTTGGTATCGTCCCCGCACATCAGTATTTAACTTTAGATATGTTAGTATTTAACATTATGACAGTTAGTATTTATTTTTAAAGTCACAAGTATTAATCTCTAAAATTATAAATAAGTTGCATGGATTCTATTTAGCATCCCATATCTTAGTATTTAACTTGATACACCTAAGTATTTAACTTTAAGAATGTTAGTAATTAACTTTAGAAATGTTAATATTTAATTTTTTGAACGTTATTATTTATCTTTAAAGTCACAAGTATTAATCTCTAAAATTATAAATAAGTTACATGGATTCTATTTAGCATCATATATCTTAGTATTTAACTTGATACACCTAAGTATTTAACTTTAAGAATGTTAGTAATTAACTTTATGAAAGTTGGTATTTAACATTAAGAAATTTAGTATTTATCTTTAAAGTCAAAAGTATTAATCTCTAAAATTATAAATAAGTAGCATGGATTCTATTTAGCATCATATATCTTAATATTTAACATTATGAAAGCTTAGTTCATGATCTTCATCATCAATATCATCAACTTCACCTTCTACATCTCCTTCACCTTTGACATATCATTCACCTCATGTATCTTTAATTCTCTCACCTTCAACTTGAATCTGAACTCCTTTGTTTTCAATTTGATAAAAACCTTCTACCTCACTGTGAACATATTCAATATTTAAATCCAAATCATTAGAAAGCTCCATCATTTTCACGTCATCAGAAATCCTTTCATTAGCACGGTACACATCTTCAAAATAACGGTACATATTAACCTCATCTATTTTCTCAGCATCATCTTGTCCACAAACTCGGTTCAGGTCGATATCCATACTGTTATACAAAAGCAAAATAAATTAATGAGACCAGTATTTAACCTAATAAAATCATGTATTTTACAAAAAGACAGTGCAGTATTTAACCTTAATAAATTTAGGTATTTAACCTATTATGTTCAGTAAATCAAAATTTTTATTTTAGAGTATTTAACCTAATACATTCATGTATTTTCCTTCATACCTCTAAAGTATTTAACATAAAGCATTACGTGATCATTACAGTATTTAACAATACGCAATACATGTTTTTACCTTAATCGAATACAGTATTTAACCTGAACAATTTGTAATATTCAATACTTTTCCTTCCCAGTCCATCAAACAAGAATCACAAACTGCAGTGGACTGATGGCTACTTGAGAATTACATATCATCTTCACAAACATAACAAATCAAAAATAATAAATGAATTCACAGAACTTGAACATATTAGAACTATTGTCCAAATAAATCAAATCAAAATAAAAAAAACATTAAGCAAATCGGTGAACTTGATGATACAGCGAGAAGATGAATTCAACCTTGAACCACCGGACCTGATGATAGCGCTGGACCTAATCGCCTAACTGATCGCTAGAAATGATGGCAACGGAGCGAGAAATCGCTCGAGAGTAATGGCAGAGGGAGAAATTGCTAGAAAGTAATGACGGAGGGAGAAACGATCAGTGAGAAGTCGCTGAAAATTAATTGTGCAAGGAGTCGCCTTGTAATGGCGGAGGGAGGCAATACATAATAGGCTTACCTGATTGGCTTCCATAAACATATCGCTTGACCTCATAACGACGGATTGAGATATCGCTGGACGTGATCTCCGAACACAGTGAGAAATCTACTGAATTGATCGACGATCTAGTGAGAATCGCCTTGGACTCAGTGGAGGAAAAAGACAGAAAAAGAGAAGAAGCAGCGTAGAAGGAGAAGATATAAAAAGTAGGGAGGGAGAGTGCTTTTCAAATTTAGAAGGATGCATCGATTGGCAATTTAAATTAATTTAAAAATCTGTTAATATCGCTATATTAGTTAGTTAGCGTGGACTGGTTTATTGAATTAATGCTGGGGGATAAAGCGGGGATGGAAGTGGGGGGTCGCTATAATTATTCATTTGAAAAATAGGGTATCAAGCTTGCCTCTGTAACAGGGGACTTCAATTTTTAAACACTGCATTATTAACTAATATGTCCACTCTCAAAAATTCCAATAAAAAAGACATCTCAGGCCTGACTTGATTTGTAAAATTCCTACATGACTAACGAAAAATCGCTGGGCTTCCGACCTGATTTTTAAAATTTCAATAAAAAAAATTTCGGTTTAAAATAAGAATTTACAAGCATATTCGGTTCGCACAATAAAAAATACACTCAACAAAAACGCTATAAATTAATGTCTCATATATACTGAACCAAATATATGGCCCAAGCCCACTTAGAAAAAGAAATAAACCTAAAACAATAAAAAGAGACAGCTGTTTAGAGGGCCCAACAAAGCTCACCTCTCCTAAATCCTAATCCTCCTCTCCCATCTCTGACACTTGATTTATCTCCTTTTCGTCTCCTGCAAGTCTCGGTTTCGCCTCTCCTCTCTCTTTCTCCGTTCGTCAGTACCGGTATTCTTGCTATTGCTGGGCTCCAAGAGGTTTTTTTCTCTGATGACTTGTTACTTTCAGTTTTTCCAATACTTTGTTCTTCCCAGTTATCAGTTATGTTTAATCGTTCAATTTTAAGTCTATGTGTGCTCTAAATTTAAACTATACCACAAGATAGTCCTCTGTCTGAACTGCTCTCGAAGTACCCTCCATACTCTGTGTTGCCAAAAAGATGGATATTATTTACTTGACGGATGTATGAAATCTTATATTGGATTTAAAGGGGGGCTGTATAGAGCTGCTAGTTTATACTATTGTTACTTGTTAAGGTTCATCTTCATTCAGAAAATGACAAGGCTGGACAATTTTAACATCCAAATTGCATTATTGTTTGCAATCCTGTGTTGATTATGTGCTATTTTTGAATGCAGGAGTACAAAACATAATCGGTAAAAATACGATGGTGTGTGTGTTGTCTCTCGCCCCCCTTTGCTTCCCCTTCAACTTCTCAATTCCAATCCCAATCCCTATTGGCTTCTTGCAAGGCCTTCATCTTGTCTGCTATGCCTTCCCCCAATCAAATTTCAACCCTACATCATCACCAACAAACCAAATATCATTAAGGCGCTTCACCTGTTCGACCAGCTGTTGGCTGCCCAGAATCCTCCATCCTCGATCTGTCGATTCAATCAGATCTTTGCTGCCTTGGTTCGCACCAAAACCTCAAACAACCCCGTCATTTCCCTCTTCAACCGCTTGACCCAAGCTGAAGGAATCAGTCCTGATGAATATACATACGCGATCTTGATGGACTACTGTGCCAGAACGAATCAGGTCAGAGTATTGTTTGGTTTTCTGGGACGGTTTCTCAAAGAGGCCGTAATACTAATATTTTGATCTTCAGTTTGATACTCAGCAGCCTATGTTGGGAGAATAGAATTGATGATGCCGCAGTTATGGTGCTTGATAAAATGCCTGAGCTAGCACGTGTACCCAATGTGGTCTCGTATAACAGTCTTATGTATGGGCTGCGCAAGAAAGATGAAATTGATGAGGCAATGGATTTTCTAGATGACATGATTTGTAAAAGTTAAGAGCCCAATTTGTGACATATACTAATCTTATATTGCAAGAAAGGTGAAATTGAGAAGGCACCAGATTTTCTATATGAAATGATATCTAAAGGGCATGAGCCTCATGTCATGACCTATAAAAACTTTTAGATGGACTGTGCAAGAATAGTGAAATTGAGAAAGGCAATGAATTTTCTACACGACATGAAATTTAAAGGGCTTGAGCCTAATGTTGTGACCTATAGCACTCTTATAGATGGAATATGCAAGAAAGTCAAATTGATAAGCCTTGAGTTTTCTACATGACATGATTTGTAAAGGGTTTGAGCCTTATGTCATAAACCTATAACACTCTTATAAATGGGCTGTGCAAGAAAGTTGAAATTGAGAGGCAATGGATTTTCTATATGACTTGATTTCTAAAGGGCATCAGCCTGATGTCGTGACTGTAGCTCCCTTATTTGGGGGCTGTGCAAGAATGTTGAAATTGAGAAAGCTGTGGATTTTCTACATGAAATGATGGCTAAAGGGCATCAGCCTGATGTCGTGACCTATAACACTCTTATCGATGAATTTTATAAGAATGGTGAAATTGAGAAAGTGGTGGATTTTCCACATGACATGTTGTGTAAAGAGTGTGCGCCTGATGTTGTGACCTATAACATTCTTATAGATATATCATACAAGAATGGTGAAATTGAGACAGCAGTGGATTTTTTACATGAGATGATGTGTAAAGGGTATGAACCTGATGTCGTGACCTTTAACACTCTTATAGACGGATTATGCAAGAAAAGGTATTGTTGCTGATGTGAGAACTGGTCCGGCTCAATGATGAAATTCTGTAACCAGATATTGCTCAGCTATCTCGAGGTATTGCTCTATGTGAGAGGGAAGTAGGGCTCACAGAACATTGAGGAACCAATTCCCTGTCAAATATTGTCAAATGCTTGAGGAAGGAAGAGGTAGTCTGGTCAGAAGAAACTGAGAGCAAGTGAGAAGTTTTTGTTGAGTTTTTCTTCTTCTATTTTTTTGTGTGTTTTTCGATTATGTATTGCTGATTCTTGTAGGATATCATTTTTCTGGTAGACTGGTGATTTTGGCATCTGATTGCTGAATGTCTTGTTTAGTTTATTGGTTGCTGACACCGGTAACAGCTTGCTGCTTCTGGTAGAAAAGATGAAGTTCTTGCTAAATCTGATTGCAGATGAGGATTTTGGACAAATTTGTTTTTTGGATAGAAGGATTCTGGTTTTATTTCTAATACTGATTTTCTGTTTTTATTTTTTAAAAAGAAACAAAAAAAAAAACTGATTCTGGTGTGTGCTAGTATTATGGCTCTGATACCATATGAAGTAAGAAAGAGAATTTTCAGAAAGAATGATTTTGTTATTTCTTGCTTATTTGTACATTTACAATGATGGAATTTGCAGGTAGAAAGAACATCTTAACCATCTCTCTAACTGACAACCTATCTAACTGTCATTGAGGTGCCTATAATCTGGTGTTCTGGTGCCATCCCAAGAGACTAAACATGCACATAGTGATTAGTAAACCACCATATCCAGATAGGTTTTCTGCAAAGCATGTCGTAACAATCAAGCTAATAAATTTTTATTGTCATTACTTGCTCGTTCTGTGCTTCTTCCACTTCCTTTTTCCTTGATAAGAACACAATATTATGCAAGGAAGACGATCAGAGTTTGAGCGGGTGGATGAGGGAGGGCTGGGACCTTGCATGGACACACACATAGCAGGTCTGTTAAGTGGGGCCATAAGGAGGTCTGGTCCTGTGAATTATGATCAACAAACCATAAGCAACTGAGGAACATAACTCCGGGGACATCTTTATCATTTTCAAAAGTGATATAACTGATTGCAACTTTTTTTTGCATGGCAAAAAGTATATAAGATGACATGCAAGTCCCACTTCCCTGAAAATGGATGATTGTTAACAACTTAATTTGTCATGTAAAAGTGCTAATAGCAGCACAACATTAGCAATTTCGAGGAATTACTTTTGATGTATGATTGATGTTGATTCAGGGACAGATCTAGTTGCATATCACTGAGCCTGATTCAGGGACAGGTCTGCAACAACTTGTGTCAGTTCCGGTACGTATTGGTACAAAATATCATACAAGAGCACAATCCATCAATAATATCACGAGTTCAATGGTTTAATCTTTGTTCTTAGTTTATTGTATCTGATTATAGAATGATTACAACTTATTTAACTAATCAATGAACCTTTAATAAATTTATCATAGCCTACGGGCCTTTACACACACACACACACACACACACAAATTTGCTAATCAATTCTTTATTTTAATTCCCCATACTACCAATTTTATTATGAAGTTCCATGTTTACCCAAAGCCAATTTTCTGTTGGCAGCTTGAAAAATATTTAAGATTTCAAGTAACAATGTTTTGCCTTTGTTTATTTGATTTTTGGAGAAGGCATAGGAGAAGTTTTTGTTTATTTGATTTTTGGTTGTTATCGTGTTGGTAGTATTCTTTTCAAACTTTGCCATCTTATTTAACTGGATCTTAATTTGAAGTTCTAAAAAAATATGGTTACCTCACTCAAGATTTCAGAAGTATCAACTTCTACTTGAAGAAATCTGATAAGATTTCATTAATTTGTTATTTCCGACCATTCGGGGCTGTTTTAAGGGTCAGATATGGGTTGACAATACAACTAGCTAGGGGTGTCAACGGAGATAGTAGAGGTCAGATGGAGATATTTTCATACCATATCCATATAAAATTAGTCTTATTCATATTCTACCCTTACTCGTTAAGAAAATAGATAACAAAAAGAATTACAGATAATTATCGAATGAATTAATAGTTTATATAATTTAATCTAAAAGTGTAAAAAATAAATATATTAAATACATCAGTTATGATTTTTATCCTATTATTTAAAAATTATTAATTAAATAAAACAACATAAATGTTTTATAATTTAATGTAAACTACTATGTTATAAAATAAATTAATCATAATAATAAAAATTATAACTCTACGTATAATTAAAAAAAATATCATACATAATTTAATATTTATAATGTGTATGAAATAGCTTTTATCCGTATCAGTATATGATAATTAATGATTTTTTCTTCTTATCCATACCATATCCTTTAAGTTAACAAAATAAAATACTTATTCATACATACTTACTGAATACAATATCAATCGGTTAAATGATTAAAAAGGTTTCGTGACACTCCTGCTACCCAATTGGGTTTCTTTTCCCTCAACTTTTTTGA
Organism: Carex arenaria; assembly: GCA_964058825.1. Lineage (NCBI taxonomy): Eukaryota > Viridiplantae > Streptophyta > Magnoliopsida > Poales > Cyperaceae > Carex > Carex arenaria. Next base: position 59,278 of record CAXKVW010000333.1, on the reverse strand, counting down.
GAAATTGAAACAGAATGGTGAAATTAAATTATAGCATGATTCTTTCTCCAACCATTTCTCCATTCTTTTTTTTTTATTTATAAAAGTGAGCATAGCTCACCGATTCTATTATTTGAACCAACAATTTCAAAATTCGGTACCAAATCACTGATATCGATCCTATTATTATTTCTCCATTCTTTTATTTATAAACTTCTTTTGAGAAAAGGATGAACTCAAGCATCTCAAATTTAATTATTCATAAGAGTTACTTTCGTCGAATTTCGAAAGCACATCCTCCACTCAAAGAACATTATTTTAGTAAGGACATAAAATATTGGTTATATGATTTATAAAATTTTGTAGTGGTGAGTTTTAAACTTGAATTTTGGAGAGAAAATGAGAAAGTTTACGTGTTTTCATTTTAATCATAGAAAAAAAAAAGTAAAAGGAAAACAAATATAAATCAAAATTGAATAATTTATTTCATAAATTGATCACCAATTTATGCATTTTAACCAAGTACACAATTTTGTGATCAAGTATAGTATTTAATTATAAAAAAAATTCCAACTCTAAAATTATGAATATTAAACACATATCTATTGTACATATAAGCTTTGTATTATAATTATTACAGCTTAACCTAATTATAATTGTAGATAGTTATTCTTATTATAAATTATTACAGCTTAACCTAATTACTAATGTGCGATCAGGGACTACAGATTTTATAGAAGGTACTTGATTATAGTTGTGTTGCTCTAATACCCTTTCATAATTCCATAGTCCGCACAAGCAATTATATTCGCTGTTTAATTTCCATTTTGAAGTAAAAAAAAAAAAAAAACATATCAAATATATCAACTTTTTTTAATATATCAACTAATGCATCACCATGTAACACGCAATTGGTTTATTTGTTAACGTATATTTGACTATCTTTATCTTTTATGTAGACAATAAAACTTAAAAAATTTCCAGAACATCAAGAACAATTTATATTCATTATATTGGGTGGCCATGTTATTAAATTAAATAACAAAGACATAATTTATTTTCTTACAAAAAAGTTGTCTTAAAAACAAATCAAGCATTCCATACTTGTTCTTTAGATGGGAGGTCAAGTTAATTAATTATTAAAACTTCTCCCAATATGTGTTGTATCTAATAATAATCGTGAAGTTTTCAAAGTTTCTATATAACCCTAAAATATTTCAAATTAGCTAATTCTCCAAAAAAATAATTGTACCATATTTAAAAATAAATAAACTAAATAACCATTATTTTCACAGAATTCCAAATTTATCACGTCCGCTAATTGCATTGGGGGGACCCAAAAGTGAAAGTCCGTCAATTCAATTGACGGACCATTTCTGGGGATCCACCAATTGAATCAGCGGACCTTTTATTTTTAACAAAATTCATTGTGTATGTGGAGGAAGCAAAAAAAAATGGGATCAATACTCAATTGAAATTACATTTTAATTGAGTTTAATGCCAAGAATATTTGAAATAATTAAATTCAACTTTTACTTAGGTATTGTTTTCCACCAATATCTTATTACGAAAAGTGGTAATTAACAAACACTAAATTTGCTTTGCAAACCTACGTACGGACCTGAATAAAAAAAAATTAAATAAATCCGATCAAGATTAAGTATCCAAATAGCCATGAAATGCAACGAACTTCATAAAAATTTACCTAAAATATGACTAAGTTAAATCTGCGTAAAATGTTATGAGAATGCAAATATAGTATGACAAGAGCATCGTTTTATCATTTTATTCATTGATCATATATAGTGAATATAACAAATAAAAGGATACACATCGCTCACTCATATTGTGTCTGTTTATGAACATGCGTTGTCCGTGAAAGAGTTCAATAAAGACAAGAAATTGGTTGTATGTATTTATAATAAATTTATATAATGACGAAAATCGATTAAATAATTATTAAAGTTAAAAGTTAAAAGTTAAGACTAAAGAATAAAGATATAATTTTTTTTATAATTTATCAATCACGTTTATAAATTAATAATTTTTTGTTTTGTAATTATATAAATTATTAAATTGAATCATTGGTATTAAATTCTTAATATATACCAATGAAATGAAATTGAAATGTCGTAATCTTCTTACATATGGATGGAAAAACAACATAGACCTTACAATTTTATTTTGATATCTAAATTTTAAATTTTAAAATAAAAATATAAAAAAGACATCAAAACTGGAGGTACTTATTAAAAAACTCTAATTCAAAAGTTAAATAAAATGAATAATATTTAAAACTGAGCACAAAAATACTGAAACAAAGAATTTACAATTGGTGTATCCTCTCTTCCTCAGGAACAATCCCTCGGATCTTTGAGTCAAATCAAAGAGTTGTCACTTGTCAATGCATTTGCACCTAGAAGTCTTACACGGAATGGAAATCCACTTTTGAAAAACTCAAATAAATAAAGTCTGTTCGCTTGGTACCAACTGGTACTGTAAAGACTCAAATAAATAAAGCAGCAAAATCAAAACTGGAAACATCCTCAGTAAATCATTCTTGCCAGCAGTTACCAGAGTTAGTTGTTTCTCCTCTGTTGTACCGCCTATTCACTTATTCTGGTTCAATTGTATTGTGTACTGGTATCTCTGATTGTGCAGTCCTAAAGCACCTCTATATATATGTATGAAGCATAAGAAAATAGCTAGAAAATTCTCATGCCACTTCCATATACATGATGAATATACAAACAAAACCATTATATATGAAAACTTTAAAGTCCAAATCATTAAATGTGACACACAAGTATATTCCAACTACAAAGTGTAAAATATTCAAGTAAACTGAGATCTGTCACCAATGTGATATGCTATTATCTTGAACAAAATTGCTTGCAATGAAAATCATGACTTGGAACTCAATTCATAGTAATTCATAGTAACACCTTATATTTCTTTGTGTATAAAAATCAAGACTTGAAACACAACTGGTGTACCGATAACAGGAAGGAGATTTGTTAATACCCTAAACTGCTCAATCGGTGGAAGCCGTCCTGTACCAAGGTTGTAACGTTGCCCCAGGACCTCACCTCCAGGCTGTTCTCATAATCCACGAGCACAGGCAACACAAAGGCGCACAAGCAAAGAAAATGGAAAAATCTTAATCGAGTTGAGGGTTGAGCAAACAACAGAGAGGAGAAAAATAGTGATTGAGAGAGAGTTCTCGGTCCTCGGAGAAGAGAGGTACACGTTAAGAAGAGGAGGAGAGTGCGACGCAAGCGCCGTATGAAAAAAAATATTCAATTGGACTTCATTTTTGTTTGCCCAGATTTTTAAGCTGCGTGGGGAACGTTTGGGAAGAAACCATGAGAACAAATGAGCGGGAAATTGAGCCTCCGAACGCTGCTCGGAAATATTATCCGGATCCCATCAATTTCCATTAAATTTTTGTCAGCCAAACAAACCCTTAATATATGACAAAGAGATGTCAGTGCTGCGTTGCTGATGCTAAAGTATGGTATATCCATGGAACCGTTCCCGATTCCATCCAACGATATACTGATGAGAAAGGTTCATGATGTGTCGGTTGCAAAGTCACCTAAGCACTTCCAATAACTGCTTTGTAAATTAAATCCAACTGTTTTAGTAACAACTAAAAATGCATCAACACAATCCATTACAACATTTTTCAACTTTTTTTCATAATATACTTAATTGAATAATAGATCCGTAATGTAAGATTACATAACAGATTCATTATGTACTTAATTAAATACAACATTTTTAACTTTTTTCATTATTTGACACACTTCATAACCTGAAAAAATTCTTAACATGTGAACTTTGACGCCATTTATCAAATTTGAAGAAACTAATTACTGTTGTGGTATTTATGTCAGAAGTGTTATTTTCATCGCTCGGTGCGTAATTTATACGGAAGATCTTTCATGTTATATATATTTTGGTGGGAATATTTGAATAGGTGGACATGCAACGGAGTTTTTGAAAATTGATACTGCACATATTTTGAAGAGATCAAATGGCTCAGAAGTGTGCTAAACGTGCTAGAGGATTTAAAAATAAAAATCGCACAAGAAAATTAAGAGGTTCTAATATATGGTTCCGAAATAAAAAAATAAAAAAAGCCCTTAGTATTTCTTTAAGTTTGCATTTCTAAAGTTGGAATATTATGTTGGAAATGCAGAGTAAGTTTTTGTTTATTTGCTTTTTTTTTTGTTATTTGTCATTTGTAACTTTGGTCATTTTTATTAACTTTGGTTCTAAAATGTGATTGCATGACCAGAAATTAAAAAAATACCAATTTATATTTGGAGAATTCGTATATGATATATTGTCATTATTTTTATTTTATTTTACTAGAGACGAGAAAAGAAAATTTGTTCTACTGTTCTAGTATTTAGTACTCCTTTGGACCTGTTTCATGGGCTTATATATGGGCCAGCAATAAATGAAACAGAAAACTTCTTGGATCATTTTGGGTTTTGCAAAACTTGTTTGGATTAACAGGAGAGAGAAAAAGCCTTGCAAAACTAGTTGAATTCGCATCCTCTGAGATATCTCAAACTTTGCGTGACTTTTCGGAATATCTCAATCGTTCAAATACATTCTGCACGAATCTCAAAGCTCAACTAATACTGCCCCCCTACGCTGCCCCGAATAGGCACCGGACACGTCGGTCACGCAAAAAATTGAGATATCTCAGAGGATACGCACTCAAACTTGTTTGGGTACAGTTGGCACATGAGCTTATTCGCATATACTGGCCAGTTTCTTCAGTCACTATAACAAAAATGAATGCTCCTAATTACCCGTTCTTTGTTCCTTGTATAACTGTAGAGAAAAATTGAGTATGCAAGTTCAAAATTTCTAATAAAAAAGGCTTAATCAAAATCATACTTATTGTATCAGTGGACAGTTTAGAAGGAGATGATCAATCGTTTCTATTTGATTGTTGAACTGACATATATTGCTCCATATCCAATCTCTAATTATAAAGTTGTCATTGATTAAGATCTTATATCTCATGACCAACTACATTAACACTCCCATATTAGATGGGACAGGAAGTGTCCACCATATACCAGATGTTAATGTGGGGTGATCCGGATCAGAATCTGCTTCTTTTCTTCCATCTGGATCGTTCAAAATTCATCGTACGGCCTCAATTATCTTTTATTTTCATATCAATTTAATCTATTATAATTATTCAGATTTAATTGAAGCCGTGCAATCGATTTTGAACGATCCAAATGGAAGAAAAGGAGGTGCTCTTTTTCTCAAAAAAAGAAGCAGATTCTGTTCCGGGGTGATCCCTCTATTTGCGTGCGTAGAGGCAAGGGAGGAGGCACACATGGATGCCGGCATCTGTAGACCATCCAATGTTTTCCTTTTTTTTTTTCTTTTTTTTTTCCTATTTGCAAATAGAAGCGAAGATTGATCCATAAAAGATAAGTGGGATGCCGACCAGAATTGTTTGGTTAATTGTTTCTCCCAAAATGGATGAATTTGGGCCCATTTATTGTGTTTGGTTCTGCTCCAAAATACACGTTGACATGCCAGAAAAAGGAGCTACAATAAAAAATAACTACAGATTGATCTACATGGCTAAAAGTAAAATAGAAAGTGCTAGAACGGCTATTGAATTTTTTTTTTTTTAAAATTTATATGTAAATACTCTTAGAGATCTGTAAAAAAAAAGTTGGATCTATTTACAGAAGTGAATTGATAAGTTGACCATATTTCTTAAATTAAATTATAAATGTTTTCAAAGCAAAAAAAATAATTATAAAAATGTTGCAAATTTTATAAATACGATGTGTATTAATTGCATGTACTTGTATAATAACTCTTATAATTTTTCATGCGTAGAATATGCACTACATATAGATTACATTTTAGTTGTCATATTTTAAATTATTACGTTATTTTTGTCAAATAACATTCTTGTTAATAGATCCCAACCTACTAATGCATTATCGTTTTTTTGTTAGAGCCCAATGACAATTGCTTCTTTGTCCTCTTGATTTATGCTAATAAATAATTTAAAATGTGGAAATATGAATCACTCTTAAGTCTTAACCTTTTTTTTTCTTAGATTTCGTGGCTACAAGGGTACCAAACTAGAATAAAATTGATGGGATGTACGTAATATATTACAAAACTTGAAATTCAATTATGGCGATGATAAATAATAGATCTCAAATATTGCTTAGTAGGTTGCAAATGGGTAAGTTTATTTGTACTCATAAACATTTTGTTTAATTAACTTATCAAACAAGAAAAGTTGAATATGGCACTGTTCTTAGATCAATCTTGCGCTATGCAAAGCGTATTATATATATATTTTTTGTAGATTTAATTACAATAATTCAAAAATTCAAAACAAGATTATAAAATTCAAGAAAAGTTGAACATGACACCGTTTTTACCTCTCCCTTATCTGCTTATCCTATCCTATACCTTCTTTCTTTTTAAAAAAAAAAAACAGCAGCCGCATTCTTTTGATCTCCTTGGCAGCTGTCTAATTACCTGTTGAACATGTCACCTTTAACTCCTTTCCTTTCTCCTGTGCTTTCCCACAATCCCACCCCCCTCTTTCCCCACATGTTGTTTGGGAGAACGAAAGATCAGACCAAGAAAATTAAGGGGAAAAAATGGAGAGAAAGACTGAAAAAAGGTAGTTAACTTTTTTGAATTCAATTGAGGACTTGAGTGGTCTATTTGATTGGAATTCCGATTTTATGGCTTGTAATTTCGAACATTTTTTTAATATGACTGCTTAATTTTTTTAATACAAATTAAGAATGCAATGGCTTGTAATGTACATGAATTATTGAAATTGTTCTTGAAGGAATGTATATGAATAGCCTATTGAAAGATTCCTCCAGTTAAGAGAAAGATTTTTATAGAAAATCTTGATGATTCAATTTGCTGTCATCAATTAAAATATGCAGGAATAATTAATTTGATATATGATTTTGTGGATTTATCCAGCTATTTGAAAAGTTGACATCTGTATATAAAGTGGTTACAGAGATGTATATATTGTTAACTAATTGTTTGCTTAGTTTTGTAGTTAACTTCCTTTTATATATATTTTTGTTTATATTTTTTATTGGCGATGTAAGTTTATGAGTTTTGAATTAGTGTGAAAATATTTTATGCACACTCTGCCCAGCTGTGCTATTCTATTATATATCATTATCCAATATATAAATTAAGTATCACTTAATATATGTAGATAGCATGCTCATAATTATGATATATATTGAATATTTTTAAACAGCGTTAGGACAAAAATGAAGTAAAATAAAATTAATATTGACTATATTAATTGAGATATGTTTTTCGTACCTATCTTTCCCATAGTATTAGCGCATGTTTTAATTTGCTAGATTATATTTACCATACAACACAGCAAACGAGATGCACATCTTTTCTATGTTGATTTTGCCTCTATCAAAGTCAGTTTAAAATTTTGCATCCAACAAAAATATCTAGAGAGGGCCTAAAAAGTTGCACTCGTTATTTCTAACAAGGAACTATTGACAAAGACCTTGTTAAATTACCTTTTTGAGGAAGACACTCATCATAAACCAGGAGAGATTGTTGTATCAGACACTGAGACCTTTGGGAAAGTTAATAAAGAACAAAAATACACCATACAACAATTTCAATTTTTTTTATTTTTTTGATAAGTTGCTTCCTTCTCTGTTTTTGCCAAATATTCATTGACCATATTTTGTTGGTCGGCACTCGGCGGTTCCTTTTTCTCGTTTTGGTTCCAATTAAATTTAATGAATTGTATACCATACTTTTCAAATTCTAAAGATTCCGACCAAGTAGCTTTGTGTAGTTCAACGCTTTTTTATTCACAGGAGCTCATATTAATGGAAAAACAACACATTAATTCCTAATAGAGGAGGGATCCACTTGCACCATTTATTTTTAAAGTTCAAATAGTTGATCCAAATCGTTCAACATGTTAGATATATTAAAATGTACTTGTAGGTCAAATTTTATATTTTTTTTTAATTTTTTTTACTATTTATTAAGATGAGAACAAAAATGCAATGATCTGAAAACAAAGATTTTGTAAAATACTTAATAAATAGTAAAAAAATTCACAAAAATGTAAAATTTGGTATCTAAGTACATTTTAATATGGAGGTCATGTTGAATAGTTTAGATCGACTGTTTAGACTTTAAAAACTTTAAAAATAGATGGTGTAATTTTGTGTCACCAAAAAATGGTGTCAGTGGATCCCTCATCTTCCTAATTTATGAAGAATAATAAAGTACATATTACTAAAATGTTGTATTATACATTTTAATGTATTGGATAAATTTATACATATCAACTAGTATTCTAGCTAGTCATATCACTTATGGAGTATTAAGTCAAATGACTCACACAAAGCTATAATATAATTGTTATCATTTATTTCGATTTTCAGAAATATTGATAGTTTTTTAATTGATCCCGAGCTTTCCTCATTCAACCTCTAAAGATGAACTTTTTTACCACATCAACAATTTTATTATCTCTCAATTAATATTATAGTATATTTATATCCGCAAATAACATCAACTATGTTAATAAATTTATAGTTTCGAATTTTACATCATTGTAAATTATGAGCTACAAATCATGGTGTAAGCTGATGTATTATTTTTAAACAGATTACTAATGCAGCAAATTAAATAAATATTTGCTCATCTCTATGATTGACACTGTAATTATTTTATCAGTATTTACTATTTACAGTTACTTTGTTACTTAAGGAGTTATATTGGATAAATAAATTAGAGAAACTGTCCCCAAAAAAATTATAATACTAGCCGGTAGCGGCTGTTTATTTATTTATTTATTTTTATTTTTTGGCAGTTGAAAGCATCCCTACCAATAAATGTGTGTTCCTATAGGAACATGGGCTTGTAAACATCGCAATTAAAAGGACATCAATAGTTGCCCCATGTGAGCGTCTCCTATCAAGGCGGAGTCACAGAGGCGGAACTAGAAAATTTTCGTAGAGAGGGTTAAAAACTTAAAATGCACAAATTATAATTGGTGGGAATTAAATTAAAGTTCTCTACTAAACAAAATAAATTTTAACCACTATACTACAAATAAACATGTGATATTTATAAAGGGAGCTAGACTATATAATATGTTCTTAAAAAGTAAAATTCAATTAAATTTTATTACACATAGCTAAAATTTTAAAATCATAGAGGTGGCTTAGTCACTTTTTCAATGACTTTAAATCTGCCCTTGGCATCACCATCTTGTACCCTCTCATTCTCATAATTTCTCCTTGAGTAAGGCTACCGTACTATGCATAGTGCAAATCGGCCCATACTATGGCTTCATATCACTATTTTCAAAGTTCAAATGGTAACTAAATTTTCCATTATTTAGAATAGGTAGAAAATCAATATTTTTAAATGCATAGTCCAGAATCTTTAGATCAAGTGATTTTCTAACCAATTTAAAAATAGTAAACAAAGTTTGAATACTATAAAATTTGGTCTCTGGGTACATATTTTCATATAGTGATCATGTTGAGCGGTTCGAGTTGATTGTTTGGACTTTCAAAGCAGAGATATGAAACCATAGTACAAACCGGTGTGCCCTATGCATAGTATTATATCCTCACCTTTTTCTCCTTTAATTCAGAAAACAAAAAACATAATTTTCAAAAATTATATCATTTTTTATTCAAAATTATACCTAAAATCTTCTGAATGCACACACAAAAAAAACATAATATGTATATATAATTCATTAATTTTAAAAATATTAATATTTGTAAACATGACATTTAAGATCCATCAAAATCCTCAAATCACTGTGCCAGAGCAATGACTTAATTAGCCACTGAACTAGATATGATTCTTTATTATTAAAAAAATATTTATCAACTGTTACCGAAAAAAAGAGAAAACTGAAAAGAGAGAAGAATACCGTACTTGGTTTCCTTATTTGAGTTTGAATTATGATTGAACCACTAAATCATTGGTGCTACTTGCTGGTAGCAAGTGCGTATCGGTCCCCTAGCAGCAAAAATCAAATACTGCACCGTTATGTTTCTTTTCCTAGTGGTACCGATCGAGCTTTAGACTGAAAGTATATATATGTGTGTACCACAAATATATATACAACTATTATGTTGTATATTTTTAATAAGCATTAAAGTGTTTTAATGATTTGATAAGAGATTGTGGGACACTGAGGTATTAGCTTGTCTGAGACATGTTCTTTGTGACTGGTACGACACTGATCTGGATGGGCAATTTGGCATGTGTTGCGTCGTGGCATTTTTTTTCTTGACATTATTGATGAAGATCATAAATTGCTATTGATATATATTTAGTGGCTTATGATGAATACATAAAACGAATTAATTATAGGAACTGTAGCTATGTTAATATCCCAAGAAAATGCACACAAAAAAGAAAGAGAGAAATTAGTTAAGAAAGAAAATCATTTTAGGCACAGCTACAATACAGGATCGAAACACCGTGAATCTTATAAAATAGCTAAGAAATAAAATCAAGGTGTTTTATTTTATGTTTGGGATTCTTTTTAATAATAAACGTGACAACTAGCACAATTTATGAAGATCAAATTTTAAAACTGTATATTTGTTCTCTTTGAATTAGAAAGACTCTATAATCTATATCAAATTTGGTCCAATTGAAAAAATAATTATCTATTTAAGAAGTAATTCTATAAAGTAATAGTTTTGTTTTTAGCAACATTTAATTGCAAATTAATTCTTAAATTGTATCAATATTGATACCAAAGTGGAGCAGCACGGACAGTTCACCTTCTACAATTTTTTTTCTCTTGTTCTGTTGCATCTGCATTGTTTTCTTGCTTTCATAAAAATTGAAAAGAAATGCAAGGTTTTTCTCTTAAAGAAATGTTATTATGCTAAACATTTAAAGCTAACCAAACACACAATATAAAATAAAGCAGAAGAACTCAACATTTTTTTTTTTATATATACACAAGCATAATCTTCTCACTAGAAATAAAAAGAAAAGCTGTTTGAAATCCTTGCTATATACTTTATAGAAAAATTTAATACAAGATCTCAAGATCAACAAAAGCAAAAATATGATTCCTCTTCTATTCTAAACCTCTATTAACAATACTCTCTTCTCCATGATTAAATGGAGCAACATATCATCATAATTCCTTCTCGTAAGATTAAATCCATCCAATTAAAGGCCTAATTCGAAAACCCATAAAATTCTCACAGCCCAAAAGTCTCTCCATGGAGCCCAATTTTACTGTGTTTCATGCAAGGTGCTCAGTGCTTGTGCATCCTTCTTGAAATACAAAGCACATGTATTCCAAGTTCATTATATCCATTGCCATGCACTACAGATACAGTAGTAAGAATTTTGAACTTAGATGTCTCATGACGACCAGCTCCTCATTAAATATGGCCGTGACACTGCCATCTGATCGAGTGCAATCACAATCCCCATGGCAAGACACGTGTCGATCTCAGGCTCCACTACCAGTTGAAATACATCGTCACCGAAATTCACGCCTCCGCTGCTAGTTGACACTTCTTTTCGTCGGATCTCCGCCACTTGAGTCCCCTCATTATTTTGGAAGGTGCAGCACCGTTGCACATACGAGCCCTCGGCCAGGAAAGAATCGGTGCTTAATGAAGGGGTGAAGGGTGTCACCTCGGCGAGAGATTTTTTGTTGCGCATCGTTGTGTGACGCTTGACGGAGAGGAGCGGGTTGGTGGAGTCTTCTCCGTTGTAGATTACCCAGTGGTACCCAAGATTTAATTGCCTCTGCATTAGTTAAATATGAAGACCAAGTTATTATTTTTTGTTCAAGCTGGGTATGATTAATTAATTAAATTAATTAATACAAAGTTAACCATCGTTGAAATATGAAGCATAGAATTATTAAGATATGTTATTATTCTTCCAATTGAAACTACCTAGCTCTTGCATACACATTCAAAACTCTCTAATTGTTTTTGTTAAATTTTAATTACTTGAGATCTAAATATAACTTTTCTGTTTAAAGCAGGAAGAAAAAAAGGTTTTGCATACAACAACTCTTTAGTACCTTTTTTCTAATGGAGAAAAGTGGTTTTCCGGTAGCATCCATGAGAACAACCTCGCTCTTGCAATCGGATCCGTAATTATCCACCCGAAAAACCAAATTGCCCTTCGCATCATAAACTGTAAACCCGCTACAATTGAACAAGAGCGATTTGCGCCACACTGTCAGTACCTCTGCCTCCTCCCTCCTGCTCTCTTGATTGTTCATTTGCCGGAGGTCGGATTGCACAGAAGTCAAGCTCGGGTGCACCTTCTTCATTCGCTGGAATGCCTTCATGGTGAAAAAATGCGCTGAGGTGTTTCACTGGTGACCGGAGAAGAGAAAAAGGTTTTGTTTTGTGTCTCTTGATGAAAGTTATTATGAGGTTAGAGGATGTTTGATGGAGATGGCCTCAGGTGGCTATTTATATTACCTCTTGGACAAAAATGCCCTTCTACAATCTTGCATTTAATGTAATAAGACGCCGTTGAAACTACATGGGTTCAAGGTTACCACGTGGAATTAGTTACTTTTTTATTTTTTAAATTGAAAAAATTGAATGGCCACTTCATTTACTACTAGCCCCCAAATTTGTGTTAATGTCATCGTCGTTGTCAATTCTTGCACCATGATTTGAAGGGTATATACCTACATGAACTATTCCAGATAATCTTTAATATGAAAAATAATTGAGCTATGATAAAAAAATTATACATTAGAAATATTTTGGAAATGATACACTTTAATGCTCCCTTTCCACACATAAAAACACCATGACCCGCATTTCAACTAATCTGGTAAAATTTACATATTTGTAAAAACATTGTGAATGTGTTATTTTTTAGCAAAAAATGAAGGTCTAAGTTGTGGACAGAGATCACCTGCTCCCTGGGGGGCAGGATTTTCCTGTCCCCAGTGAGACTGACAGGTGGGTCGAGATGGATTTATAAATTTAAATATTGATTTTTAGTTTTGGTGTGGCCCACTAGTCAGTGACTCAGGAGCAGGAAAATCTTGCCTCCTGGGGGGCAGAGAATTCGGTCCCCTAAGTTGTCAAGTCTAATATTCATAAAATATCTTGCATCCAGATTTCAAACTTGCCGAAAAACATTGTCCTTTGCCACTAAATTATTGACAATTCTACATGTATTGTCCTTTTAGAGTAGCACATTTATCAAATTGCACCTTAATTTAGTTAGTTATACCATAAGAATTTTTTTTTAAATGGCCATAAAAGCTAAACCAAAGTTTGACAATGTATCAGAAATTGCATTTAAAGAAAGGTTAATTATGAGGTGCTTGATTGTTAGGAATTTTTTTATCCGTAGAAATCAAAGAAAAAGAAGAGAGAGAAATAGAAAGAGTACATCAAAATTTTGATGGATAATAAGAACGGTAAAACTCTTATTGGTCCTAAAAGTAAAAAAATTTAGACCGGTAAGAGTTCTACCGGTCCAAACTTTGTTTTTTTTTTTTTTTTTTTAAATCTGATGTATAAATGGAGGAAATTATTTTATTATATTTCTAGTAAAATATGAAAAGTTTTTCAAATAATAGATGTAATGTTTCTATTATATCTAAATTTTAAGATATTTTATTTATTTTTGTAAAAAGAATTATATTTTACTAGAAAAAAATAGAAGAAAAAAAACAAACTGATTTTAGGACTGGTAGGAGTTTTACCCGTTCTTACTATCCATCAAAATTTTGATGTACTATTTTTGTTTTTCTCTCTTCTTTTTCTTTGATTTCTACGGATAAAAAATTTCCTGATTGTTAGAGATGAAGAGTGTACAAACAAAGAAGAATATTGATATCATTTCTCTAGCTAGAAGACTAGAACTGTTAAACAAAATTATTATGAACTAAGCTAGGATAATGATATTTTTTCCAGAGAAGATGGTGTACGTGATGACTGATGACGATTCAGGGGAGGACTCGTGGCAGTCTATGAGTTGAGAATTGAGATGTACTGTTAAAAAATGCTGATGATAAGTGTGGGGTAAGGGACGGTTAGGTGGGCCCCACTTCTGTATGGTTGGTTGAATGAGACTTACTTAAGAAGGAGAGACTTATATATCAGCAGCCTATGAATTGAGATGTGTTAAAACATTAGGTGGTGTTACATGTTAGATTATTAATTTTTTTTTTGGGTCAAGAATCAAGATTGGAATGGAAGATGAATCATTCAAGGGAATTATATATTAGGAAAAAAAAAAAGGGAATAATTTGGGATATTGAAAATGTTGAGATATAGATGGCAATATATGAATAAAAATTAGTTTTGAATATTTATATATATTAGACTAATATTTGCCTTGTTTGAATAATTCTTTTATAGATATATACGATCGAGGATTCACTCAAAAAGCAGAACCTGTATAAATAAATATTAATTCTTGAGCTCAACGCAATTTATTATCTGTAAGGTACAAGTCATTATTTGCTAATCTGTTCTAAGTACTAAATATCTATTTTGTTCTACCTAAAATGGTACAACACGAAAAAAAAACATAAAAGAGTACACCTGATTTACGTGGATATTAGTAGTTATAACCAATTCAATTAATTCATTTTTTTTTCAAGTATCATAGTGATGGAAAAATAAAGTACAATTATTATTATTATTATTTGGAACAAATATCACCAACTTTTCAAATTAGATATAATTAACTCGGAAGAATTTTGACGGATTTATTTGAATTTACCTAGGTCTAATAAAGATAAAAAAAAAAAAAAAAAAAAGTAATAACATCCGCGGTATAGCATGCACCAGGTGTTGCTATCTTTCATCAAAAAAAAAAAAAAAAACAGGTGTTGCTATCTACATAATAATAGGGACATCCACTAATTCTGACTTGTGTAATAAAATAAAAATCAGATAATGTTTCAAAGCATATCTAACATAATGCATGGTGGGAACTCCATTAGCACTTGTTTTGAATCTTTCTGCACCACACAAAAAAGGAAGCATAATTTTTACCCAAGCATTTTAATTGATTAGACCTCAATCAAATTTACCCAAGCATTTTAATTGATTAGACCTCAATCAAATTTTATAAATTATTAAACACTTCTTGCTTAAATAACCCCTCACTTTTACTGAAGTGATATCTGGACTTTTTATTTTTTAACTCATGTGTCAATGTTCTAAATAGCGCGCTATAGCGATGCAATAGCATTTTTAGACATTAAACTCTAAGCTATGGGATAAAACTTTGCTATTTCACCTACGACCGCTATAGCGGTAATAGCGATCCGCTATTTGCACTACACACTACGCGCTATAGCGCACGGTATACTACATAGGCTTTTATTTTTCAAACTAACTTTATTTTTAAGAATCAATTTTTTTTCAAGGTTCAAATTATTTTGATTTTAAATATAAAAAGATAAATAGTTTATGCCATAATGCTTAGATTTTTTTTTAATAGAAAATGATATATAGTTTATGCCATGATGCTTAGGTTATTTTAAATGTAAAAAGATAAACAGTTTATGATATTATTAGAGATATTTTGAATAGCAATTTGGACTTTGTATTGGTTTAATATGAATATTCTAATTTATTAATCAATTTTGCGTTACTTATCGCTAGATGAGACTTTAGATAAAGTTGATAATTAATAGAAATATAAAACATAATTTTTTAAACAAAAAACGCTATGTAGCTTTCGCCATAGCTACGCTATTCACGATAGCTTTTTATTTAGTATTTCCATGATGACGCGATAATCACTATTTAGAACTTTGATGTGAAATAATAAATTATAAAGAATATATTCAATCATTATATGTAGAATATGGGTTATGTGTTATCAAAATGATTTATCCACCTATAAAACATTGTTCTTGCTGCTGCCAACACATCAAGGGATGGAGAAAGAGGAATGCCCTTCTTTATTTATTACATAATTCAAACTTCACAAAAAGAAAATATAATTTCCTCAAAAGAAAAACTTCAAAATGGTGTTTCAAAATTCCTCCAATTCATTCAGAGGTAAAAAAAAAAAAAAATTAAATAAATTGCGGTTTTAACTGGGGGTAAATTGAAAAACAAAATTGCGGTTTGATACCCCAATCATGGATGTTTATTATTCCCTTGAAAAATGTCAATACACGTAGCATCAGGCATCGAATCAGACATTTCTTTTTGTTCCGATAAGAGAATCATGTTTTCACCCATCGGCGAAGTTTAGTATATAAATATAATATTATTTTTTGTTTTCTGAATTTATTAATTAACTAATTTGTTAGGGATGATATTTTGTTAGGATGGTTCAAATATTTTTTTTGTCTCTATTATATTTTTGTTTTTACTACTTTAATAATTTATAATTTTAAAGTCAAAATAATATTATTATATATGATCTATATTATTTTCTCTATGAAAATATAAAAAATTATGATATTTTAACTTTGTTTTGATTATTATCAAAGAACTTGTTAAAATACACCAATGTAAATAATTTATAAATATTAATTTTTCAACTTAATTATTCCAATTAAAGCATAATTGAAAAATAATACTTTTATGTGCATGTAGAAAAAATAATTTAAATTACATATAATAATTTTATTTTGACATATAAATTTTTAAAAAATAGTAACTACATAGCGCAATTAATTAAACATGGAAAAATCAGAACAATCAATTACAATATATATATACATATATTAAAAATCATGTACCTATACCCCCGGCCCCCTCGAATTCGTATCTAGTGTAGTACCGCAAAAGAGAATCTTTTAGAATGATTCCCTTTTGAATAGATCCGGACCGTTCATTTAACTTGGCACGATTCTCAAAGCCCAAAAATAGTGCCCCCTATTTTCATCCGAATCTCAAACTGCTGAGATTTAATCTCAAACCGTAAAGTGATGTGCATCCTCTGTAGTAATAGAGAGGATACGGATCCCGGCCCCCTCTGCGTATTTTTCATATATCACATTTAGATCTCAACACAATGGTGACATTATATAATTATAAAATTAGTTATTAATTTTTTGCGTTAAGAACGTGCTTGCACATAAAAATAAAAATGGATAGTTGATTTAGTCTATATATATCCATTCTGCAGATGTGTGTTTTGAACAAGTATTACGTAATGGATAGATATTAGTCTATATAAACGTCTATGACCTATTGACCTATGTGCTATGTGCTTACATCCTTTTATCCTTTATTTTTTTTGTTTTGAGAGTGCCATCAATTTTTTTCTTTGAGTTAGGTTAAGCCATCATTAATTTTTTATAAGGTATATTATTAGATCACGTTTTTTTCTTTTTCTATCTGTACTTAAGAGTATTTAGAATAAGGTTCTTAATTTGACATCAAACAACAATGTTATGTGTTAGTATTTAGAAGACAAAATAGGGACATTTCGATGGGCATCATAACAAATTCAGTCTAATACTCATTTGAAGTTGTTTAATCCATTTTAAGAAATGTACGGACAATTTACGTTAAAATCTATCCAGTGGATTTAACCTGAACACACAAGTTTTAAAACAGATCGAACAACTTTAAACAAATATCGGATCAAATTCGGATCCAAATCGAAATGCTCCCGATCCCTCTAGAATAAGGTTCTCCATTTGACATCAAACAACTAGCAAAATGATCAGAGTGATTCACACTTGGTTTAATTATAGGAGTCCCTTATAATAAGAGACTATTGTAGAATATTCTTCACTATCTAGAAAATATTTGATGGAACAATTGGAATATATACTTTTTATTTGGTGTCAAATTGAGGTTGTCAATCAATAGAGTAAATAATTAATACTTACTTTTGTTATGTTGATGGGGAGAGTTGTGTTCGTGCCACATTAATTTATTTATTTTTGCTTTTTCCTCTGGATGTGTCATGATTTTTACAAATCACGAATCAAACAAATTCTAACCATTATTTTGAGCCTACTGCTAGAGAAGAAAATTTGTCACGGCGTGACTAGTTACGTCACAGAACATCACGTCACGTGTGTCGATTACGTTACGTCACAGAACATCACGTCACGTGTGTCGATTACGTGACGTGACTCGCGTGTCGCGTGACATAATCATTCGCGTGTCGCGTGATATGATAATTCGCGTGTCGCGTGATCATTCGCGTGAGGTAACCGCATTCCAGCGAAAATTACACATCACGTCACGTCACGTGAACCAGTCACGTCACGTCACGTCACGGTATGAAACATAGAGTGTCTAACTTTTTTGGTATGTATAGAGTATTCAAAATTTTCTTTTAGTATAGGTTCAGTAATACTGATACTCATATAATACTGATTTTTAAAGTAATGTCAGATACCTAATAATTTTTTCTAAAAAAACTAATATTTGCATCATTATTTACTTATTCTAGAATTTTTCATATTTTTCATATCTTTTTTTTTCTAAATTTCCAACAATTTAAATTAAAATATAAAAAATTGACATGACTAATTTACGTCACGTCACGTGTGATCACGGCGTGACTACGCGTGATGTGACAATTCACGTGATGTGACCATCCGCCACCATTTTGGTAACATCACGTCATGTCATGTGTCCAAATCACGGCATATTTATCACGTCACGTCACGGCGTGTCACGTATTTCCTTCTTTACCTACGGCCATGAGAAATTAAAAAAAAAAGTGTCCTATAATAAATTTTTGAAACTTAAATTTTCGCCCTTCATAAGAACCGTTTTTTTTTTTTTAATTTGGTGGCAAAATGTAACATCATCGTAGGAAAAGTTGCAAGTTTGAATGGATGAAATTTATTTATAAACATTAAAAAAATTTAAAAACTAGATCTTCATCATTTTTCTAAAAAAAAAAAATCAGCCTTCATCCTTCTACATTTTTTTACAACAAAAATAAAGGGCGTGTTCGGTTATCAAGCGGGAACGGGAATGGGTTTGGGTTTGGGTCTAATTTGAATGGCCGAAGCACTATTCCCATGGGAAAAAAAATTCACTCAGAGGACCTGTTCGGCTGTATTCCCGAGTGTCACTGTTCACGTGGAGAAAAAAAAATTCAGTTGAGGTAAACAGTAACACGTTGTTTACTTTTTCACCCGTTCCTGTGCTCATTTTTATTCACGAGCTTCAGCCGAACAGACCCAGATGAGTGAATCTTTTTTTTTTCCCGAACACATCCGAAAGGAGTTCTGTTCATGCATGATCGCCTAGAATCAATCAAGTACACGCTTTCTATTCTCTTGGAAAAAATTATATCAATTTTATACTAGAAGCTTTTCATCTAGCCACATTGATTAGAATGACCTATGTATCATATCCTAAGTTCCAAACTCCAAGAATTTAATTATGATTTGTGCGCACCATGTCATGCAAACCCACTTTCACTTGAATCACTGCCAGTAAAATAATTCCTAGAGCGTTAAAAACCCATTGTTAATTCATTAATTATATACTTATTGACATAAGTCAACCATGGACGGCTACATTACTTGAGAAGCTCTGTATCTTCTCCTCTCCTTTTTTTTTTGCTAGATTCACCCTGTTTTTTATTTATATTTTATAATTTAGCACATATAATTTGTTTCTGAAATTTGCACATCTGTCTACAGTCTGCCTATATATTGTAGCATTGATTGAAAAATGACCTAATCATCATTTTTATTGAATAAAAAAAAAACCCAATAAAATATTACCAGATATATTAAATCTCATATAAAATTCTCATTTGCATCTGGTGCTCAATAATTTTAGTTTCCATTGCTCACTTTTTATCTTTGTTCCTGAAATCAGGCATCAAAGAAATTAAATACTTGTATAAATTACTAATGAAGTGCTCTCCTTTAATTTTTCACTTTTTAGTGTTTTTTATGCTTAATTGTTGTCTTTAACTTCACAAAACCCACAGATCAAGGGAACATGTCCCAGACAAGCCAATTACGTCTTTGTACTATAAGCCATTAAGGCCATTAAAACACCAATATTTTGTAATAAGGAATTAAACACTGCCCTTAAAAGCACTGCATAAAGAGGAACATACTGGGTGGAATTTCTTAATTATTAGGGGACCAATGCACACTTTTCAACAGCATGTAGGACCTATGTTATAGTAATTAAGGAAATGTTTCTCTCAGAAAAAAGGTTTATTCAACCAGTGATAGTGAGTTATCAAGACACCTCTCTTTATGATGCATTATGTTATTTGTTGTAAAGTATACAACTTTTTCATATGGTTTATTGCCTGTTTAATTTTGGTACCTTTGTTATCAATTAGCCTACCTTTTCCCTGTATTCAGTACATACTTCAGCATGGCGTTTTTATTAATGGACATTATAAAGTCTAGTTACTCTAGTTACTCTAGGATAGAATGAACAATTTGAGAAATTAATTTGAGAGAAAATAAGAAAAAAAATAGATAATTTCAAATGCTTGATGCTGACATACCAATACTTTTAATACTACTATTATTACTATCATCCTTAAAAATTAAGCTTTTTTAACTACTTTATCATTTGGCTTATTTGAATAGAACTTGACCAAATGTTGCACAAGAAAAAATAGTAACAAAGGGATAAAAAAGATCAAAAATTTTTATATCGAAGACGTTGATCTTCAACTGGTTCATACTGAACCAAGTTCAGTTTAATCGCATTATCATCCAGTTACATGATTCAGTTTATTTGAATGATTTATCATGAACAAATGAACAGACACAATGGTAGTGATGCTGACAGCAACAAAGATAGTGTCTAAACATCCTCCTTGCTTCTATCATGCAATGTTGTACTTAACTACACTTGATATCAAGAGCTCAACCAATCATTAACTGTTGAAAAACACAAGGCTAATATTACAATTTTTGGGACCATATTTGAATTTCTGTGGAACTAATTTTTCCTTTTTGTATTATTTATTTGTGAAAGGCTAGTTTGAATAAAATACAAGGCTAAAATTGAGCAAATCAAATGGGCCAAGCAGCCTAGCTAGGGATGGAAGAGAGAGTGGGGTGTCCGATGCCCATCGGACCAGAACAGTGTTCGATGGGTATCCGATACCGTCCGATCTACTTCAAGATCTGTGCGCACGTATATTAAAGCAAATAGCACAGATATTAAAGTGATAAGTACATATCTTGAAGTGAATCGGACGGTATCGGACACCCATCGAACAGACTCTGGTCCGATGGGCATCGGACACCCTCCTCTCCCGGGATGGAATTGGAATGTGACTTGCACAAGAGAATACAATACAAGATAGTGAGATAATGACCTTATCTCTGTGCAAGGGAACACTCACATGCCACCTAAAACTGTTCTTTAATGCATCTCTGACAAGCCCATGTGGTGCCTATTTGCATAACTCTCAGTAGGAGAATTATCAAACTAACCACCTTTTTTTTGTTGTATTCTTACTTTTTGGCCCCCACATTTATTGGAAAAATAAAGGACAGCTGATTGGTATGTAGTATCTGATTATCTGATAAACCCAAATCCCAAACAGATCAGGCTCAATTAAATTTAAAAAAAATGAAATGGAATTACATGGATCAGCCAAGCATCAATTAAAGTTTAAGTACTTGAAATGAGAATTTAGTAGCTATATAATTCCAGGTCAATTTTGTCAATATGATATATAACATTTAAGCAATCCAAAAGGCAATATGATCTGACTTGTGAGTTGTGACCTGATTAGATCCAATTGAAATTATATGGACCTTGACTTGACAAGATCTAGACCCCACATACAACTATTCAAATAAAAAACCCAAAAATATCCTGAGTTTAATGACTTGGAACAAAATTTTGGGCGTAAATAAAAAATAATATAATTTTTTTTTTAATCTCATCATAATGTGATCGGGATGTAAATTTGGAAATTCTGTAGATTAAAAATTATATTTTTGGAAAGTTTTAAGGACGTTAACTATATAAAAAATTATGCATAATTTTATACAAAATGTAAAAAAAAAAATTAAATTGAATTCTGTTTCACCAAAAGAAATTCCCATCCTTCATGTAAGGTTTTTAATATGAGATAAACTAAAGTCTTTAAATTACTTCAATAACATATACTAGATTTTAAACTTGTTATCTTCTGGATGAAGTTTTCCAATCAAGAATTTAGTGTACCCGAATCTTATTGTAATAATTTTGTCCAAATTCTCATCTTAAGTAACAAAAAACAAGCAATAGAAAAGAAAAAAAATGTCAAAATCAACAGGAAAAAGTTCATGTCCTTGTTAAAGGATCTAAAAGTGGATCTCAATGGGTCCACTAAGAAAAGCTCATAACTTAACACAAACGCAAGAATTCACTACAATGTACTTTACAAACATAAAAGGCGATTAATGAGCATTGATTGATGTATTTATTTAACATATAGTTATAGTAATATTTATATATTGTTTCTTTGTTATACATATAAATTCCTGAAAATTATTAAAACACGAACCTTCTTAGATAGAGATTAAATTTTATTTAACCCACCACATATATATTGGTTATAGATTTAAAAAACAATACATGTTAAAATCAGATATGATCACCACATCATGTGGGTTTGCAGTTACTCGGTCTGGCAGGGACTGATGGCGCATTACAACATCTCTAGAAGAGGAGGATACCACATACAGCAGGTATGGCTAGAGACTGGAGGACCGATGACACCGCTAATGAGATCTTTCTGGAATGTAATTTGGACGGCAAGAACATGGGCTATGTGGAGGGAAAGAAACAGAAGACTGTTTTCTAATAAGCGAAAACTGGTCCTTCATCTCATAAACGATACGGCTCTCGAAATTGATGCTTGGAGAGTCAATTGTTAATGGGATTCTTAGTGTACTCTTTTGCTTAATTGTTATTTAGGTTGATTAAGAGATGCTTGCCTCAATTTATAGTTTTAGAGGAAAGCATATTGTTTATATTTCTTTCGGTTTGTAATTAATTTTTTTTTTATCAATATATCTGTTGACGGTATCTGCTGCCAACTATCAAAAAATAAAATCGGATCTGATCGTATAATGCAATTGAATATGAATTTCTCATCATTTCCGAAAGAGCTCTGAAAAGTGGGATAATAGCTGGAAAAGTAGATGCACAATTGAAGGATCCACTGTAAAGTTTTACTTTTTATTCCCATTCAATGCAAATATTAAATTCTTCATATTGCAAATAAAATTAACCGCTGTAACTTCTTATATGGTTGCTTAATGCCTTTTTTCTGCAAATAGGAGAGTGAATGTACAGTTGGATGGATCCAGTTAAGGCTGCAACGTACTTTTTATCTCAAGTCAATGAAAATAATAAATAATTCATATTGCAAATAAACTAGGATGCTGACTTCTCTGACTAGTTTTTTCTGTTTGCAATTTGCATTTTATTAGAATTTACATAACAGTGCTTTGTGAGTCAGAATGGCAGTCTTTGTAGTGTCATTTGTCAACCAATACTCTCTGTCATTCTCTCTCAGCTTTAATTTTTTTTTCCAAGTAATTGTATGTTTGGTTTTGTCAGCATTTTTAAAAAAAATATAATTTCTCCAAAAAATATAAAATAATGTCCAATTTAGCTCCATACAGCAGTTATAGTTCTGGTCTATAGCTTTGACAAGTTATTGGTACTATTGTGACAAGATTCGCGAATAATTCCCGAAATTTTTTGCGAATTATTCGGATTTTTGGTGATGCCGAACCGAACGTCAAATTATTCGGTTGACCGAACTTTAACCGAATAATTTCCGAATAATTCGCAAATTTTACGAATTATTCCCGAATTTTACGAATTTTTTCTGAATTTTTTTCGAATTTTTTCCAGAATTTTATTTTTTGGTTATTTTTTTTGTTTTTGCTCCCTTACAGAACTAAGATCTCTGATCCGAATAATACCGAATTATTTCCGAATTATTCCTGAATCACGAATTTTTGACCTTGTTGAACCGAACCTGAATAATTGATTTGTCACTATGATTGGTACATGAGAATTTAAATATATATATATTCCATTATCAAATGAAATCAGGTCAAAAGATTATAGGTTTGAATGATACTTTCCTTGTCAAAAGCCTGACAGTGAAAAATTAATATGAAGATAGCACTTCAACTTCTCTTGCTCACAGAAGTCAACCTCATTATAAATCAAAATAAATCAGCAAATGATGTTCTTGCAAAGTAGGCCCTTTATTGGAAGCTAGTTTCACTAATTTAACAGACTAAAATACAACAATTGAAATATACATATATTTTTTTTATAAAATTTATTTTTGTTCTAGCAAGGCTGTATGACCGGTTAAGAAAAAAATGTATAAATAAAATTGGATTTTCCAAACTAATCATGCCTCTGAGTTTGTATTTACAACTTGCAAAAAGTTATATATAAGTCGAACATATTTTATTGAATAAATATCTCCAACCTCCTAATAATATATCTGCATCCTCTAATATTCTTGCCATCATTCCCATACTAATTAAACATGGTTGGATCTGAACCATCCAATCGGAATTTGAATCAAACCGGCTTAAGTTAAAATTTAGTGGATCCCTTTAATATTGTTTGGATTCTGATCCGACGATTGAATCCAAACTCAAAATTTGAGTTACCTCTGGGTATCCGAATTTCCAGAATGAATATTCCTAACTGATCAAAGGGCACAAATTTCTGGCAGAAAATATTACATAATGTCATTCTTTTTCAAAACATAAAACAAAATACTATCCTTCTAAAATCTTAACAAAATATCCTTGTAGGCCCTACATTTCTCTCCTCTTCCCCTCATCCCTTCCTCCCTCCTATTTACTTCCCATTTATTATTCTAAACTTATACTTTTGTTTTATATATTCAATATTAATGTTGTTTCACACTTGACAAAAAAATTGTTAGCACTTTGATATTACATAAATAAATATTAATCCATGTCATTTAAAAAAAATGATATTTTATCTCTACAAATATTTGTTAGCACTTTGATATTAAAAAAAAATCCATTTTTTTAAATTAATTATCTGTAATCCATGTCATTTTATCTCTACAAATATATATTTAAAATATTTGAACTTTGTCTTTTGTATTATCATAGTGAAATGTCCTATGTAAATATTTTTTTTTTCATATTCTTGATTCTCATTAAAACAAAAATGTTATAACCAAATGTAATAGCCTTATTTTATCATTCTGTTTTAATATTATTAATTATAATAAATTAAAATTAAAAGCATAATAAGATATAAAATGAGCCCTTCAAAATAATTTTTATATCGTTAGTAATATACTATCAAAAATTGATTTTGTATGAAATGATTTTGTATCATGATCAATTATTTAGTTTTATTTTGACTAAAACCTCTCGCTATCCTGCTCTGTTTCTATATAGTTTTTTGTTTATATTTGTAAATTACATTGACATTTTAGAGTCTAAATGAAATGAACAAAGAGTTGATAGAAGTCTCTTTGAAAGTCATTTATATGATTATTGAATTATACCATATTTCATGAGATAGAGACATGTAAAAAAAAATATTAGATGCTCCGAATATGTCTAAGTACGTAAGAGATATTAATTTTATACGGGTAATATTAAATATATAAAATATTATATAAGCTTAGAATAATAAAGGAGAGTAAATAAGGAGGAGGGGAAGAGGAGAGAAATGTGGGGCCCACAAGGACATTTTGTTAAGAATTTTTGGAAGGAGGATATTTTGTTCTATGTTTTGAAAAAGAATGGCATTATATAAATTTTCCCAATTTCTGGCTATTGAAGAATGATTTTTTTTCTCGTCTGAAATATTTTTTACCATCATTCTCAGCGCCGATAAAATCTCTTTAGCCAAGCACCAATCTAAATGCCAATTGGATATTCTTGCATAATATTTATTATCATACAAATTTGAATATACATAGAATTTACATTCTCAGCAACCCCACCTTTCAAAAAAAAAAATTCATATAACAGTGGGAATGAAAAGGGCATTCGTATTCTCTTAGGTACCTGACTCAAGACAATTGAAACGGATGGCTCAGATTTACTCTCAGCCAGGCCTATTTGGGATAGCGCAGCGCAGGAGCCATCTTTTTGCTTTGAGATTCGTGCCACGTTGAAAGAACGATCCAGATCGTTCATTTCAATTGTACTCAGTCAAGTAATCTGAGGGGATGTGAAAAAAGATAAGTGTGTAATTGGAGGATCCACTGTGTTAAGTTGAAACTTTTATTACAAGTCAATTAATAAGCATTTTTCATTTTGAGGAAAATTAATAAATATTTTTCATACACATAAATTTGACCACCACTGACTTTTCATACGTTTGTTGGATTTATTTTGGAAATATTACATCTTCTCTTCTAAACAACTCAACTGTTTTTTTTTTTTAAATGAATAAGTAAATGTGAATTTGCGTAATAGTCAAATTTGTATCCGTGTAACATTCAAGCGAATATTGAGCAGGGGCGGATCCAAGATTTTCATCAGAGGGGGTAAAAAAATATCGAATCGAGTTTAAATAGCTAATCGGATTTAAACCCATTAACTAATTAGGTATCTGATAAAAAAATAATACTTTAACTTATACTTTATGATATTCTGACTTATAATTATAATTACCAATCATATTTTAAAAAATTTAATTACTATCAAGTCAAGCGGTCAAAATATGAAGAATTTTGTGCATATCTTAATGCACTATTTTATTAAAATCTTTGACAGCTTAAATATATTTGAAAATTAAATTTTTTTATATGGAAACAAATTTCTCATTAAGGAGGTTAGTTTTAATTTGTCGTTTGAAGTCATTTCGATAGATTTTGAAGATAGAAAATACATTATTAAAATACTAGAGGAAGCACGTTAACTGAACTCCAATCAAGGATGTATTTTAAATAGAGTTCGAAATAGAAGTCTGAATATCAAGATAGTTGCTGGCAATTGGCAAAATATATTTTGACTTGATTAAAATCGCAATCGCATGACAGCTATTAATAATTATGCTTACTTAAAATAGACAAATATGAATTAATATTATAAGCAAGGACGATATATGTTGTATCGATACAATAGGCATTTGTACATTACCACAATATACAAATGCCAATATACAAATGCATGTAATGTTTATGGAAATATTTGGGAAACAAATTTATATGATGATTATCATATCCGTATATTTTGTATTAAAATATGTAAGTGGAGAGGTATAGTAGGAAGGTTCCATACTCCATAGTAGGCTGTAGGCTTTAGCTTTAAGCTTTTTATCCCAAGTCAATGAAAATAATAAATAATTAAATTCATATTGCAAATAAACTATGAGGTTGACCTCTCTGGCCTTTTATTTGTGTGACAAATTCCCACTTTATTTTACAACATAGTGCTTGGTGAGTCAAAAAGGCAGTCTGTCATCATCCAATAATTTCTGATAAACTCAACTAATTAAATTTAATTCTGTCATTTATATATTCAGATGATAGTTCTCGTCAAAAATATGTAACAAGTCCAATTTGGTTCTCCAATGAAAATCAAAATCTCTTAAAATTAAAATTAAAAATGATCAGCCATTGATGTTCTTGCAAGGTGTGCACTATAGTGGAGAATATAGCACTTGAAATATATATATTCAAAAATATATTCAATTCATCAGGCACATGTTTGTTGAGACACAGATACTTGTATAAATGAATAAATTAGATTGGATGCTCTGAATATATAAATTAATTTGGATTTATGAACAGTTCATGAACCTTTCTTCTACAGATTAATTAAGTTCATCTCATCTTTGCAAAGTCCAGCAAATATTATTGATATGTAACTAAGACTTCTTGATAAATATATTTAAATCATCTAATGCAGCGAAAGGTCCGATGTTCAGTTTGAGCTGTCGTATCTCTGATTTAAATTCATTGAATGGTTTATAATTTTACTTTTCTGGTTAAATCTCAATGTGGATCAAATGACTCAGATCGAACATCGAACTGTATTAAAAAAAAAACTTCAAGGTTTTGATCTGGACTTTTCAATGAAATGTACTATATACATCCCAATCTCTGTTTCTTTCATTTATATTTCTAAAGGAAGGAACATATGAAAAATCAATTCTTTCTGCAATTGCAACATCTCACTTGTATTACAAACTCTAGTTTCTCAGCTTAATAAAAAGTTAACACCTATTTTAGGAGGGGAAAAAAGACAATACCAGATAGTTGAATATTTTAATTTTCTCTTTAAATGATAATTCAATTTATTTAAATCATAATGAAGTACTTTATAAATTTAGGTTCTTTTAATGTAAATAACTATGGAGTTGGTTGTCATAATTATCACAAATTTATTGTCAATACAATCTGCTTCCTTGTATACTATCTCTGAAAGTCTGAATAGCCTTAACGGATTTTGAGCCTACAGCATAAGATTTAGAAAAGCCCAATACAGGTATCAAGTAGATATTGAGCCCAAAATTATCTGTATATCGGCCTAAAGCCCATTGAGTGAACCACTGTATGGTAAAGATGAGAAACAGAAACACTCGGCGTAGAAGCACCGAGGAGAGCAAATGAGCTTGATTGGCTGTAGACCACTCATCTCTGTCTTTCTTCCCAGTTCTTCTTCTCTCTTGCCTCGCCTCCTCTTCGATCGCCGCCTCGCTTGTGCCAGGATGGAAGGAGGAGGAGAGAAGTACCAATTCGGACCTTACAAGATAGACCCCAGGGAAGTGTTCTACTCGACGTCTCTCTCCTACGCCATGGTCAACCTCCGACCTCTCCTTCCTGGTACTCTTCTCAATTATCTGAAGTAATTGTACAAAAATCGGTGTAATTGGCTACATTTTTTGATAATTTTAGACGTTCAAGGTCTAGATTTTGTTGCTGTATGTATACAATTTGCAGCTTATAAGAGAGATGCTAATGTTGAAAAATTTGATTGATTGTGAGTCCGGTTTATCCGACATTGGGAGTTTAGAAAATGTATGCTTAATGACTTTAACATTTTTTTATTATAAAAGGCTGTAGGAAGTTGACAAGTTAGAATTAGTGATCTTTTTTTATTGATTTTTCATTCTAATTTAGAGCGTTGTACATGTGGTAGTTCTACTGATTGTTAACATTACACATGGCTATGAAATTTACAATGGTGAAGAAAGAGCCAGATCGCATCTCCTAATGGAGCACTATCATATAATTTGTTATATGTACTCTATGCAGAATTGCAGATGCATTGTAACTGAACATATAATATGTTTTATGTACTCCATGCAGATGCATTGTAACTGAACATATAATATGTTTTATGTACTCCATGCAGATGCATTGTAACTGAACATATATTATGTTTTGATGTTCTCCATGCAGATGCATTGTTATATGTACTTCATGAATATAAGGCATTTTTTCATATAATTTGAGAACTGAAAATTACAATAAAAAATGAAAATTTACTTTACCTATCTAACCTTAACATTGGCTACGATTAAATTAGTCTCTCCTAATTGCTAAAGAATGTTCCTCTATTAGGCTCCCAAAATGCACGGATTCAGAAGCAGGAATAATTGTGTTCTCTCTCTTTTTTCAGGTCATATCCTTTTGGAGTGAAGTGATATGTGCATTGCATATATACACTTACTAGGTCATATCCCCTATTTTCTTTCCCGAACTAGGAAGCAAAACTCTCAACTTTCTAACTAATCAATTTGAAAACGGTAATTTCAAGATAAACTTTGAGTAATATATGGTATAGTTTAGTTGAATAATTCTGGTCCGAAAATGTTTTTTTTTATGGTCAGCGGCAAAGATTGCCGCTAACAAATATATTGATTAAAAAAGGTTAAAAAGTTATATTTACATAATTACACAATAGGTCTCAGCCACTAAAATCTAGCTTAATTTAACCTCCCTAAGCCCGAAAATGTTACATTCTCGTTCTCTTTTTCCCCCTCATCTCTGACAAGGTTACAATTATAAATGTGATTTGTGTATGTGTGCCTTAACAAATTGGTACATGTGCTTGTTTGCCCATGCCGTGAGGTGAAGCGTTTTATTGATCTAACCTCTGATGAGACAAGTGATTTGTGGATCACTGCTCAAAAAGTTGGTGCTAAGCTTGAGCAATTTCACAAGGCTTCTTCTCTCACGCTTGCTATCCAGGTAAACTTCCAAGGGACACTTCCTTAATTTTTGCATTCTCATCTTTTATCAAAGTGTTAAGTTTGAATTTTTTTTTTTTCACTTTAAGACATTATTTTGGGACTTATAAAGAGCAAATACTGAAAAGGTTGCATTTGCTATAAAAAAGTTTTGTGTGGTAATATCTTCTCTGCTGAAAATTTCACAAAATATTCTCTAGGCTTTTTTTGTAATTTATTCAACTAATTGCTTGTAGCATAGTTAATTGGCTTAAATTTTATTAA
Organism: Carex arenaria; assembly: GCA_964058825.1. Taxonomy (NCBI): domain Eukaryota; kingdom Viridiplantae; phylum Streptophyta; class Magnoliopsida; order Poales; family Cyperaceae; genus Carex; species Carex arenaria. The sequence goes on along the minus strand of CAXKVW010000333.1, from coordinate 28,847 downwards.
TATATGCTTATTACAATTACTTAAATTGTTAACTAAGTTGGCAACTTCTGACTGTTCCAACTGTCCAAAATTGAGTACTTATTTGATTTTTGTTATCCAATTCTTGCTTCATTTACCAAAATTTTTTTTATCATTTTTCTTTTTCAAGGATGGACCGCAAGCTGGTCAAACAGTCCCACATGTGCACATCCATATAATCCCTAGAAAATCCGGCGATTTTGAGAAGAACGATGAAATATATGATGCAGTATGTGACATTCTTTTGGTGTCAATTTCAAATGTTAATGATGCATTTTTGTCCTATTCCCTTCCTTTAACTGAGCTCTAAATTAATTTTAGATAGATGTGAAAGAGAAGGAATTGAAAGAGAAGCTAGACCTTGATGTTGAGAGGAAGGATCGTACACTTGATGAAATGGCACACGAGGCTGACACTTACCGTGCTCTCTTCTCCACATAAATTCGTAGGTGGAATTAAAATGCTGTTATCCAAGGTCTAGGGATGTCATAATTTCTCTTTCCTTTTGTTATTTTATAGTTAATTCCTGTTGGAGTATAATGCATATGCTTAAATTGTATTAAAATTGACTGACAGTGCTAATATTTCCAATTTATTCCTATTATAAGCTTCCCACGTGTTGGGTATACTAGAGGAGATATTGCTAAGTGAACACTATTTGTCTGTAATGATATCTTAAATTATTTCATTTCACTTATGGATTTAGATTAACTGAAATTCATGCTAAGTGCTGTCATGCTTACCAACTCTTGGTACCAAAATCAGCCAGCACAAAAGAAAAATACATAACCTATGTGCTTGAGATCCATCGTTGTTATACATTATATTACCAGTGTTAAAATCAGTATTGTCAAATAACGAATTGTCAAGTAATCTCCCCTCTTCTGATTATTTGGTATGAGAACTTGAGTGAGGCTATGGTACTATACATAGCGCGTATTGGTATGTACTATGGATCAATATTTGCATATTGATATGTACTATGGATCATTACTTTCATTTTCAAAATTCAAATAATCAATCCAAACTGTTCAATATTATCTCAATATGAAAATGTACTTTTTAGATCAAATTTTACATTTTTGAAAAAAAAAAATTACCATGTTATAGATATGTAGAAATTGACTTGATCTAAAGATTTTAGACCATTAAAAAATGGCAATTTTGTACCCATCTAAAAAATATTCTAAAAATTATAAAATAGTCTACAAGTAAATTTTCATATAGAAATCATGTTGAACAGTTCAAATCGACTATTTTAATTTTGAAAACAAAAATATTGATCCGTATTATAGACCAATTCACGCTATGCATAGTATCATAGCCTTGCTCTAGAAACTTGGTTCACTTCTGGGCCTACAACTGGCGTACAGTCGGAATATTTTTAATGGCTAAAAAGAATGAGCAAAACTAGAGTGTGATGTGCTCACCAAGAGAGATTGGTGAGCATACCTCCAAAACGTTATCGGATTGGCTTCGAACTACAAATCTAAATCGTTGAAATCCATATACTTCTAAGCGATGCATGTACATGCAAAACTTTTAAAGTTTCAAATTTATTTAGCACATGATCAAGTGGTCAAAACAATAAACATTTTATAAGTTAATTTTTTAATTGTTTTATGTATTCATTTTTTATCATTTTTTTTTACTGCTACTAAATGAATTCCAACTTTTAAAACTTTTGCATGTACATGCATCACTCACGAAATACATCGATTTTAATGGTTTGGATTCATAATTCGAAGTTAATATGATAGCTCTTTAGAGATGTGCTCACCAACCACTCTTGGTGAGCACATCACACCCTTAGTTTTGCTCAAAAAGAATTACATAATCAGAAATACGCATCCTCAGTTATTTAAGAAAGAAAATTGTTTTTCTTTTGTTGGGAGCTATTTGTAAGTTCGTAATGATTTATTTCTGATAAAGCAAATCGACTTCCTTTTTTAGGATGCTTGCTTCAAGCGAGAAAACTGGAAGGTTTAGATTTAAATTTTCATAATTGATGCTCTTTATCTATACCGATATCAATTGCAAATACGAGCAGATAGGAAATGAGCTTGACATTTAAATTTCAGGCATCAAATTAAGGTTCAGTGCTAAACAGTTTGCAGAGCATCTCTGATTTTTTATTCTCTCAAAATTGCTTATAATTGCTTAGTTTAAGCCACGCTGTACCAATTTACTTGTCACAAAGCTATTTCTAAAAATAGATCAATAGAAGGGAATTTCTAAAGGTGGCTACACATAAATTTAAAAATGAAAAAAAGGAACAATAAATTTATCGGACAAATTAAACGAGTAGATCAACAGGCAATCTACTCCAACTATCAATCATAACTAAAAGGAGACCAAGATTTGTTTATTTTTATTAAGAAAACAGAGAGAGACGAGTCACTTAGGAGAGGAACAACATAGATATATACATGAAAAATTCAAATATACAAATAAAAGGTAGCAACAATAATAAACCAAGTCTTGCGCAATTTAAATAAATTGCTCCAAGGCGCTAATGTTTCATTTATAATTTAAATTAATTACTTTGGTAATCTAGCTAGAATTGGGGACACTGTTGTTTTCCTTGAATTAATATGCACAATCTTCACAAATTGACTCATTACAGCTAAGCATCCATAATATGCTTCACATAAAATCTCTTCTTCATTTGCATTTGCATCACCTCCTCCTCCCCTTCCTTGCCTGTATTATTCTTCCTCCCTCCTCTCTGAAAACCTAAAAGAAAAAAAAAAAAACATAATCAAAGAAAGGAGAGAATTGGGAACCAAATATTAATACAAAAAACCTTACAATTAATAATGGCTGAACATATGGCAAGGCCAGCATTGGCAGTGTTACCGACCCTCATTATGCCACGAATGAACAGCACAAAGAATTACCCAATGGCTTGTTACTCGCCTAACATGATCACCACCCCAGGCCTTTTTAGGATCGGGGGGATCGATAAACCATATCTCTACGCTTTCACCTTGTTTCTCATGCAGATTTTGTTGGTCATCTCTGTCACCCGAGTCATCGGCTTCCTCCTGCAACCTCTCAAACTTCCCCGATACACCTCTGAGATCATTGTACGTTTCATTTAATCATTTGTATCCATATGTTGTTCAATTTCCTCATTTTGGATGATATAAATAATTACAATGGAATTTCTTGCTCGTTGTTGTACGTAATTTCATCGAGAGAAATCAAATTTGGATTGCATTAAGTGGATGGATATTTTATGATGTTTGTGGTTTTTTATTTATTATTTTTTTCAAGGTCTTCTGAAAATGAAATAATTTACTAATAATATAATATGACTACGATAAGAAAATGAATAATTTGAGAAATGTGCATACTGTGCACCAATTTATGAGTGCTGAATTATCCTTGTAGTATATTTAATTGAATCAGTATGAAATAAAATGGTGTCAAAAATAGCTTAACATTATAATCATAAATTGAAATACCATTCAGAATTTTTCAATGGCGGTGTGCTAACTTAGCAAACTGACCCTGTAATTAAACTTTTCTTATTAATATATTGTTGACAGTATAACTGCCAACCTTCAAAAAAAGAAAATAACACAAAGTTATGAACTCTTTTCCATTTTCCATTCTTTATTGTGCAAATCTGATCATCTTTTCTTTTGTTTAACTCTCACAGAGCGGCTTCCTGTTGGGACCTTCAGGTCTTGGCAAAGTACCCAATTTTAGCAAGACCATGTTCCCTCTAAGAAGCTTCTTCCCCCTACATTCTTTCTCTCATCTTGGCCTCATCTACTATATTTTTACCATGGGACTCGATATTGACCTCCCATCGATCCGTCGTTCAGGTTTACGCTGCTTTTGGTTTGCTTGTGCTTGCACCATCCCTCCATTTGCTATTGCTGCAGTTTCAGGTGTCACACTACACAAGATGCTAGGCGAGCAAACTAATCGGGCAGCCTTTATAATTTTTATAAGTGTATCTTTCTCTATGACTGCCTTCTCGGTCCTAGCACGTGCAGTAACAGAGCTTAAGCTTGTAAACACAGAGATCGGCAGGTTGACGCTCTCTGCTGCCATACTAGTTGACAGCTTTGCCTGGATTGGTTTGGCGCTTGCAGTTGCCATATCGGAGAGTGGCGGAGATACTATCTCTGCTATATTTACACTCATATCAGGCATTTTGTTTTATGCTGGGTGTTTTGCATTTGTAAGGCCAATGATGCGAAAGATCTCCAACAGAGCTCTTTCGGGCAAAGAGCCGGTGGGAGAATCTGATGAAACTGCCGTCCTAGTTGGAGTTCTGGTATCAGCATTTATTGGAGACTTAATTGGCATACATGCAGTGTTCGGAGCATTCACGTATGGATTGGCAATACCACAAGGGCCGCTTAGCGCATCGCTGTTGGAGAAGGTGAATGATTTGGTAAAGGGGATATTATTGCCTATGTTTTTCGTAGGAAGCGGCTTGGTGATGGACATTGCTTCGCTCAATAATGTGGATAGCGCAATATACCTTGTGGCACTAGTGTTTGTGGCCGCTCTGTTAAAAGTTCTCGGTGGAGTTTTGATAGCGGCGGCTTATGACATGCAAGTGCACGATGGAGTGTCTTTTGGGTTGCTAATGAACACCAAGGGGGTAATTGAACTAGTCATGCTAAATGTTGGCACCACCAGAAAGGTAACACCCCTCTGTAAAATTTGTAACATAATTACTTTTTTTTTCGGAAAAAACTCCCCAGAACATGTAACCTAATTTATTAATTTTTCACAAATTTTCACCTAAAAGATTTTTTTTCTGAAAAGCTTATCTGTTCACTTTCAATACACAAGTTGTTTTGTTTAGAAATTTTCTCAGAAAAGAATGTTCAAACTGTGATTGTCTGTATTAACTTCTTCCTTCAATCTTATTCATACTTAGATCCTTGGACCTCAATCATATACCATCCTAGTCATCATGTCAGTGGTCCTAGCTACCTTGGCTACCCGCCTTCTAAACTCTGTGGTCAAACCGACACGTCGTTTGGTGTACTACAAAAGGCGGACCGTACGCTGGCATGACCCAGGATCTGAGCTACGAGTAGTCTCCTGTGTTCACAACCCACGTGATGTCCCATCACTAATTGCCCTCATCGATTGCACCTTTCCAAGCAAGCACACGCCAGTATCAGTCTCAGCAGTGCAACTAATCGAACTAACTGGTCATACACCCGCCGTCCTTCTTCTTAATAACCCAGTGTCCAGTAAGGCCAAGTATGGGAGTCAATTCCAATCACAATCAGCTGTTTCACACGCATTCGAATCCTACGCACAGCTTACAGGTGGTTTATTGATACGCACTTCTACAGCAATCTCTCCCTTTATGACAATGCATGATGATATCGTTACAGAAGCAGAGAACCGCCATGCCGCACTGGTGTTACTTCCATTTCACATGCACTTAGCTATTGACGGTTCGCTAGAGGTTGCATCACACCCAGCTGTCCGAAATGTGAACAAGAAAATTCTGGAGCTTTCGCCATGCACAGTCGGTACTATCAATTCTATATTAACATGAAAATCCATGTGATGCAAAAAATTTAGTATCATGCCTTATTTTTTGTGGGTTCTTTTTTCAAGAACAGCTTTGGTGATTGATCGAGGATTCAGTGGCATTTCCACGCGAGGTACTCCACCTAACGTGACAGTACTTTTCTTTGGCGGCGCAGACGATCGTGAAGCACTTGCTATAGCAGGGCGCATGTCAAACCATGTAGGAATCGAGATCTCTGTTGTGCGGTTCTTGCCCAGGAATGGCAACACAAGCATCAATTCCCTAAATTCAGAGGATGCTGAAGTAAGAGAGCGGTACATTGACGAACAATGCCTGGGTGAATTTGCGGAATGCAGCACCTTAGCAGTGTTTGAGTACCGGGAGCACATAGTGCGCAATACTGAAGAGACTGTTGAGATAATAAGGAGTGTTGAGTTAGAAGGAAAAGATTTGTTGATAGTTGGTAAGGAGCAAGGTTTGGTGGGGTCGAGACTAACAGCCGGGATGACTGACTGGAGCGAATTTCCAGAGCTCGGACCGATTGGGGATTTGTTAGCATCAGCAGATTTTGGTGCCACATCATCTGTATTGATTGTTCAAGCGCCACAGATTGGAGGCGGGTTAGCGGATAGCACAATAGTTGGGATAATGTCCGATAGGCATGAGGACCCGGGTAGGTTTTCTTCTTTCGACCCGAGATAGTTCAGTGAACACAGTGACACTGTATGACAGCAGTCATTTGGACCACCACCTCATATTTTTGCATCTGCTTTGTACAAATTTGCACATAACAATTGAAGTTTTTATAAAAGAGAAATGAGCTGTTAGACTATATATATGATGTAATCTCTCACCTCTACAATGTTGTCATTATACTATATTTTAGGATGCATTTTCAAGTTGCTTGTGATGTAAATTACACATTAATACATCTTCCTTTGGAGCTTCTGTTGTCTGTGGTTTTAAACTTCTACACTTCTACTCAATGCATATAATATAATTGTTATTAATTTAGAATCACACACACAACGAGGACAGTTTACGGTCCCATGCTAGTTTCCAAAACCAAATTAAGTCTTAACCCGTTCAAAACTAAGATCTACATGGCATATGCTCCAACTGGAAATTTCCAGTTGTTGTGTCTCTCCAGCATTAGATGCTAACACTCGAAGAAGCTCTAACTCTAGCCTGAGTTCAAATTTGTTAATAAACTTCTATAAATATTGAATCAGCTAAATAGTCTAAGATAGTATATGGTTTGTCGTATATTTGCCTTGGTACACTGTACATATGTAATCATATGGTTATTATATATTTATATTTGTCTCGCATAATGTAGTACGTACCTTATACCAGCATAATCAGTGCCATAGTAGTTTCATCAAACAGTTGGTGTGCAGCAGCAGAAAGGCCAACACCCCTAAATCAAGGGACTAATTTCAATCAATATAACAAGGTCATTGATTCTTGCAGCTAATAAGCACCATCTTTGGACCCTTTTCTTGAAGTAGTAGGTTTGGCCTATTAAACTGTATCAAGTAAAAAAAAAAAAAGGAGTTTACAAGCAAGAAAAAGATAAAACAGTACCAAAAAAAATGAGAAAATTACCAATGATAAGAAGAGTGAGAGAAGCAAATCAAAGAGTTTACAGCATGTATCAGTCTTTATCTCCAGCCCTTCCATTTTCTCCTTTATTTCTCTCTCTACTCTCTCTACCGAAATGGATTGAACTGAGAAGAGGCAGAATTATAGCTTGCTTAACATGATAGAAGAAATGAAGGAATGTGAAGCGTAGAACGGTGCATATATAAAACTCTTTTACAAAATGGATCTTGATTAATACACTGATATGACCCTATTCCTTTCTACTAGACTGGCCCAAATTAGGCTCAAGTGCAATTGGCTGAAATTTGGAGGGCCCAACACAATTTGATGGGAATATTTCCGGTTTCCACTGGTATGAAAAAAATGGCAAACAACTATTACTGTAGATTAAACCCAAAAAAATATTACTGTAGAGAGCTTAATGATTATATTTAGATTAGATTGGCAGGAGCATTTTATTTCTGGCAAAATCATCCATGTTTGGTTTTATTTATACAAATGTTGGCAATTGATATTTTTGTCGTAATTTTTGTGAATTTTTTTTTTCTTTTGTGACCAATGTGATTGCGTGTAGGGCTGCAAACGAATCGAACCGAATCGAACTTACCCCAGTTTGAATTTGATTTGAATTAATTTCGAACTTAGTTTGGTTTGAATTAATTTCGAATCAAATTTTTTACGAACTCAATTTCGAATCTTTTATAAACTTTTTTACGATAAGGAAGAGTGATTGTAGTCGCCGAGAGCGAGAGGTGAAAGTCGTTTAGGATTTCAGAACTGAGAGCAAGGGTAACGACTTACAAGTTATGACTTATGACTGGACGGTCTTATGTTTTAACTTTTAAATCATCAGCAAACATAAGTCATTAGTGAAAATTAATGGTTCACGTTACTTTGAAATTCGAACTAGAATAGTTTGCGAACCTATTTCAAACGAACCAGGTCTAGTTTGAGTTTGGTTTAAATTAATTTCAAACTATTTCGAATTGAATTTTTTACGAACTTTTTCGAATCAAACTCGAATCGAATCACGAACTACGAATATTTTATGCAGCCCTAATTGCGTGTGCCTCACACTAATTTTGGTATATCCTATCCAGGTCTCTTATTTTGTTTATGCTAATTTCTTCACAAGTGTTCTAGTCTGAAGACAGTTCTGATAAAACACACAAATACAAGGGCTATTCTGAATTTTTTTTTTATGGAACATCCGTTTTTGTTGTTTAGTTTGAATTTGTTAATTGTTGTCTTGTGTTAAAATGTGGTAGTCTGCTAATTGGGAGCTTATTTGTAATTTGTACTTTTACTGTTATATATGCTGATTTCACCTTGTATAAGTTCAACCGTGGGTTTCTGATGCTAGGTTGTGATATGTTTTTATAATGATGTTATATTTCCTCTTTCATTTATAGGTTTGTGGTGTTATTTTGTTGATTTACTTACATGTAAGATATCTTTTAATTTTCTCTATTTATATATCTTGCAGATAATAAAAGTGTTGGTCAACAATTTATTTAAGGTTTTTGTATTTGGAAATATCCTTCTCGCAGTTAACAAAGGAAATTGTAACCTTCAAAAAACAAAGGAAATTGCAAAAGTGAAAATCTCATCACTATTCGTAGCATGAGATTGAGGTTTAAAACTTAAATCATTTCCATATTCAACTTTTTACACGAAGAACATGCAATGACTTAAAAAAAAAATGTAGTAAATGCGATTATTGTAGAAATCTCATTACTTATAAATAAGTGGTCGACATATTGCAATTTCTTTTGGCTATAATTCAATTCAATGGTTTAAGTGACTAATCTTTTTCCAAAGGATGACATAATTCATGAATATCTTTAAAATAATAGAGTAAATTACACAAAATATTATTTAAAATATCACCCATTTATTATTAACTTATTATTTTGATCCGTAAAGTTTTAGAAGTATCATTTATCATTAAAATTTTACATTTAACAAATAAGTTCTATTATTATCACCGGCTAGAAAAACTAGATGAAGATCTAATCTATGTCATAATAATACTTTATAGTAAGATGTATGTTGATGGCACTGAAGTTAATTATTACAAGATAGATATCAATTATATCTGATGATATGAGTTATTATGTTATTAGTTTGCATGCTATTTCATTGTTTATGTTTATGTTATTACATCAGTGATTAGAGAAGGAAAAACGTGACATGCCGTGACGTGACGTGACGTGATTAATTATTTTTTTCACGTGACGTGACTAAAATAGTAGCAGACGATCACGTCACGCGTAATCACGCCGTGATCACGCGTGACGTGACCATACGTGACGTGACATAACGTGAATTAGTCACGTCAAACATTTTTTTATATTTTAATTTATATTGTTAAAAATTCAGAAAAAAAAAATAAAAAATATAAAAAATTCTAAAAATTCTAAAAATTTTGAAATGAGTAAATAATATTGTTAAAAATTCAAATTATAAATATTCATTAAACTAAATTAATAATCCCAACCCTGATTGTACATATTGTATCTATAATCTTCGTAATTGTTATCACACGTGACTATACGTGACCACGTGACGTGACGTGATTGGTTTACGTGACGTATAATTTTCATAGAATGCAGTCACGTCACACGAATAATCACGTCACGCGACACGCGAGTCACGTAACGTAATCGACACACGTAACGTGACGTGCACGTGACGTTACATGACGTGACTCGTCACGCCGTGATAAATTTCCTTCTCTATCAGTGATGCATGGATGCTAAATGTAGGATCAATTTAATTCAAATTAAAAACTTTAAGATCAAACTAATGTATATAAAACGTTAAAACGAAACGATAAATAAGCTAAACTATAGAGTTATTTGTGTGATTTACTCAAAAAAATAACAGCATAGGAAATTACAAATGTCTAGACCCCTAGCTAAATAATTGAACTACATTTCTGATTTGGAAATTTTGCAAATTTCATTGTTGATTTGTTAATTCCGGAAATTATTTTTCTTAAATACAAAAATCATCCATCTTACTTCGTGGACCCAATTTAGCCATGACAAGCTGTCTCTAAAATTAAATTAAATTAAATAAAAAGAGAAATTGTGAAATTGTCTGGGTATTAACAGTCGATGGCGAAATTAAAATAAAAAAAAAATAATGAACTGTACTGTATATTTGTGGAGACAATACTATCTCTTGTCAAGAGTTACAGATAAAAAATGACTTGCTGTACCAAAATTCTCCTAATAGGTTTCACATCTCTTTAATTTCTTCATGAAATCTATCTGCCAGATTGCCACCACCTCCCCCCACCTCCCTCCATTGTTCCTGTACTCTGAAAACCAACAAGAAAACATAGAAATTAATCATAGAAAGAGGAGAAAAGGGAACAAATTAGGATCCAATAAAAAAAATGAATATCCCTCCAATAGAGAAATCGACGTCTACTGTAATGCCGGACCTCATTTTACCATCTACAAACAACTCGGCAAATTTCCCAATGATCTGCTTCTCGCCAAACATGATCATCACCCCTGGCATTTTTAGGAACGGGCACCATAAACCGTATCTCTACACCGTCAATTTGTTTCTCATACAACTTCTAATTGTCCTTGCTACCACCCGGGGCATGCACTTCCTCCTGCGACCTCTCAAGCTCCCCCGGCATGTGTCGGAGATCATTGTAAGTTTGAGTCGATGATTATGCACATGCTGCATAATTTGCATTTTCCGGATAATATTATCAGGAAAAAAAGATGTCAATTGATTGGTTATTTTTGGATGACTCTCTTTATTAGAATTTATTATCTTCTTTTCAAAAGTCTTCTGAAAAATTTAGACATTTGAGTAAATAGTAAAGGAAATCATTTCAGACATTTGAGTCTACTATGTTAAGAAAATGAACAGTTTGTGAAATGTGCACACCATGGGCATGGTCTTTTATTATTGTTATTTTATTTGTAGCATACAAAGTTTAAATCAACAAATTTATATACAATTGTGAAGTAATTAAAAGTGTGTGAAAAGTACCTCACGTAAAACTAATAAAGTAGCATATCATTTTAGAGCTTAAACAATTTTATATACTAAATTCTTCTATTTTTTCCTCTCTCTCTTTTGCATTCTTGTTTTTCGTTGTGCATACCTAATCATCATTTCTTTTGTTTCTCAATTTCTCACAGGGAGGTTTTTTGCTGGGGCCTTCAGTTCTTGGCAGAATACCTAAAATTGCTATGATTTTATTTCCTCCAAGAAGCCTCTTTCCCTTAGAATCCCTAGCCTATCTTGGCCTCATTTATTATATCTTCACCATAGGCCTCGGGATTGATGTTCCGTCGATCCGTAGTTCAGGCTGGCGTTGCTTCTGGTTTGCAATTGCTTGCACCTTCCCACCATTTGCTCTTGCAGCAGTTTCAGGATCCACATTACACAGGAAGCTCAACGAACAGGCAAACCAGGTGGCCTTTGTAATTTTTATTAGTGTATCTTTCTCAGTTAGTGCCTTCTCAGTCCTAGCACGCACCATCACCGAGCTTAAGATAGTAAGCACCGACATAGGCAGGTTGACACTCTCAGCTGCCATATTAGTTGACAGCTTCGCTTGGTTTGGTCTGTCTGCTGCGGTTGCCATATCAGAGAGTGGCAAAGATTTCATGTCAGCTATATATACAGTTCTAGCAGGCACTGCATTTTATGTTGTGTGTTTTGCGTTAGTAAGGCCAATGATGCGAAAGCTTTCCCACAGAGCAATTTCAGGCCATGGAAATGTGGGAGAATTTGAGGAGGTGGCCGTCCTAGCAGGAGTTTTGTTATCGGCATTCCTTGGAGACTTAATCGGCATACATGCAGTGTTTGGAGCATTCACGTATGGTTTGGCAATACCGCAAGGGCCGATAAGTGCATCATTGGTGGAGAAGGTATATGATTTTGTTAGGGGAATATTATTGCCGTTGTTTTTTGTATGTAGCGGCTTGATGATGGATATTTCCTCGATCAAGCATGTCGACCTAGCACTATATATGGCAGCGTTGGTGCTCGTGGCGGCTCTGTTGAAAGTATTAGGTGGAGTGATGATAGCGGCTTGCTATGACATGCAAGTACACGACGGAGTATCTTTCGGGTTGCTAATGAACACCAAGGGTGTCATTGAGCTAGCCATGCTAAATGTTGCCTTCAACAAAAGGGTAATACACCTTGTTATCTAACCTAAATTATTTTTTTTATGGTTTTTGAAATTTTCAACTCAATTAAATAGTTCAACTTATTATGTTCGTGTTGACTAGGAGCGGATGCACATGTATCCAATAAAGATCAAAATTGACCCAATTCATTTTTTAAAAAAAGTTGTATTTATACATTATTTATTTATTTTATATATTTTTAGAGTAAAATTGTATGTTTAATGTAAATTGATCCCATATACAGCATGAAAATTATATATCACTTATCTATATTCACATTTGACACTCAATAGCTTAAAAATCTAGCTCCATCTCTAGTGTTGCTTTTCAAATTTACTTGTTCATGCACAATATTTGTTTTGTTTAGAAATTTTTCACCAAGAAAATAAGTTGTTTAATATTAACATTTTTTTCCAATTTTATGAATGCCCAGATCCTTGGAACTCAAGCATTCACCATCTTAGTCATCATGTCTGTTGTCCTGACCGCGATAGTTACCCCCTTTCTAAACTATGTGGTCAAACCGACGCGCCGATTAGTGTTCTACAAAAGGCGGACGGTGCACTGGCACGACCAAGGATCCGAGCTACGCATACTCGCCTGTGTTCACAATCCGCGAGATGTTCCAGCACTCATTTCTGTCATAGATTGCACTTATCCAACCATACACGCGCCAATATCAGTCTCAGCAGTTCAGCTAATCGAACTAACGGGTCACACACCTGCCTTGCTGCTACTTCATGACCCAATTATGGCTGGCCATGGCAAGTACGGGATTCGCCTCCAGGCACAGTCTGTAGCTGTTGCGCATGCATTTGAATGTTATGCACAGCATGCAGGTGGTGTTTTTGTTCGTACTTCGGCTGCTATCTCACCTTTTCTGACGATGCATGAAGATATTGTGGCAGAAGCAGAGAATTGTCATGCGGCAATGGTGCTGGTTCCATTCCACATGCAATTAGCAGTTGATGGTTCATTAGAGGTTTCGTCTCACCCGTCGGTCCGTAATGTTAACAAAAAAGTTATGGAGCTTTCCCCGTGCACAGTCGGTACTAACAATGTTATTCTTAGTTGCAGTTCAATATTCTTGTGATGTGAAAATTTTCGAGCTATGGCTTAGTTATTTTTTGCTAATACAACAGCTGTCATAGTTGATCGAGGCATCGGTGGCTTTTCCGCACATGGCACTGCACTCCGTGTGGGAGTACTCTTCTTCGGTGGCCCAGATGACCGTGAATCGCTCGCTCTCGCAAGTCGTATGATGAGCCACCCTGGCATTGAGCTTTCTGTTGTGCGGTTCGTGTCTACGAGCCGCAGCAGCAGCAGCAGCACAAGTTCCATAAGTTCAGAGGATGCGAAAGTAAGAGAGCGGCATATCGACGATGAATGCCTCCGTCTATTCGTAGAAAGAAGCGCTGTAGCAGTTATTGATTACCGTGAGCATGTAGTAGCGAATGCTGAAGATACTGTCGAGGCAATAAGGAGTTTTGAGTCAGAAGGAAAGGAATTGTTGTTAGTCGGCAAAGAGCAGGGCTTGGTGGGGTCGAGACTAACTGCCGGGATGACTGAATGGAGCGAATTTCACGAGCTTGGGCCGATTGGGGATTTGTTGGCATCAACCGATTTCGGTGCCACAGCATCTGTTCTTGTTATACAAGCACCACTGCTTGGCCGTGGGTCAGCAGATAGCACAATAGCTGGGACGATACCCGATAGGCGCGAGGAATCCTTTAGGGACAGGGTTTCTACTGATCAGAGATAGTTTCAGTGAATACGGAGGGGCTGTATACCAAGTCACCAACGGTCACCATATTACTGCATGCGTTGGATCAACTTTTGTACTAAATGCACATATCAATTGAAGGCTGTTAGACCTTAAAAAAAAAAGTTTGACTAGTTAGGCTGATCAAGTGATCTGACCCGGGTTGTGTTAATTTGTGTATATAATGTTAGCTCTCTCGTTTAAACACTTTTTAGATTAGATTACATTCAACTAGGGTAAATTATTTTTTACCTTGTTTTGTGATGTAATTATGCATTCAATTTCAATGTACCTCTAGATGGAATGATTTGATTGTGTACCTACTTCACCAAAGGGAAATTAAAAATAATAATAATTGAGTGAGGCTAGGGTGATATGCATATTGCAGAGCTAAGTTTTAACAGTTAACGGTATAGACAATCTATGCCGCTCAACATGTTACTAAAAAATATACTTGAAAATTAAATTTCACATTTTTAGAAAACAAATTACTGTTTTATTAAACAGGTAGAAAATAACTTAATTTAAAAATTCTGAATAGTCTGTTTATTAAAAATAATTATAAAAAAATTACAAGAATTCACAACCATCCATACATTAATTCCGTCTCACAAGTTCAGTCGCTCATGTTATCTTATGTTGGCAATTTAATAGCATCAACAAACATTGTCAAAGTATCTTTCAAAAACTAAATTTTGTCAAAGTAATAAAAGTCTAGACTCTAGACATAGAAAGGTCTTTTCAAAGTAATAAAAGTCTAAACAAATTTTGTCAAAGTAACAAATTCTGAAATGTGGGCATCGAAAGGTCTTTGACTCTTTTCTCTCTTGGAACTTTCCTTGTGTCAACATATTATAAAATACACTCGGACCATGGTCGGTTCACACTGTCATTTTCTCCGATGAGGAGGTCCCACAGAAACCTTTCTACCCACCCTGGCACCCTCCCATTTTTTTTTCTCCTCACACGGTCACACCCCCAAACAGTTCTATTCAAATATCTTTTGTATGTAGAATTCAAACACTCAAAAGCCCAACTTAATTCAATGAAAATTATTGATGCAAATTTCAGTTTTTAGGAAGAACGGTTGCCAGATTTGACAAGAATATTAATTTCAGAGGTTATCACTTGAGCAATGTTGATTAATTACTGATTTTATCTTTTTGCAAAACCCATAATTTAATCCTGCTTTTATATTGTGGGAAATATTTGGGGTTTATTATTTAGATTTGGGTTTCTAGAAATAAATAAATCTAGAAGTTGATTGAATGAGCTTTTGGTTTTCTAGAAATAAAATAAATTATGTTGCTTCTTTTTAAACAATCATCTCTAATTCATTTCTTCTTCTTCTTCTTCTTCTCTCTCTCTCTCTCTCTCTCTCTCTCTCTCTCTCTCTCTCATCTCACATACACACAGATACACACACAATCACAGTTGAGATTTTGAAAATGAACTTGTTAAAGAAGCTTTTAGGGAAAAAGAAGAAGAGTACTAAGAAAGCACCTTCAGCTGCTGATAGTATTGATCAACTCAGTAAGGTACTTCAGTTATTTACTTGAAATTTGTGATGTTGCTTTACACCTTCCCAAGTTAAAATTTCTTCCTTCCATGTTTTTAGATTATAATTTCTTTTCTTTTCTTTTTTTGGCTGGGGGGTGTTTCAGAGATTTGCCTATCTCTAATTTGACCAATTCTTGTTTTGCCTTTTCCTTGGTCTAGCCTAGGATACTTTTCTTTTGTGTGTATGCCCTGTAAAACTTACTTGATAGCAGCCCTATATGAGTTTTTCTTTAAAAGACTCAAAACAATTTGGAGCATGTTCTGAAATATAAATCTCAGAGAAATTTTTTTTTTTTCCAAATTAAGATATATAGTTTCATAAGAAATGGAAACCTGGCAAAGAGGCAACTGATTTCTAGAGTAGTAGGATTCTCAAAATTGGTTGTCTGTTTGATAAAATAAAATAAAATAAATAGTTCACATTTCCAAGTATAACTAAAAAGCTTCAAATTCGCCCAATGAAAACAACCAGTGATCTGAAAAATATTCAATATTCAATGATCCCAAACCAAAACTGGTTTGACCAATACCGTGATCAAACTTGTAACAAAAGAAACTTGAAAGTGGAAACTGAAAGACTAGAAGAAAAAGTGGCCCAAGACCAGAACCCAGCCTGATTTACTTGAAATTTTCCGAAAGCTGAACTCAATCCAATTCTGCAATGCACTGAACCCGTTCGTTAGTACCAGTATTAGTACAAAATATGGTACTGGATCAATGTTCTTTGGTACCAGTGTACTGTACCAATCCATAACCTGACTGATTAATTCAATGTACTGTACCAAACTAGTGAACTACCAATGTTATTTGGTACCAGAATTAGTACAAAATATGGTACCCTTTGCATAAACTATTTGATGCTTCTCTGTTTTTCCAATAGGTTACTTTAATTCTATCTGAACAACTGTAGAATCTAGAAATGCTAGAGATGAGAGAAAAACAACTTCAGGAAAAGGTCTCAGGAGAAGCTGAAAAGGCCAAGGAATATGCAAAACTGAAAAACAAAACCGGTAAATTACTCTGATATGTGTAATATTCAAAATATGCAATTAAGAAATATTTAGGAGCAAATAAAATTCAAATTTCCAAGTAATAGATTTACTATTGGAAAAGAATATAATCTACATTATTTCAACGGAAATTCACCGAAATTTAATTAAACATAAACTAAACACATTATACTCAATCATATTTTTAAAATGGTCCCTGCTAAACTAGCATTTTAAGAGAAATATTTCCTTGAGCTTTTTGTCAGCTGCAATACAAAGTCTCAAGAAGAAGAAACTATATGAGGCACAAATACAACAGCTTGTGAACTCTCAGTTACGGCTTCATGATCAGGTACAAGGATTTGCATCTTATATGAGGCTATTGTACTATGCATAGCATGGATTTGTCCGTACTATGGATCAATATCTCTGTTTTCAAAGTCCATACAGTCAATCTGAACCATTCAACATGATATCCATATGAAAATGTAGTTGTAGATCAAATTTTACATTTTTTAGAATTTTTCTACTATTTTTAGACAGGTAGATTATCATTTGATCTAACAATTCTAGACCATTCAAAAGTAGTCTACCTATCTAAAAAAATAGTAAAAAAATTCTAAAAATGTAAACTTTAGTATGCATAGTACGGACCAATCCATGAGCACAAAAATTTTCATAGTACGGACCAATCCATGCTATGCATAGTACCATAGCCTCACTCATACCTTATTGTTTCATGAGCACAAGATCTAAAGGTTAACTATGCAAACAGGTGATAACACTGGAGAATGCAAAGGCAACATATGACACAATTGATGCTCTCAAATCAGGCTCTGCAGCAGTTCAGGCTGTTCAGCAAGGCTTGTATGCTTCAGTTCCATTTTGCTCATTACTAGTTCTACTATCATGTACCAGTTTTACCATATACCAGAATTCCTTTTCGCAGAAATTTGTCGAGAGGAGTATTTAGTTTCTAAGTTGCAAAGAAATTCCTCAAATTTCAGTATGCACTAAGAGACCCTACATTGTTGAAGAAATTAAAAATGGATGCTAGATATTAATTAGTTAGCTTTTGGTACATTGTACTTATTAATTGGTTGCATGCTGGTAGTGAAAAAAAATTATTACAATTAGAATGGAATACAATTTCAGGAGTAGAACTAGGGTGTTCCTAAGTTCACCAAGCTCCTTTGTGAACTCAACTCTAAAACCTATTGGATTGGCTTCAAACGATGAATCCAAATCGTTTAAATTCTTTTACCTTACAAGTGATGCGTCTACATGCGAAAATTTTAAAATTTTAAATTAATTTTGTATAGAGTCAAGTGGTCAAAAGACATCCAAATAATGAATGCACTAAAATTAATAAAGCTTCTAATTTTGACCACTTGACTTTATACTAATTTAATTCGAAATGTTAAAATTTTCACATGTAGACGTATCACTCATAAGGTAGAAGGATTTCAACGTTTGGATTCGTCGTTTGAAACCAATTCGATAGGAGTTCACAAAGAAGCTTGGTGAACTTAGGAACACCTAGTTCTACTCCAATTTCAGATTGTTGAATGATGTTTCAAAAATAATTTGTTAGATTCTCATTACTTCGAAGTTAATAATTTTGTATGACAAATATGCTTGTTAACACAGAAAAGTAGTTTTTGAAACTACCGTAATACCATACATAGAGTTCATGGGTAGAACTACAGATAAATTCAGAAGGTATAAATTAATGGTATTGTTTCTATCATTATAATTAAAAATTTATAGGAGCATAGATGAAATACAGAAGGTCATAGGAGAGGACACGAGAGAAAATTTTGAGAGTATAAAAGAGATACAGGATATGCTATCAAACCCAGTTGGAATTTCGGCAGATTTCAATGAGGTTTATTATCTTCTATATCTTGTATATAATTTGGGTATTTTGCAAAGTTACAGCTTGATTTGTCCATTGACCACTGTTTATGAAGCCAGTGTGCTGATCTTTAAGTTTGCATGAACTTTTTATGATTTGGTCGAGTCAAAATAACAATTTCAGGGCAATTTAGTCAATTTTGCTTGACAATTACTATAAAACCTAGCACCATATGCAATGCCAAATTTAATTTAGCATAGTACCATTGATGAAAAATATTGGGCGTGGTCGTCATTATAATGCTATATACTAGGTCTAATGTGCAAAATTTTCTTTTTTTTGTCTTCTTTCATGAGTTTAAGAATATATAATTTATCGGAGTACTTATGTTTTTTTTCTTCTTGTGATAGGATGATTTTGAAGCTGAATTAGAGAAGTTGGAAGTGCAAAGTCTGCAAGGGGAGTTACCTGCAGCTCCACTTCACCACAATACAGTTTCAGAAAGTAACAGCGAACTTGATGTAGATTCATCTGAGTTACCAACAGCTCCACTTCATACCAAATCACCTTCTCAAAGCATCAACGATGCAATTACATTGTCTGAGTTACGTTCAACTCAACCTGCCAAAAGAACAGGTTTACTGAGCCTAGACAATGCAAATGAATTATCAGCAACTCAACCTACACAGAGAAGAGTTTCAAGAAGTATAAGCAATGTGATTGAACATTCGTCTCAATTACCTGTAACTCAACTTGCCCGAAAAACAGTTTCACGCAGTGCTACGAATGTGGGTCAACACTCATCTCACTTACCTGGTATTGTGCCTACCCAGAAAACTGCTTCCCAGAGCATCACAGCATTTGATGAGCTCCCTCAAGTACCTGCAACTCCAGTCATACGCAATACCAGGAATATGCATGAACAATTTGCTAGTCCAGCTCCAGTTTCCCGACGAACAGTTCAACAAAGTGTTGACTAGCTTGGTGTCAATCTAGTTACTACGAATGGAGATGGATCACAGCACATTTATTTTTAACTGGTACTACAATTATATATGGTTCTATACTTCTATGTATGCCTTGCTTGTATATATGTGTATCTGACGAGTGAAAAAATTACTGCAGCAGTCTGGTTCTTTTGGCATGTGTACAGTTTTTTTTTTTTTTTTCATATTTGCAGCTACTTGATTTTTTTTTTTCCTTTTTTGTAATTTCAGGAAGAGATCTTTGTAGTTGTTTGAGATTTGTTATTGACTAACTGCTACTGTATACATTTGGACTTGCACTGAAAGTCTGATGAATTTTCTTTTCTTTATAGTCAGGGGCAGATCACATTAGCCCAGACATTTTAAAACAGATGTTTTAGTATATATTATTGAGCTCTTGCTTTTTTTGGGCAGCCCATAAAGAATATAGATTTTTTATTTTTATTTTTGTTTTGCAATTTGTGCAACTCAGAGCCCGAGACATGCGATTTCTTTCTGACACGATTAGCTATTTTCTGACACTGGTACCAGCCGGTATCAGTGTTATATAGTGTACTGGTGCACACTATTGTCCTATCTGACGAAAATCATCGTCCGTCTGTTGATAGTTGCATTTGTATAATAGAAGGGAGTTTGGCTAGTGTAACATCAATGTCATTTAAGTCTATATAACACCAATTTCAAAATTTATCGAATTGACTTCGAATGGTGAATCCAAACCGTTCAAACCGATCTACTTCATTAGTTGTACGTTTACATGCAAAATTTATAATTTTTCGAATTTATTTAGTATTAAGTCAAGCGGTCAAATTTGTGAGTTTTTAAGTTAATTTTAATACGTTCATTTTTCAATATTTTTAATGCTTAATTTGATACTAAAATTACTTAAAAATATAAAAAAAATTGCATGTAAACACATCACTTATAAAGTAAATCAGTTTAAACGGTTTGAATTAGTTGTTTGAAATTTATTCAATCAATTTTGAAGTTAGTATCATATGACACCAATGTCATACTAGCCAGACTCTATAGAAGATTAAATAAATACTTGGGTTACTTTTATCATTTGTTGGGCTTTCACCAACAAGCTGGCCTCATATTTAATTGCGCTCTCTTCAGTACAAGGTCCCATCAGATAGTCCTGGATAGATCTTCACCGTTCATTTTTTTTAGATGGGCTGGACAATATCTGCACAAGATTGAAAATCTAACAGAGAAGGAAAGGATGTCAAGGTTAAATAAATAATTATGATATTTTTTTCTTATAGTATATTGATTGTAATCTTAGAATTATTTTTCCCAACCAATGTAACAGTTTACTTTAGACAAGCTCATGGAATTATTCAAAAACAATCATCTTTAAAAACATTTAAGATTAAAATAAAATTCTAGTTATCTATTATAAAACCCATGAACAAGAATAATTTTAAATGAGTCAGGTGATGAGAATCAAATAAGAGTGATATCATTTTCATGGAAATAAAATCTGCTGTTATTCTTGAGGAATAAGAGAAACATGTTATTCCGATCTCAACTGTTGATATTAATTGAGATCGTATATAACAAAGTTTTTTCATTAAAATTTGTACATACAAAAATGCAAACGGTTGAAATCGGAATAACATATTATTGTTATTCCTCAAGAATAACAGCAGATTTATTGTCCATTTTCATAAGGTTCCTGTTATTACAGCAGATTTATTTCCCATTTTCATGATGTCATTATCATTACAATGCACCACGCGTACTCCCTGCATTTATATTATAACCTTACAGTTTCAATCACCATCAGAGTTGATAAATGTTGTGAGATATATTTATTAGTAGCTTTAGTGAACATCAATTGTAGAATGCATTCTTTGAATTTTTTTACACTATTAATTAAAGGTGTCCCAACTAAGAACTAGAATTAAAGATATGTCAAACATCACTTCAAAAAGATAAATGCAAATTTTGATTCAATTTCAAGCTTGTTGCTTATTCATCGAAATCGTTAAAAATCAGTTGTTCTAAATTTAAATTATTTGATGAATGACTAAATCGCTTTTATGTTGATTCAAATTTGAAACACGGAATACTAAAATGATATAACGAAAAAAAAACACCTGTATTTGTAAAGTTTCAATTCAAGCAATATTTCTTTTTGAAGAATGCAATTTATGAAAACGCACCTGGTCTTAAATACAACATAATTTCTTTTAGAATAAATTATTTGAATACTCTCAAACTACTCGCATTATGTTTAAAGAAATTATGTACTATGATACTCACTAATTGTTATTCTAAAAATATATTATATGGTCCCCACTAATTATTATTCTAAAATCCCTGCAACACTTTCCTTTTATGGTTCCTACACTCGTTCCCGCGTCAACTCTCATAGATATAAATACTTGAAAAATAAGATATTAACATTTAAAAAATAATATATTAACACTTTAATACGTAATTTGTTATAATCATCTATTTTACAGTCCTCCAATTGTTCCCGCATCAACATTCTTCTAATGAAATAGTGGGGACCCCGTATCACCGCATCAACCTTTTCCAATCGTCCCGCGTCAACCTTTCTCCAATAAAAATATTTGACCACATAGGTATGAATACTTCAATACATAGATATAAATACTTGCAGTACTTGACATTAATACTTTCAAACGTCATCTAGTGTCATATATAACAAATACTTACAAGTATAGGTATAAATATTTGCATGACGTTGAGAACTTACCTTTGGTCTAGTGGCAAAGGCACACAGCTCCCACGTGTAAGGTCATGGGTTCGAAACCCACAAAGTGGAAAAATCATCTATATATACATAGGAGTTTGAAATGTGTTGGGTGGTTTGACCTCCAACCCATATTTTAAAAAAAAATATTTGCACGACGAGTCTGAAAGTACGTTCTTATGGAACTCATTTGAAAGAGAAAATTGCGTAGAAAATGTTCGTGGATTTAGATTTACAAAATTCCTCACAGATAATTAGAAATATGGACTAGATTGAACGGAGAAAAAAAATCATCTAAAAACGTGTATGGTTTCTCGTGTAATTTGAGTAGTCCTCCACATATATTTATAGTGCAGGTACGTTTGGGAGATTTGATTCATAAGGTATAAATATTTTCTTGCATAGGTATTAATATTTTAAAAAATAATTTAGTGTTCGAGTTTTTGCAATTCTCTCAGATAGTTATGGTAATTATGGTGCGGATAGAATACAAATACTGTAACACAGGTATTGTCATCTGTTCCCTTTCTTTTAAAAAATGTAAAGATGTGAGAACTCAATTAGAAAATAAAAACACACACAACATGCAAAATTGATTACTTTCTTGTGAGTTGTGAACAACTATTTTTTCTTCAAAAGGAAATTAAAACATTGACTTTGATGTAGCCTAGAACAAATTGGAGAGTATCAGAATATAGAATTTTATTTGTGTAAGTTTTTATTTTTATGGAGAATCAGCTTTTATTTTAATCAAGCAATAAAAGATATTTTACCGATATTATGCTTCATCTTTTTTTCTAAAAAAAACAGAGACAAATTTTTAATTTTAATTTTCCTCAGTACACTTACAACACCATGGTAAGAACTAGAATAGCCACTAAAAAACCAAAGGAACATTTTGCTTTCAGTCTTTATGTCATGATTTAATTCTTTTGTGAAGATCAAGGAAAGGAATATCCATTAGATAATCAATGTCGGCGGTGGAAATTTCTCCTTGACCCTTATCTTATTTTTGTCCTTTTTATTTTGTTTCGTTTGTTTTTTCATAAAGTTACAAAAAAATCTACAAGATTATGGCAGTGACGAATATATTTTTTCAGCAGAGATCCGAATTAAAATTTAACAGAAGTTGAATTTTAAAATTAGGAAGATAATGTGGATCTTCAAATTATATAAAGGTTAGCGTTTTGAGGATTTAGAAGAAAAAAATACTAAGACAGTGTAGTGTTTATAAATAGTAATTCATATTATGCATTAAAAATTGAAAAAGTTACCATATTTTATCACAAAATAGTTTAGATCAAATCATACTTACGTATTATTTTAGCTTAGTCTATTTTAAAATAAATTAATTAAACTACTTTGAAATTTACACCATCTATTAAATAATTGGAAGTTAAAAAACACAGTGTTTATAAATAGTACTTCATATTATGTATCAAAAATTGTAAAAAATCCCATATTTTATCACAAAACTGTTAGATCAACTCATATTTATAAATTATTTTGGCTTAATATCTTAAAATAAATTCATAAAACTACTTTAAAATAATAAATATGTTTGAAACATACGCCAACTATCTATTACATAACACATCTGTACTTCAAATCAAATTGCCAAAATCCTCTCTTTCGCTGTGTTTCTAACCCTTTGCTTAACACAGAAAAAAAAATGCAATGGTGATTTTGGTATTTCAAAAATTAATATATAAATGAATAATAATTAAGAGTTCCGTGCAAAACTAGCAAATAATAAATATAATACTTGCCCAATAATTGATGATACCGTCTAGCAAAGAATGAGCCAAAAAAATTATTTATACCATAATTAAAAAAAATAAACTAAAAAACCACAAATTATGGAGAATTTCAAAAATACTAGGCCTGCCAATTCAATTTGCAGCTCCATTAATTGGGGGCTGCAGATTGAATTGGCAGCCCCCAAAAGCTCATTAATTGGAGTTTTTGGTGGTTATGTGGACCTCCATTAATGGAGCCACAGATTGAATTGGCGGCACTGATATTTTTGGAATTCTCAAATTTCAGTGGTGAACTGGTGATTTGTTTTTTTTAAATGGTATTAATAAAAATTTCGGTATGAAGAATGAGTTCGCATCTTCTATGTTAACTCAAAAGAGTTCCCTTTTGAGTTTAATGTATTTTGACCGTCTGATTAAAATTAGACCCAATTTAATTCACGTTAATAACACACGGGACTCTTTAATATTAGTGTAGATCTCAATTGGATCATCCACATCTATTAACTCATGTTCAGTTAATGCAGAGGACACGAATTCGCAAAGAATTTGATATATCTGTATTTTTTTTATTTTGGCATCATCTTAGGATAGCAAACGTTGAGAAATGTAGGGGTGCAAACGGGTCGGATATTACCCGACTGTATTCGGATCCGGATTCGGATTTTTCGGATTCGAATAATCGGATACAGATAATTTGTGGATACGGATACAGATACAAATATAAAATATACGGATACGGATACGAATTTGGATTTAATCTGAGAAACGAATACGGATACGGATAACGCATATGTTATAATTTCGGATATCCGCTTTTATGTTCCCTGTTATTTCAACTCTTGTGTTTGATTTGAATATAAAAAGGATGTCCTATATAGCTGTCACTTTAACATTGATTCTTTTGCAAATGGGTCAAAGGCTTTGATTTATTTATTTTTAGAATAGAAGCATTGATCTGTAGACTCGGCTTTGACATGGTCCATCAAAATAAAAAGGGAATATAAGGATGTGATAATTGATCTTATTCGTACTGATTTTATTCTGATCAGTAAAGTTGATGATGAATTTTAATTAAATAGATATATATTATGTAATTTCATAACACGTTAATTATATAAATATTTTAAATAAAAATCCGAATTATATCCGTATCCGTATTCGTATCCGTTTAATATCCGATCTGTATCCGTATCCGATTAATATCTGATCCGTATCCATATCTGAAAAAAAAAATATAGATACGGATATGGGTTGACCACTATCCGATCCGTATCCGATCCGTTTGCACCCCTAGAGAAATGCCTTTATAACTCCAGAAGTTTAGTACATCGAATAATATTTTTCTTGATTTGGAAAAGATTATTCGATGTGGGTCCAATAATTAATTTTCTTTATAACTCTAGAAAGTTATTAACTTTCAGTAATTTTGGGGTGATTATTTTTATTACAATTGTGGGTCCCTTAATTATTTTTTATGAATTTATCTCCTAAATATTCTTACTTCACTTAATTTTTGATATATTTTTATATATACTTGAATATTGTGAAAAAATAGTAAAAGAATTTCAAAAAAAATATAAAATTTGGTCTCTAAGAATATATTAATATAGAGGCCACGTTAAACGGTTCAGATCGACTGTTTGAACTTCGAGAACAGAGATAGCGATGTAAGATATGGTTAGAATACAAAACTAATAGTGCATTTTGAATATGTGTGTGTGTGTGTATATAGTTAGTTAGTTAGTTTAGTACAAACAATTTGTTTGACAATTATTACGTATTTTGGTAAAATTAAACTACATTTTAACATTTGTCAACCGCTGTCTAATCTTCTAAACTCATAAACTCTCTGGCTTGCAAAATATTCATTATTAGATAATGTATGTTGGCAATTTTAAACTTTCATACACACTGCCTCAACTATTTTAAAAGAGGAGGGATCCACTTATAATATTTGAAAATTACAACATATTACAACATTTAGTTTTGCGATTTTTCAAAGTCCAAACAGTCGATCTAAGCCGTTAAACATGATCTCTATATTATGTGCTTTGAGACCAAATTTTATATTTTTCTGAATTTTTTTATTATTTATTAAGTATTTTACAAAACTGTTGTTTTTAGACAATTTTTTACCACTGAAAAACAGTAGTTTTGTAAATACATAATAAATAGTAAAAAAATTCAACAAAATGTAAAATTTGATCTCAAAGCATATTTTAATGTAGAAATCATGTTGAAAATGGTTTATCGACTATTTGGACTTTGAAAATTGCAACATCAATGTTGTAAGATCCAAAATGTTGTAAGTGGTTCCCTTCTCATTTTAAAATACACAGTTATTATCTTATGTAGACTTGGCTATTACATGATAAACACGACACTTGCATATTATTTAACGTACATTTTTTTAAGTAAAAAGGAGTTGGAGCCTTGGAGGTAACTGGATTCAAATCCAATGAAGTAACTCAAAAATTGGGTTTTAGATCGGGACTGTCCGATTCGAATCCGAGATAATTTATTCGGAAGTGGAGTACACACATATCGAGAGACGGATTCAAATCCCGAGATGATCTCGATCCAAAGCCCAAAAATTGAGTTACTTTAGGGAATCCAGACCCGAGGTAACCGGGGAGAACTATGAAACTTTTGAGATTAAACATAATATTGAGAACTAAACTTTGATCTAGCAAAGAAAATATTTTTCGTATGAAAGATCGTAAGTTTGAAATTCAAATAGAATGTTTTTTTTTTTTTGTGAATATTAAATAGTTAATTGGTTTGATTTTCTAACCTAATATTTTAGAATATTTAGGAAACTAAATAATATAATATGATCATTACTTTTGATACATTTTACTTGTTCCATTTCAATGATTAATCTATTAAAAAATCAGTCTAACTAAATAACCAATATAAAATTAATATTTTTTATGAATATTAACTAGTTAAATAATTTGACATCAATTATTAAAAAAAAAATCACTCGGTGCGAAATTTGGAGTAATTGTTAGTTTTTTTACTAAAATTTAGCAGAACAGAATCAGTCTTGTCAGAGAAAAGACCCATTTAGTGGGTCCCAACTTCCGAGCGCATAGATGCTTTTTTTTTTTATATAACTAAAATTTCAGCATATATGCATAGATGGCTAGATGCTAAAATAGATAGAAGACAGCTATGCGACAACTTTTTCTTTCCGGATGATTCCTGTCATTTTTCCTGATCTGAACTTTTCTTATCAGTTCAGACATCAGACTTCAGGCCGTTAATATTAAAATTTATTGAAAACTTGTCAAAGTATCCAACTTTTTACAACTATTCAGTTTTCTTTTGAATATATAATTAAGCTCGTGTTGAATTTTAAATATCTCAAATTTTATTATTTATATTGAGAATCATTTTTTTTGTGGCAAAAAATAATATTTTTGTATGAAAGATTGCGAATTTGAAATTCGAATAAAAAATTCTTTGTGATTGGACAGATTGCTTAATTCTCAATCTATTCTAAAAAAATATCTATCCTTTAAAGATTGTTCTAACTTCTAAGATACGATATTGACAGTATAATCAATATAAACGGTTGAAAAAATAGAGATGATCTAATGCATGGAGAGAAAAAATAACAAAACATTACAATTTTAGTTTTAGCAAAATGTAATAATAGAAGCAGGGGTGAAAGAAGATACATGGTAAAATATGCTAAGCATCTCTTATAAATTGAAAATTTTACAATTTTATCCTTTAAATTTTTTAATTTTTTGTAACAATTTTTACTATTAATCTTTTTTATAAAATGAAAATACATAATATCATCATTCTTAATTTTTTTTTGTTCCGTATATAAGCAGAAAAGAAATAGGACTATGACTTTGAAATGATAGTAACAACTCAAATAATTCTGTGGAAAAAAAGAAAGAAATTTTTTATAAAAGCTGACGCCTGGTTATGCGGTGGCAAAAATTTATTCTACCAACAAGTAGGAACCCTGCGAAGTGGATAGAAAGATGGCGTTTCAACTAGCGAAAGCACAGGCGTTCAGGGAGGCGATTTCTTCGCGCAACAAGGAGGGACCACGGCTCCAGCGAACTTACGCGGAAGTGGTACACAGGTACGCATCTCACCAGCGAGACCACAAAGAACCACAGATACACCGTCCACTCCCACAACCACCGTCCAGAGCACAGAAACCACAGCCCAACCACCAGCTAGGAGGAGTTAAGGAACAAAAAGGGAAGCAGTTAATGCAAGATGAAGAGGGATGGACAGTTGTGCGCAAGAAGAAGTACATTCCCAGGCGCAACATCTACCTCAGCCCAAAGCAGAGGCTCTTAAAGGAGAACAACAAATGCTTCAATTGCTTCATCAGGGGGCACAAGAAAGCCAATTGCAAGAACAAAATCAGATGCATTAATTGTGATGAAACAGGACATACCTCTCGTTACTGTCCTAGGAAGGCACCAGACAATTTTAAGAGGGAAGAGAAACAACAGGAAGTTAATGTCACTACCAACCTAGAGAGGAAAACTCAATCACAACCAATTATAAAAGAGAAGCAACAGGAACTGCATCAAACCCACAAACCCAAGCCTAACCTCCATCGCATACCTCAACCCACTCAACCTCAGATTCTGAAATCTCAGAACAACCTTAAGCAAAACATGGACATCTCGAACTGGGAATCCATGGAACTCATGAGTCCTGATCTGGTAGAAGTAGAGAGAGGGGAAGATTTGGAGGTTATCGTAAGTCCAAGAGATGAACTCTTACCACCAAATACAAACCTGTACCGCACTGCGATCGTAATGACCGGGCCCAACCAAAACAATTCCTTTCTGGCCCACCGCATCTCAACTCGTCTAGCAAGCTACTTCAGGAAGCAGCCTCGT